>CM060415.1:125384748-125902890 GCA_030545235.1 Helianthus tuberosus
TATACTTCGCGCATGTGTTATGGACCTAGGCGGCAGCTGGGATACTCATCTACCTTAAGTTAATTTTTCCTATAATAATAGCTACCATACAAGCATAAAAGCCGCACCGTTCGAAGCTCTATATGGCCGCAAGTGCCGCTCGCCGTTGTGTTGGGCAGACGCTAGAGACAAATAGTTGACTGGCCCTGAACTTGTTCAAGAGACGACATATAAGATCATGCAGATCCGAGAGCGCATTAAGGCTGCTCGTGATCGACAAAAGAGCTACGCTGATCGAAGATGAAAACCCTTAGAATTCGAGGTGGGAGACAAAGTTTTGTTGAAGGTCTCACCTTGGAAAGGTGTAGCAAGGTTCGAAAAATGTGGAAAGCTGAATCCATGATACATTGGACCATTCAAGATCCTGGAAAGGATTGGTATCGTGGCGTACAAGTTGGAGTTACCGGAAGAACTTAAAGGAGTACATGATACGTTCCATGTGTCAAACCTTAAAAAGAGTCCAACCCAAGAAACAGTGATCATCCCTGCGGATGAGGTGCATATAGACGACACACTCCGATTTACCAAACAACCTGTTGAAGTAACGGATTGGAAAAAAAATAAAACAAGGAGGAGTCGCATTAAACTTGTTAAAGTACGTTGGAACTCTAACTAAGCACGGATCCGTGTACACGTGGGAACGTGAAGACCGGTTCAAAGCCAAGTACCCCCATCTGTTCGAGAAGGCTCCTATGGGAGATAACTCAGCCTGAATTTCGGGACGAAATTCTTTTAACGGGGGGAGACTGTGACAACTGGCACAAAACCGGTAATTTCCGTACAGTTTAACTATTATTTAATATCTGCAATATTGTGCTTAAATGTCAACATTGTATGATTACATGCTATACATGTGAATTCATGCACGTTTTATACTTCAAATATTGCTTTATGCATTACTTTTAGCGTTGCGTCAGAAAGACTAGTAAACTCACCGGTAAGACACGATGTGTCGGCAATTCTGCAGAAAGCAGATAGATAATAGAATTAGGGCCTAGGAACAGGTCCAACATCTAAAATACATTAAAACCCAAGTGTGGATACAAGGGTTAACATATAAACTTTCTGGAAGCCAAACTATGCACTAAAAAGCACCCGAAACTCACTTTAAATGCAGAATTTTGCATAAAACAGCCATAATTCATCTATAATCAGCTATTTAACACAATAATATCATGCAGAATTTATGTTTCATGGTCCAGAATAACTTACAAAGTGTCGGGAATTGAAATTGCCACAAAAGGTGCTTCATACTTAGTGAAACTGCGCAAATTGGCACTTTAACGAACCATAACGAAACGAATAACCGGACACTACCCGGAACATCAAAATTTGACTAGAAGTAATGTTTTTATGATATTAAACTAGTATTGGTGCTAGAACACCTTAAAAATCATAAAAACACCTAAACACACTTAAACTAACTTAAACCCCCTCGCTTGCACTTTAAACCCTTAACTTCCAAAATGTTACACTTTACCCCCCCCCCCCCCCCCTTTACCCTTGGCCAGCCCCTATGGGTCCCACATGGCCTTGTAATATTTTACTTAACTTGGTCCCCTAACTAGTGTGCATGTAATCTTAAAGGAAGATCATGTGTTGGATATTTTCTATAAAGAACCATAAGGAGAACACATTGCCCATTATCACAAAAAAACACCATCTCCTTCATCCCCTTCCTCTAACTCTCGGCTCATACTCACCCACATACACTCCTCATATTCACTTCATTACAAGGCAATCCAAGATCACTAGGAGGTGTAAGAAGCTTTTCTAATAAGGTGTAAGGTGCTAGAAGTTGAAGGACCATCTTGTGGAGCTTTTAACCTCTCATTTTCTTCCATATTCATCTTCTTCATTCTTGTGCCACTTCCCTAGCCATTAGAGATAGTAGTAAGCTTCTTGATCACTAAAATAGTTCATGTTTATGTTATGTACAAGTTTCACCATCTAAACAACTTAACTTTTAAAGTTAAAAATGAGAAGATCTAACATATTCATGAAAAAAACAAGTGATTACATGAATTTTTAGTGTATGTAATGAAGTTGTAGATGTTATGTCTTGTGTTTATGTTTAGATCATGTATGATAAGCTTGTTAAAAGCTTTGATCTAACAAGTTTAAGCATGGATCTTGAAGGATCCATGGTTAAACTTGAAGAAGAACATATAAAGCATTATGTGAACTTTAAATATGAATTTTTATGTATAATCTTGTAATCTTGAAGTAATAAAGTGTGTGTAGAACTAATTTTTGAAACTAAAACTCATGGAAAGTTTGTTAAAATTTAACATAAAGCTTGTTTTTTGAAGGATCTAAAGTTATTAAGCATGGATCTTTCAAGATCCATGGTGAAACATGATGTTAAAAATAATGATCTTTTTAATGAACACAAAAGTGCTCTTAGAACATGATTTACAAAGTTTTGAAACCATAAAACTCATGGATGATTGAGTTAGTGGATTAAAGTTTCACATAAGTTTGTTTAAAATACTCAAGAACACTTATTTTTGGAAAGATCATAATATGTTAAGTGTAGATCTAAAAGACTACACATTTTTAACAAGAATCAAGTTCACCATGATGTTTCATATGGAAAAATTAGTATATGTTGTTGATGATTATTGTTGAAAATTGTTTTCGTGTTGAAGAAAATAAACACATGTTTTGAAAACATGGGAAACCTCCATTTTTAGGGGAAACCATGTCAAAATTTTTATAAAATTTTGACACTTAGAAAAATATAAGTTTTGGTGAAACTTATTCTCTAAAAATTCACCTAAAAATATTTACCAAGGTTTCCCTAATTTTTGTGTAAAGTTACAAGTCAAGAAATGGTGATTTCTTCAAGTTAAAAATTGATATTAAGTATTTATATTTTTGGGGAAAATATATATATATTTAATGATCACCAAATTTTGTGCTAAGTGTATATTATGTGTATTATATATATTAGTGTATTTGGAACTTGAAAATACACTAAATACTCCCAAGGAGTCTGAATACAAAAATACACATACAAATACATGAGAATACATAAGTATACAAGTATACAAAAATTCATCACAAGGAAGTACATGGACAAATACAAGAAAATATATTTACAAAAATATATTCCTTAACATTATGGAATTTGGGCAAGTTATGGACACTATGGACTTAAATATATATTTTTGGACAAATATATAACCATTACCAAGTAATGGAATTTTTTACAAAATCGGGTGAATAACAAGAATGATTATATATATTTACAAGCATGACAAAATATATATACTCCACACAAGACTTAAAAATACATTATTGTTTTTAGAAATATAATTCCGGAAAGTAATAAAAATCAAAGTATTGACTTTTGGTGAATAATACAAAATACGCAAGTATTTACATAAAATACAAGTATATTTTCCTAAGCATACTTGTACAAAAATAATATTGAGAATATTATTTCACAAAATATTTATATTTATTTTTGGGAAAATAATACAAGTAACATTCATGAAAAGTTAAAAATATAAATTATTTTTAACAACTTATTACCTTGAAAAGTCTTCATAAGCGAATATATATTTGAGAAATGAAATATTTATTTGCAAATAAATAATATATACTCAAAGTGCAAGAACATGACAAACGGGCAAGACCCGACAAACAAGGGCACGACCCTCATAAAGAACGAACGTACAAAGAACATATACATAAACTAAAGATGGTGACTTGTACTTGTGTGATACAAGTCTAGTGACTAACATTAAAAGAACACGTATAGATCACGACGCTACAAAATCAACCGGTGAAGTTTACGACGCAGGATACGCAAAGTTGTGAGTTCATGTCCCCACTTTTAAACTTTTACTTGTTTTCTAGACTTGGGGAAAATACATGTGCTAAGGTATGTTGAATTCAAAAACTAAAGAATGATACTATAGAATCATGTGACATATAGGGTGTCATAAGCACCATTAATCAGTTACATACTAAGACCGTGGAACAAAAGGTTAGATCTAATGGGTTTCAGGCAACCACACTCTTGGCCACACTTTTACCAAGCAGTGCTTTTGTGTCTCTAGTCGTGAATCGACAAGTAAAAATGCCTATGGTTTGGATGCTTCCTATGTCGTTACATATGTTAGTGGCCTTGCGAACCATTAGCGATCTCGTATTCCTTACATTTACAGAAATACTTGTTCAGTACAATTACATACCATGTTTCTACAACGAATGCTTAAATGTTTTACACAAAACTGCATGAATTCACACCAACATTATGTTGACGTTTTTCCAAAACTCACATGTATTTCAGGTAACTAAAGTGGATCTACGTGCGGTCTTACTCTTGCTCCTGGATGTCGTTATGTTTTTAACTATGTTGTGTCAAGACTCCGATGCCTGTTTTTGTGGGATTTGGTTATTATATTCCATCTGTGTGGTGATATAAGAATCAAAACCTTGATGTTCGTCTTTTAAATAAAGTTGTAAACTTTTCAGACGACATGTTATCTTGTGATGTAAACACTTAACTTATGTTATGTTTTAATTATGTAAGGTTAATGACATTTGGAGTTATTTTATGATCATGTAGTATGTTTACCATTCGTTTGCAATGAGAACCTTTCAAGATCACACCTCGTGCTTCCGCCTTAGAAAGGGGTGTGACATGGTAGTGCACATAGGTGTGCATAGTCGTGCTTCTTCTAACTTTTTTTCTTTTTTTTATGCTTTGTATTAGGCGGACTTGAGGCAGCATGGGCGTATCAGTAGGGTGCACGACCATGCATAGGTTGAACTTGCAGTTTTTCTTCTGTTTTTCGTCGTTTTTCACTTTTCTCATTATGAAAGCTTAAAAGCATACAATTATTAAAAAGGAACAATTTAGGTAGTATTTCCTCATGATAAAGCCTTAAAAGTACATACAAATGGGGTAAATATGCATATAAAACATGTATAAATGAAGACAAAGTACCGAAACAAGCAAATTCTTAATTTGTTTAGTTTTAAATTTAGAAAATTGTTATTTTTATTTTTTTAATTTATCTATAGGTTTTCCTTTCTTTTTTAATTCCGTAATGTTTTTCTAGTATTAAATCAAACTTTACATTTTTAATATTAACTAGTAAAAGATTCGCGTGCGTTGCGGCGCGTGAAACTGTTAAAAAATTAACGTTATCTTTATGTAAACACACCCCACTCGTCATACCAATAAAGAAAAGTTGATAAAAGAAAACTCTATTGTATTATCTCGGTTTATATCAAGTTGGATACCAAATTTACATATACAAAGGTATTTTTACCTTATTTTCCAGCAACAAAGTTTGCTTAAGTGATAGGGTTCGCACACTAAATGTCAAGTTGCACTTTGTTTTCTAGATACCCACGAAAAAACAGATTTTATGATATAAGCACACTAAAAAGTATATAGACTAAATATATTGCATGTATAAATTAAGACTAAATATATAGACTAAAAAAATATATATAGACTAAGTACACAAGTTTCTTAATAACTCAACATGGACAAAAGGAAAATGAGTTCAAGATTATATGGAACTCGATCTGTTTGCAACAAAACTACTTGCCAAAACTATACTAAAGATTCATGGTCAATAGATGTAATCTACAACATATACTCTCCTAAAAAGAAAGAATCCTGCCAATTTTTTTTTACCATAATTCTTCTGTTTTCACACAAACTCAACAGTGCAAACAGCTAATGATTCTCAATAAAATCAAGGCGAAATTTGTGAGTTAAATTACTTACACAGAAGGTTTGTACAAATGGGCTAAAAGCATCCGGAATAAGTAACGAACCCAGAGTCCATGAAAATATTGAAAGGTTTATGTTTAAGCTAATAGGTCAAAACAGGTTCTACTTGCAATGAGCTTCTCAACATCCACGAACATATACCACATCATTGTTACCTCTATTTAGCTTGCAATGCAGCCCCAAATTGTTTAACTACTTGTAATCAGCCAGATACATATGAAATTTTAGCTTCCTCACCACAGAGGGTGAAACATGTGTAGTGTTCCTATAATTAACAATATTCATGACTGAGCTACAGTTGTCGAAAAGAAGACAATAAGTTATAGTATAAGGGCTAGATGTGTAATATCGTGTTCTATATAAACATCCTTCTTGTGTAAACCCTAATTACAATTTTTCACAATCTAATACAAGTTCCTATTGGTCTTTATACCAATTGACATGGTATCAGAGTAGTGTTTATGATTCTTGAACACTTTGCTCATCATCTACAATCTATCTCAGCCAATCCAACCTCAAACTAGAAAAAAAAAACCCAAAAACCAAAATCAAACTCCAAACAAAATCAAACCCATAACAGCGTTGTCCACCGCCGTAGCACTACTACCACCGTTGCCCTTCACCGCTGCTGCTCTTTTTCACAGCTGTTGCTCTTCTTTCGCCGCTGTAAACCCTAGCCGCCGCTCTTCTTTCAACCACCAAAACCATAGCTGCTACAAACTCAAAACTGTTGCAACCACAACCAAAAAAACCTAACCGCCGCCACACCTAAACTTCCGGCGGATTTGTTCTGAGCGAATTTGTTCTTAACGGATTTGTTTATCCGCTAGCGGATTTATTCATTAGCTAGCGGATTTGTTGAAGTCCAACGACCTTAAATCTTGAACGAGAGTTCAAGTTGCCCGACATATTTGATAATACGCCGGTAAGATAACGTGCCCGGCATATTTCTCCGGGCGTTGTTATTCCAACGTATTTAAATCTTGAATGCGAGTTCAAGTGTCCAGCGTATTTGAGAAATATGACTGGTCAGTTTTTGTCCGGTAATGTTATAGACAACGTATTTAACAAAAAAAAAGCTGTCGAGAACCGTCCATAACCAGGGGGTTTATGTAAAAGTTGGAAGTTTAGGGGTTAAGGTGTAAGTTTAGGTGTTAAATGTAATTTTATATGTTTTTAAGTGTTTTAGGTGTTTTAATGTGGGTTATGACCATAACTAGCTTTAAAACATTAAAACAATATTTCTAGTTCATTTTTGGTGTTTTGGTAGTGTCCGGTTATTTGTTCGGTTGCCGGTTCGTTAAGATGCTAAATTGTGAAATTTATAAGGTATGAAGTACCTTTTGTGTTATGGTTTCAATCCCGACACTTTACAAGTTATTATGGATGTTTTATACTATTTTCTGCATGTTATTTTAACTTGTCAATGCTGAATTTCTGCAGAATTTGTTGTTTATGGTTCGTTTCAAACAGTTTTTAGTGCTTGTTTAAGCTTCCGGAAAGTGTTAATGTAAACCCTTGTTTTCCCACTTGGGATTTAATATATTTTTGATGTCGTACCTACATCTAAGTCCTAAATCTATCGTTTAGTTGGGTACTGAGGCTATGCTGACACAGCTTGTCTTACCAGTGAGTTTTCTAATTGTTTCGACGCTACGCTTAAATTGTTTCATAATGCGATAAATGAAATATTTAACATGCATGATTTTAAATGTATGACATGCAAGCATATAATGTTGACGTTAAAACACATAATTGCAGACAATAAATAACTATTAAAATAGTACGAAAGTTACCGGTTTCGTGCCGTTTGTCACAGTCTCTACAAAGAAACCAAACATAACCCACATCAAAACTGCAAATGGTGAAAATGCTTTAGTAAAAGGAGGAGGAACTGTCGAAATATCTCCCAATCTGAGACTATCAAATTGTTTATATGTTCCTTCATTAACACACAAATTGTTATCAATAAGTCATGTTACAAAGGAACTCAACTACACAGTTTTAATGCATCCTTATTTTTGTATCTTACATGACATCAGAACTGGAAAGATAATTGGGCGTGGCACTGAACGACAGGGTTTGTACTATGTGGATGAGGTGACTAAGTCAGGGACTGCGATGCTTGTTCACGGAACAAAGAGTAGAGAAGCATGGCTTTGGCATAGGAGATTAGGGCATCCTTCCGCTAGTATCTACACCTTTTACTCCCTGAACTCTTCCCATCCAATAGTACATTAGACTGTGAAACATGTGCCTTAGCCAAAAGCCATAAAAAACCATTCAAACCAAGAAACACTAGGGTCAGTGAAACTTTTTCACTAATACATTCAGATGTTTGAGGTCCAGCTGAAACTAATGGAGGTCAAAATTACCGTTTTTTCCTATTATTCGTTGACGACTGTACCCGGATGACATGGGTGTATTTTTTAAAACACAAATCTGAAGTCTTTGACAAATTCATACTGTTTTACACCATGGTCCAAACTTAACTCAAAACCAACATTCAAATCTTACGATCTGATAATGGAGGGTAGTACGTTAATAACTCCTTGAAACAATTTATTTAAGAGAGAGGAATGATTCACCAAACCACTTACCCATAACACCCAGAACAGAATAGTGTGGTTGAGCGGAAAATGCCATTCTGGTAAAAATGGCCCGAGCACTTATGCTTGAATCCAAAGTTCCTAAATCCTTTTGGCCCAAAGCTATAAACACAGCTGTGTATCTCCTTAACCATTTACCAACTAAAGCCCTTGACCTAAAAATTCCCCTAGATACCTTATCCACATTCACCAAACTACCCCCCACCTCTTACTTTACCACCTCGGGTCTTTGGGTGTATAGCTTTTCCCCATATACCCAAAACCGAACGGTCCAAACTTGACCCATGCACCGAGAAATGTGTCTTTGTTGGTTATGGGGTGAATCAGAAAGGATACCGATGTTATAACCCATTAAGACGTTGTGTGATTACCACGGTCCATTGCGACTTTCTTGAAACAGAATATTACTATCAGTCCTATCTTAGTGGTCAGGGGAGATAGAGCATGAGGACTCACTGAGTTGGTTAAAGTGGATTTCATCTGCAAGCGAAGATGAGTCATCTCATCCATCCACACATACTAATGAGTCACCAAAGCCTGTCGGAAGTCCCACCCAAGAATCATCCAGACCGGTGTGTTCGAGGTAAGTGACTCCAAACCTTGAAAATGTGCCCAAATCTGGTCCAGTTATCACTAACAATCATGAAAGTCCCGAGACAATGGAACAGGTGGAGATTGCTGAGCAGAACACCCCAGTCCAAGGAGAGGTCGAATCAAATGAACAACATGATGGAGGCTCTGGAATAACACCGGGAACATACGTTTTACCTCCTAGAGCCAATAGAGGGGTTCCTCCAAAACGGTACTCCCCATAAAGGGAAACCAGAAACTCAAGGTATCCTATAGCTAATATGGTTGACGGGAACTTATCTAACAGTGCGAAAGCATTTATTACCTCTGATATTCCGAACAAATGCCAAGTTTCGTAAAGGAAGCCCTGGGTAAGAAGAACTGGAAATGGAAATGCATGCTCTTATGAAAAACAACACGTGGGAGAAGTGCCTTCTTCCTAAAGGAAAGAAAACAGTTGGATGCCGGTGGGTGTATTCAATTAAATATAAACCAGATGGTTCCATTGGAAGATACAAAGCTCGGCTCGTAGCCAAGGGTTACACTCAGACGTATGGGATCGATTACTCTGAGACATTCTCTCCGGTTGCAAAAATGAACACCATCAGAGTCCTCTTCTCCGTGATAGCCAATAAGGAGTGGCCTCTCCACCAGTTTGATTTTACAAACGCATTTCTCCATGGAGACCTAACGGAAGAAGTCTATATGGAAGCACCTTCGGGTTTTTCAGGGAGTTTTAAAGAAAGGGAAGTATGTCGGTTGAAAAAGTTTTTATACGGGTTAAAACAATCTCCTCGGGCAAGGTTTAGAAAGTTCACTTTGGCCATGAAAGAATACGGGTATCACCAAAGTAACGCTGACCATAATCTGTTCCTCAAGAGAAGAAACGACCTTGTAACTTGCTTGATCATATATGTAGATGACATGATTATTACCAGAAATGATGTAGAAGAAATAGCACGGCTGAAAAAGAATCTGTTCTCAAAGTTTGAAATGAAAGACCTAGGGAATCCCAAGTATTTCCTTGGGATAGAAGTTCTCAGGTCTAAACAAGGGATCTTCATCTGCCAAAAGAAGTATGTCCTTGATTTCCTGGCGGAAATCGGGTTGATTGATTGTAAACCAGCAGATACTCCAATGGTGGTGAACCACAACCTTCACATGGAACTTAATGGAGAGCTTGCAGACAAAGAAAGGTATCAACGGCTCTTGGGAAAGTTAATTTATCTCTCTCACACTCGCCCTTATATAGCTTATGCTATTGTAGTGGTAAGTCAGTTCATTCACCAACCACAAGTTGCCTACATGGAAGCTGCTCAGAGAATTCTAAGGTATCTCAAGGGGACCGCAGGCCATGGAGTGTTGTTCAAAACAAATGGACATTAAAATGTTGAGCTTTACACTGATACAGACTGGGCAGGAGATAAGGGAAGCCGAAGGTCAACATCAGGGTACTTCTCCTTGGTCGGTGGTAACCTTGTTACCTGGAGAAGTAAGAAACAGAAGGTGGTCGCTCTGTCGAGTGCAGAAGCGGAATTTAGAGGTATAGCTTGAGGATTAAGCGAAGTTCTTTGGATCAGGAATCTACTAGAAGGCATTGGTTTTTCCCAAAGGGCACCCAGTAAAGTTATGTGTGACAATACGACTGCAATACAAATCTCAGAAAACCCAGTTCAACATGATCGAACAAAACACGTGGAGGTAGATCGACATTTTATCAAGGAGAAACTGGAGGAAAGAATCATAGAGCTCCCATATGTATCGTCAAAAGATCAACTCGTATATATTCTTACAAAAGTTGTCAACGGAAATGCTTTTAGTAGCTGCTTGAGCAAGTTAAGCATTGGGACCCCACTACTCAACTTGAGGGGAGTGTCGGAAAGAAGACAATAAGTTATAGTATAGGGGCTAGATGTGTAATATGGAGTTCTATATAAACATCCTCCTTGTGTAAACCCTAATTACATATTTTCACAATCTAATACAAGTCCCTATTGTTCTCTGTACCAATTGACAATAGTAACATGTATCTTCTAATGGAAATGTCCAATAACATAATGTGTTGGAATACTAACTATAGTATAGGCCATAAATACATAATAGAAAGATTAGTGCTTTCTGACATTACTATTTCAACTCAAATAATTAAAGATCTAATCAAAGACTCATTATACTTGAAATCTACATGTAAGCAATATAAGCTGGTACCTGACACCATACGAATAGTGGGCAGAGTAGACGCTCCACGGATTGAGCTACAAACTTCTCTCCAGTCAATTCAGTGGCTGGGGACTTTAATCCACAATCGGCTCTAATCCAATACCCATTTCTTTCCATCTATCAGCTTCTTCATCAAAGTTAATGTCAGGTTGTGAATCACTTTAATCCAATTTATCATCTTCAACACCAACATACACACCTTTATCATTCTTATTGCCAAGCTCCGGAATTGTCTATGCTTTTTGCCAACATTTAGACATCATGAATTACATTAAAGTTTTTTTGTGATGTGCAATAAGCACATGCAAGATAACTGGCAACAAAGGAAGATATTAGGTGCTACGAATCCAAAAAAAGGCATAAGATAGTTCACCAAAATGTCACACAATCACAATACAATGTTTCCTTTATTATTAAGAATAAAACTTTTGTTAACAGAAAACATTTGAATATAGTTTAGATGACCTTAGACTCGATTGACCCAATCAACCCTTTTGACTAGTTTCTTTATAAGTAAGTTTTTACTATTTTTATAGCTGATCTAAACCCAATTTTTAATATAAACGGTATACTTTAACTGGGAGTCCGACACTTGGATGAAGTTAACCTACACATACTTCTATGTCCATTTCAAAATAGTTAAAATATACTTGAAAGAATATCTAAATATTATAATTGAAATTTTTCAAGATTTCAGCCATTTGAATGCAACTTAGTCAACTGTAGACTCGGTTCACGCATTCAAAGTCATTTTGCAGGCTTCCTTTTTAGCAATATTTTTTTAACTTCACTTGTCTAACCCACATTCATATGGGCTGGTTGAAACTATTACATCTAGACAAATTGGGTTTTGGCATACCTGACATTAGTTGCATTGATTTAAGAACATTGGTGTTGGATGAGAAAATAACCAAATTTCGTGGTTTTCAAGCTATTTCATTGTTTTAAGAACATTGGTGTTGGATGAGAAAATAACCAAACTTCGTGGTTTTCAAGCTATTTGAGTCCAAAGTCCTGTTGATAGATATAACACCAAATCATTTTTAGCATTAGTCCATCGTATATATACCATAACAAAGCAACATGAGAAGCGTATAAGAACACAATTGACTGGTTTCCTATATAATTTTTTTTTTCGCGAACACAAAAGAAAAGAATCTACATAACATCATTTACCAAGTACTTTAGTTTTTTACTCTGGTACAGTCTGCATACCCTGAAATTGACCAACACCAACATAGAATCAACCCTCATGTTATGAATCAATGTTAGTTAACAAAAGTTGATTCAAAAATGAATTCAATAGTACGTACCAACGGCGGTCCCTACCTGGAAGTAGAAGGTATAATCAATGATACCTTCCTAATTCCTAAAGTATTATTGAACTGAAATTGGACGCCAAAACCCAAAAGTTCATGCTGTTAAGCAATTCAAAGACAGGAGATGCAACAGTTAAGAGATTAGGGAAGATAACAAACAACTAAGAAATTAGGGAAGACCTGAATAGGAGATGCAATAGTTAAGAGTCTAGCTACATCACCACCAAAAACCCGACCCCCATCTGATCTGGTCCCAGACAATGTGATGCTTAGTCCACCTGTCCCGGGTGCGCTGATTGGACGCCTCTGACAACACATATCAATAAGAAAGTGGTTCGATTAGGGCCTATAGATGGTGTTGAGCAATGCTAGGGTTTTTCAGGTGGCGAGCAATGGTGATTGTAGTGAGGATGGTGGTTAAGCGATATGCGGGACGAAGTCGTTACCTGATGCGATTCAGGGAAGGAAGGGAATAGCTCTGTTGTCGCTTTCGATTCCGTTTGTCGTCGGGGCTGGATTTAGGGTAGGGTGTTGGCAACCGTGGTATAAGCGGTTGGGTAACATGTGTGTGGGGGTGGTAACCAAGTGTGTAGGGGTGGTTATGACCGGCACTTACAGGTTGGCAAAACCTGGGAACTGTAGCCAAGGTCCGACGCAAATTGTTAATATAGTATAATTGTAAGTTTTTTAGTTCCGTGAATTGTTATATTTATACTTGTAAGTTTTTAATATTTAATTTACATATTAAAATAAAATATAAATATAATTGAAAATAATGATTAACGGCCAACAGAATCAATCCCGAGCCTTCTCGGGGCACCCGTTGGACAAATGGAGTACCTCCAAGAGTAACCCGAGTCCACCACCAATTCCGGGGAAAACCTGGTAACCCACTCGTCCGTAGGCACGACGGTGAAATTACCGATAAAACCAGTTTGGCTCATGAATCTAACACAGGTTTCCCTGAGTCTCCTATCATTGTCCAACAGTGCCTCACTTTGCACCAAGTGAGAGTTGAACATGCATCTTTCAAAAAAATGCAAGTCTTCTACCACTTGATCTAGAGATCATTGGCATGATTACATTGTTGTTTTTTTAATGTAGTTTTTTATTTGAGTTTTTTTATATATTTCTGAATACTTTTTTGATACATAAGAATGAGCTTTCACAACATTTGTTTCATTTATTGTAAAACTATAAGCACTGGTTTACCATTTAACTAAAAAAGTGAAAAAATCATTCTCATGTCATTGTTTACCGCTCAAAAGTGTGTAGTGATGTAATTAAAAAATAAATAATAATAAGTGATTGGTTGAAAACTTGTGGACTCAATGACGGATCCATATTTTTTTCATAGGGTTTGGAATTTTTGAGTGTTGGTTGTCTATTTTTATGACCCGGTTTGATCGACTCGAGTCATATAACAAAAAGATAGAACCAGATAAACTTTCAAATACAAATAAAAAACCAGATAAACTTTCAAATACAAATAAAAAAAATACATTAATCTTTATAAAAATGAAAAATAGTTCGTTTAAGCTCGGATCAATTCGAGCTTTTAGCAAGTTGATCTTGACGAGCACTTCAGCTCATTTACACCTCTAATAATATATAGCTCCAGAAAATGACGAATCTGGCAAATGGGGTAGTTAAAGGATGGATATTGCTCCTGTTTGTTGACTGAAAATTGATGATGTGATAGTGGAAATGATAGACTTGATGATAAATGATAGGGAGGAGCAGGTGTATCGGGGCGGTGCCTCCAGATTTGATGATAAAACGACTCCAATTTTTAAAGATGAGAGTTTAAATTTGGGAAATTTAGGGTTTTGATTTAGGGGAATTGGGGATGATGAGAGGATGATGAAGAGAGACTCCATGAGAGAGATGATGATGCTGCCTACTTGTGCCATGAATTCGCCACATCATCCTGTCCAACTCATCAGCTATGTGCCACGTAGGATCATAAACAAACTCAGTAAGTAAAGTAAGTAAAGATTTAACTGAGTGGTGTCAGCACAAACTAAAAGTCAAGTTGGGGGTGCCGGGTGTCAAAGTGTTAGTTGGGGTGGCAACGACCAAAGGCTGATAGTTAGGGATGATAAAATCCAATAACCCTTTAAATAAATATTAAACTGAAACTAGATAAACATAACCCGTTAATAAAATACTAATTCTTAAGTAGATCCAATAATAATAAATAAACCAAACTTTATCTTCAGCCCTTTTGAATAATTTTGAACCAACTTCCTTCTAGCCCCCTCATCCAAAAACCTCTCCACCCCCCCCCCCCCCGTTCCTCCCCCTCCAGCCTCCTACTCGACCTTGTCTGCCGCCCTGCATAACAGCCTGTGATCGTACGAATTCCCGTCCGTTCTGTACGTAACGAGATTTGTTAGCAGGTCCAGGGACTGGTCGTTTCAGGATTTCTTTTTCCGCCCCTCGTTTTTTTCCTCGTCTGTCCAGATCCATTCCTTGATCGTTTAGTAGGTCTGAACTGGTCGCGACTATCTTTATAGTTCAGTAGATCGCTTCGAATCCTATTAAACTTTTAAAGGTCTGCGGTTTCGACAACGAGGGTGGTGTCCTCCTTTTACGTCGTTTGGTTGTTGATATGGTGAAAAAGAAAAGACAATTCCCTAGGCCGGACCCCTTGGAACTCCAGCAGCTTAGGAGAAGAAAAGAAATGGAGCAACAGAACGTGAAGCAAGCTAGGGACGGTAAGCAGCAGGATTGGCATACCGTTCTTAGTAAGAAGAACAAAAGGAAAGAGAAGATTTTCGAGGAAAGGGAAGCCAAGATCAGGTCGGATACGTCCTATTACGTCTCCAACCTTCCGGAGGATTGCTCTAAATCCAGACTTTGGAAAGCTTTTGAGCACTTCGATAACCTCTCGGACGCTTTCGTTCCAGGGAAAAGGGATGGGAGAGGAAACAAGTTTGGTTTTGTCAGATTTTCCGGAGTCAGCGACCCCCTTGGTTGGATGGAGCACATAAGAGGTGTGAGAATAGACGGGGCAGTAGTGGAAGTATCATTGGCAAAGTTCTTCAGGGACGGGAGTAAGGCGAACCAGATTTGTGAGCGGACTTCAGTCTTCTCAAGGCTAGGCCCTCAACCGCCACGAGTTGGCATCCCAGAACCTTTCAAGTTGGCAGGGGGTAAGGACAAGGAGGAGGTCGCCAGACCACCTGGCAATCCTTGGGGAACATGTGGAAACATCAGGATTAACTTGGCTCCCATGGAAACTGAAGCAAAAAAATCCTGGGAGTTCAAGTCGCTAATTGGTGAAGTAAAAGACGTGGCTGTGTTAGAGAACATGGGAGACATCCTTCAAGATGACTCTCTTATCGGAGCTGTGGTCCGATATTTGGGAGGGCTGAAAATCTTGATAACGTTTCCATCTGTTTCGGACGCGGACGAGTTTCACAGAAATAATCATGAGTTTTGGATGCAGTGGTTCTCAAGGCTATATGTTTGGGAAGGAGGCGCTCCGGTTTTCGATCGGGTGGCTTGGATTAGAGTAACCGGAGTCCCTATCTGCTTGTGGGATCGTCATGTTTTTAATCGGATCGGAGAACGTTGTGGGAGACTGATCAGCAAATCTACAGCCGACGTCAAAGATGGTGTCCTCTCGGAAGATAGAATGGCCGTCCTTGTCAACTCGGGAAAAAAGATCGATATTTCTTTTGATTTAGCTTGGAAAAATCAAGTCTTTCCTGTTTGGGTTCAAGAAATTTGTGAGGATTGGTCTCCTTCTTTCCTGGGACCGCCGAGGAAGGATCCCGGTTCTGCTCCCCAGAATGATGGATCGCCGGATAGTCGGTGCTCAGTAACCGGCAGGGCGGTAAGTCCGGTGGAGTTCGAGAACCCAGAAGTTGAAAGGGTGGATAGCATTGGGACATGCATGGACTCCTCCCATGCACGTGAACAGTCTCCCTCTCGAGTTCCGTGTCAAGTCCCGAGGTCTGCAAGTACGGTGGGTCAGTCGTTTGTCGCTAAGGGTAATTCCCAGAAGAGTGATGATTTGTCTCCCCTGAGCCCTTCTGGGCCCCCCTCGGGTTTGGGCCATCAGGATTCTATTTTCATTACTAATAGGCCCAAGGCAAAAAATTCCAATAAAGCTGGGCCACCTGCACAGGCCCACCCCTTTTTAACTCCTGATCTAAATGAGGGTTTGGCTTCTGAGAACGGCATCGAGGAAAACACCCAGCTTGGCTCTGATCCTTTTAATCTTGAGGAAATTTTCAGGCAAGAAGCTGTTAGGGCTAAGGAAGCTGGGATCAGGGATGATGAGCCGGTGGTTGACAGAGAAGAGAACAGGGTGGAGGCGGGTAGCACGGTTGCGGCTGATGCTCCTATTGATGAGGTGTTTCACAACGAGGTTAGAGAAACGCTGATTTTCGGGGCGAATCTGGGCATTCAGTTAGATGGGTTCGAGAACCAGGTGAAGAAATTAGTTAAAGGGGATTTAGAGCCATTAATTTACTCATGAATATCTTATCTCTTAACATTAGGGGGGTTTCGGAGCCGGGTAAAACGACTTGGGTTAGGAGAATTAAAAGAGAAACGAAGTTCTCCTTCCTTGCCATTCAAGAGTCCCATCGGTCCTCTACCTCGGATTTTTTTTTGTCCAGATTTTGGGATGGTTCGGCTATGGATAACGCGTCTCTTGATGCTGTTGGGAGGTCAGGTGGGGTGTTCTCGGTGTGGGATCCTTCAATTTTCAGAGTCGATTCAGTTGTCAAGGGAAGTGGATTCCTGCTGACTTCTGGTAATTTACCCAACATTGCCGAAAAAGTGCATATTATGAATGTGTACGCTCCCAGAGATGCTAGTAACCGCAGAAGACTTTGGGAGGAAATTCTCGAGATTAAGCAAAACTACCTAGGGCTTTGGGTAGTAGCAGGGGATTTCAATGAAGTCAGAAGTGCCGAAGAGAGGAAGAATTCAAGCTTTGACATTTATGCCTCGGCAGTTTTCAATAATTTCGTTTCTAGGGCGGGGCTGCTAGAATACAACATGCAAGGGGGTTTGTTTACTTACATCTCTGATAACGGTTCGAAAATGAGCAAATTAGATAGGATTTTTGTGTGTGATTCGTTCATGGCTCGGTGGCCGACGGCAAGCTTGAGGGTCCTCTGCGGGGGTTTATCGGATCATCGGCCTCTGTTCCTGGGTTGTGTTAACTTGGATTTCGGCCCTATTCCCTTTAAACTGTTCAACAGTTGGCTCGGTACAGATATGCTGAACAAGATTGTTGCGTCTCAAGTTAACAAGGTGGACAGAATCTGCTCTGGGGACTTGGGCCTTTTCAAAGTCTTAAGGGCCATAAAAAAGGAGGTTAAGGTCTGGCGTGCTTCGGTCAGGGCAGAGGAGATTAGAGAGCTGGATATCATTACTAAACAGATCGCTGATTTGGAAGATAAAGCCGAGATCTCTGATCTCTCGGTAGGGGATAAAGAAACCCGGGTTGCTCTTCGATCCAGATTAAAGGATTTAGAACATGCCAAGTGCATGGATCTTCAGCAGAAAGCTCGAATCAACTGGATAAAATATGGAGATGATAATTCTGCCTACTTCCACCGTGTCATTAAAATTAGAACGGCAAAGAACAGAATTCAGGGGTTGGATTTCAATGGTGTCTGTGTGTGGGATCCTGAGGTGATGAAGACCGAAGTCAGAAAATGGTTCAGGAGTTTATTTAATGAACCTATGCGAAGACGGCCAACTTTTTCTAACCTCGGGTTACCTACCCTGTCTCCTGAGGAATCTGGAGCTTTGGTGGCCAGGTTCAACTCTGACGAGATCAGGAGAGCCTTAAAAGGTTGCGACGGGAACAAAGCGCCTGGTCCCGATGGATTCCCTATGAGTTTTTTCAAACGATACTGGAGTGAGCTCAAGCCTCTTGTGGAAAGACTCTTGGAGGATTTCCATAACTCGGGTCGGTTCAGCAAAGGTTGTAACTCCACCTTCATCACGCTCATCGCCAAATCAGCGGACCCTCATAATCTTTCTCAATTTAGACCCATCTCCCTAGTTGGTTCGATTTATAAAATTGTCACCAAAGTGCTGGCCAATCGGATTTCAAGGGTCATGGGCTCGTTAATTTCTCCCAACCAAACGGCGTTTGTGGGTAACAGGAATATGCTGGACAATGTGTTAATCGTCAGTGAGATCGTTTCTTGGGCTAAAAGGAAAAAAGAAAAGGTTTTAATCTTCAAAGTCGATTTCCACAAAGCTTACGACTCTCTTAACTGGAAGTTTCTCTTCCAGTCGCTCGATAGTATGGGATTTCCGAAGCTATGGGTATCGTGGATAAAAGGCTGTCTAGAATCTGGTAAGGGGTCGGTATTAGTCAACGGATCCCCGACCGGCGAGTTCGCGTTCAAAAGGGGTCTTCGGCAAGGAGACCCCCTCTCCCCGTTCCTTTTCGTCCTCGCCATGGAGGTATTGTCTTTGTTTATTAGAAGAGCCGAGGGTGCTGGCCTTTTCAAAGGAATCAGACTCCCCAACGACGGCCCCTGTATTACTCATTTGAGCTATGCAGATGACGTTTTATTCATCGGCGAATGGTCGGAATCCAATGTTTTTGCTTTGAGCCGGTTGCTGAGATGTATCAGTTTAGTGACGGGCCTGACCATCAACCCAAAAAAATGCAACCTTATCGGGGTAGGGGTGGAAGAGATGGAAGTGGCGAATATGGCAAAGATCTTGAACTGTAAAGAGGGAGCTTTGCTGTTCGATTATCTCGGTGTTCCGGTTGGAGCTAACATGAAACTGGCTCGTAATTGGACCTCGATCCTTGAAAAGTTTGCAAAAAAATTGGCCTCTTGGAAGGCGAACTCTCTTTCTTTTGCGGGGAGAGTAACCCTAGCCAAATCGGTTTTGGGCAGTTTGCCTTCTTTCTACCTGTCGATTTTCAAGGCTCCGGCTTCGGTCTTGAAGAAAATGGAGAAAATTCGGAGAGACTTCGTATGGGGTATAAAAGGGTCGGCGCACAAAATGAGATGGGTCAGGTGGGACCTTCTTACGAGAGCTAAAAATAAAGGTGGATTGGGCATAGGAGGGATAAGGGAGTTCAATATAGCCATGCTCACCAAATGGTGGTGGCGTTTAAAGGAGGATCCAAACCAGCTATGGTCTAAGGTGATCTCCTCTATCCACCACACGAGATCAAATAATAAATTGGTTCCGGTAAATTCCTCGGTCCCTGGTGTTTGGAAGGATATCGGGACAATGGACTCGGTCCTCTCCAAGGCTGGAGTGGATATGCAAGGCAATTTAAAGGTTACGGTGGGAAACGGGGAGAATACCCGTTTCTGGAAAGATGTTTGGGTGGGTAACTCGACTCTCAAAGAAAGATTTCCCGAGGTTTATTTGCTAGCCAAATCCAAAAATGGGTCTGTAGCGGATCATATGGCGAGCCGGGCCAGACCTGTGCAATGGGCTTGGGAGTGGGCGAGAGACCCGGTCTCTAATTCAGAATGGATTCAGACCGGTTCCCTTATGGCCTTGCTGCACCAGACCGAAATCTCTGAATCTCGTGATAAATGGGAGTTTGCTAATAACAGTGGGGAACCGTTCTCAGTCAAAGATCTGAGGAATTTTATTGCGGACAGGATCAACGAGCAGGCTCCGGTTAACATGTTCAGCTGGAACAATTGGGCGACCCTGAAAGTCAATTATTTGGCGTGGCGTGCGTTGCTGGGCAAAGTTGCGGCTAAGACCCGTCTGGCCGAGAGAGGAATTACCATCCCGAACCTCTCTTGCGACAGATGTGGGATCGAGGAGGAGGACGACAATCATGTTTTTGCTTCGTGCCTCTTCGCTAGAAGTATTTGGTGGAATGTGTTCGTCTGGTTGAGGATCCCGTTTCCGATGTCGGCGACCTCTCTGTCGGATATCTTTCATACCATCGATTCCAGTCCGGGCTCTTCTAAATGGAGAAAAATGGTGCATTTAGTCGCTCTGGCCACTACGTGGCGGATCTGGGTTGCTCGAAACAAGAAGACGTTCGAAAACTGCTTCGTCCCAGTCAAGAAGACCATGGAGTTAATTAAGGAAGACTCGTTTCTCTGGGTGCGGCACAGGACTAAGTCGCCTTCGCTCTCCTGGGCTAAATGGATCGACTTCGATGTCTCCGACTTGTTGTAATTGTTTTATGCTTTTCGTTTTTGTTTTGTTTATGCTGCTCTTTTGTGTTGTACTGTTTTGTTCCAATCTCTTGCTGGGTTTCTATATATATATATATATAGAATTTCCGCCGTTCAAAAAAAAAAAAACCCAGTAGAATTAGTAATTACAATCATTTGAATGAGCATACCAAAAGTTTAAAAATAAAAAAACATAATAAAAAATCCAACAAAATCAATCCAAAAAATTCTAAAAAATAAAAAAAATCCAAAAAGCTCTAAAAAATCCAAAAAATTCTAAAAAATCAGAAAAATAAAAGAATTCTAAAAAATCAAAAAATAATAAAAAATCCAAAATAATCTAAAAAATCCAAAAATTTTAAATAATCATAATAATTCTAAAAAATAATAAAAAAATCAAAAAAAATGTAAAAAATAAAAATATAATAATAAATCAAAAAAATTCAAAAAAAATCAAAAATTTCTAAAAATTAAAAAGAATCCAAAAAATTCTAAAAAATTCTAAAAAATCCAAAAAAAATTCTAAATTTTTTTAGGAATTTTAGATTATTTTTTTAGAGTTTTTTTGATTTTGTAGAATTTTTTGGATTTTTTAGAATTTTTATGATTCTTTAGAAATTTTTTATTTTCTAGATCTTTTTTTTATTTTTAGAATTTTTTTGATTTTTTAATTTATTTTTTAGAATTTTTTTGATTTTTTTAGCATTTTTATGATTTTTCTTATTTTTTAGATTTTTTTTTTGATTTTTTATAATTTTTTTTATTTTTTAGAGTTTATTTGACTTTTTATAATTTTTAGAATTTTTTACAAATTTTTTATTTGTTTTATTTTTTTGACTTTTTAGAATTTTCTGAATTTCTTATAGTTTTTTTTATTTTTTTGATTTTTTAGGATTTTTTTTAGAATTTTTTATATATATATTTTTTTTTGAATTTTTAAGATTTTTTTTTTGAATTTCTTTTTTATTTCTTAGAATTTTTTTATTTTTTATTAATTTTTTTGTATTTTTTATTTTATGCTTTTTAATTTTTTAGTTATTTTTTCATCTCATTACCCAAACTTATATTAACCTAAATCCATCCTAACCCAAACCCATCTTGACCCATTACCCAGCCAACCCTTTTTTTTAAAATACTCATTCTGACCTATACTCATCTTAACACAAATCTATCTTGACCCATTACCCAAACCCATCCAACTTGCCCACTTTGCCACCACTAGTAGTACCCTTATGATCAAGAATAAGACGTACACACAAGAGCACAACGATAGGAATGTAATCGAACAAAAGCAATGTCTGCACTCAAATGCATGTTAATAATCTCAAAATCTCGAATTAGGTTAGGTTACCATTACTTTAGGAGCATACATGTGTATATAGTTTACATACACACAAGTACATGTGTAAACACAAAATCCGAATTGATCAGGCATAAGTAAATGGTTCAAAATTGTCATCTCTAATACTAGGAGATGTAAACTTCTAGTTTAGCATATTAGTAAATTGCATGTGCATGAAGCCATGAATGTAAGAAGGCCATAGGAGCTGATCTGTGAACATCACTATTTTCAATTTGATATATCTTACATTTTGTGGGTGTTGTCTTCATTTCTTCCCACATGAATTAAATGAAACAATAAATTGAAATATTTTGGATGTATATACCATTATTTTTGTGAATTGGTCTGTAACCCTATGCACATTAGATCTGAGAATATTAAATGACATTTGGAGAAGGCATTTATTGTAACTCTTGCATATAATACTCTCTAAACTCTATATAAGAATCATCAACTTTTTTTCCTGCTTATCTTAGGTAAATTAGAGTTGCTGACATGTTTCATCGACGTAGGACATTGGCCAGTCGTTCATCAGAAGTCATTGAAGCTTGAAGTAAGTTTGACCCGTCGTTCATGTGAAGGTCACGAAGATGTCTTCCATTCAGAAGCTGTTTCACACTTTGTGGATGTCCAAAGAAAGATGTTGAAATTATGGTTCATTACCATTATATGAAGGTGGCTATTGCTTAAAATCAGAACAAAAATGTCATAGTGATTTGTTCAAACATCATTAAAATGTTGTAGTACGATGCTCCTAGAAAAAGTTCTGACCTGATTTTTCTTTTTCTTTTTTTTTAGTTTCCTTTTTTACAGGAAGCATTCTTTGCCTCTTTGGGCTATTAGTTGATGTGTACCCTTGATATTAAGGCATACCCACATTGATGAGTCAAAGATGACTGATTAGTGGTCAACTGGTCAACGATCTGTGTTGCCTTGCATGTATTTATGACTATATTAAATATCCTCAGGACCAAGCATTCAAGACATATCTGTAGATTTTGATACGGGCTGGTGTTCCCATACATTTGTCGTAGGCATATATATCGTATTCGATAGCTTTTTTGTGGCTTTGGATCGGGTATGATATTACATGAACCCTATAAACAAGTGGAACTATGCACAAGTGAGGAAACTAAAGCTAGAAAAGAAAACCATATATCTAATCTAACATCAAAAGGATACAAGAACCTACACAATTAATATCAGATTATATTCACTTATTCAGTTCCCATAAAAGAAGTTTATCCTTTATCAACAGGACATCAATTATCAACACAGCTTACATGATGCACACAACGAATGACGACGGACCTATATGAACACGGGTATTAGTAAACATATAAACAATATCAAGTAGCTAAGATGTCTTCAAGATTTGGCATTGTTCTTGTATCCATTGCAAAAGGAGCTGTCATGTTCCCAACTCGTCTCATCCTCAACGCTTCACCAGCATCTGCAGCTCGTTCCAGTTCACGCATTCTTTTTCTCCTTCTGTACCTCCACGCGCACAATATCAGCAACACCAACAACACAAACAACACGATACCTCCAGATACTAACCCAACAAAGCGCCACTTCTTAGAGTCGCCGTTCGTACTACTACTAGGTGCAGGAGTTTCGGGTGGTGCAGGCGGTTCTGGTTCAGGAGCGTCAGCTGATTCAGTGACAATCGAGAAATGCCCCTGTTCGGTCGCCAAACACGCATTCCCGGATTCCAAATCGGTTAAATTCACCTGACCATGTAGATCAAACCAAGCACACTTCGCAACCGAACCGATGGGTATCGAGCTTATTCGTCCAAAGTTGATCGTAATGGCTTCATGAGAAGCCCACAAGTCGAGTTCCGGTAGATTACGAGCGGATAAATCTGAACAGTTGTACGCAAGAAGACCTAATACCGGAGCTAGATAAACGTAACCAGGTAAAGAGTAATATGTTGTGGACCAATTTCCTAAATTTTGATACACCAGAACGAGTCTCTCCACATATGGTTGCACTTGCAAACCAACCGGAATTTTGAACTCCTTAAACGGTTCAACACCTCTATGAAATAAACTACCACTTCTGAGCCTCATTGCAGATATCTCAATCCCGGTCAAATAAGAAGGGACAGTACCATCATAGGGAATGCCTGTACGTGGATGATGAACAAATGCGCGATAAGCATAGTCTTGTAAAGTTGCATCAAGAGCCCTAGCAGGCTTTGATTGAGGATTAGATATTTGTGATTCAATTATAGGCCACCAGAATAACCAAATTAACAGAACATGCTTCACTATACTTTGAAACTGAAGCCTCATCAGATGCATCCAAAATCCAATTATTGAAATTCAACACAATGTAAACAGTCTCAATGGCAACAACACGGTTCTTTGTTAACCTCTTTCTCAAGTAATAATTCAGTGCCAAAAGCCCCCAATTCCGCAGCTTCTAATTTTCAAAACAATGTGAATTGTAAACGGCAAATCTCATGACATGAACGATCTAAGCAGCTGTTCAACACTTCAACCAGACCTATAATGAAAATTCATCAACAACACTCGAGTTCATCAACAGAAAACAGCAACAAACTGTGAATTTATTCACATTACCACACCTATTGACATAATGTTCTACTCAAGAACACCATTCTTCGATAACTTCTTTCTCAAGGAACAATTTACCGCCAAAAATCCCCAATTCTGTAACCTATAATTTTCAAAACAATGTGAATTCTATAAATCAAATCTCGTGACATGAACATTCGAAGAAGCTGTTCAAGCCGATCTATAATCAAAGGAACCTAAACATTCAACAACAACGCTCGAGTTCATCAACAGAAAACGTCAACAAACTGTGAATCTATTCACATTACCACACTTATCCACATAACATTATTCGAAAACTTCTTTCTCAAGTAAAAATATCCAATTCTACAACTTCTAATTTTTTAAACAATCTGAATTCTATACGGCAAATCTCATGACGTGAACAATCTAAATAGCTGTTTAAGCCGATCTATAATCAAAGAAACCCTAAGCATTCATCGAATTCAACAACACTCGAGTTCATCAACAGAAACATCAACAAATTGTGAATCTAACACACTACAACACTAATTAACGTGATATTTAACTCAAGAACACAAAATTCTAACGATTAGACCTTCAAAACCCTAGCAAATTCATCTACATTTTCAAAACGGCTAGAATTAATATACCGTAACTAGCGTATGAAATTGTATGAACTTACTAGCTCCGGAGATCGTAAAACTGATGCAATAATCGTTTCTCGTGCTCTTGGAATCAACGCGAACTTCTGCCGCGAAGAATTTGAAAATATATTCAAAGAATGAAGTTGAAAAATTCAACGAAATTTGAAGATAAACGGAACAGTAACAGATGTATTGCAGTTGAATCTTGTTATAAATGATGAAATGAATCAGGAGAGATGAAAGTTGAAAGGAATTGGTGAAGAAAATAGAGTGTGTGTGTGTGTGGAGACAGAGGAGAGAGGTATAGATACAGGTGATATATATGTATGTATATGTGGGGAGTTGCAGAGTGATAGTATGAAACCAAATGGAAGAAGTTGACGTAAATGCCCTCGTCTTTCTTTCATATATAGACAGATGTGTACAACAAAGGTGACAACTGTTGTTGCCAGTAATCTGTATTTCTATTTTTCTTTTAATGTTTAATAACTAGCGTTGTTTAATATTCAAAAGAAATATAATAAGCGCGTTGCGGCAAAACCGAGCAAACAATAATGTAAAACAAACATGATTTGAAAATAAAGCATGTTGTTTAGAAAGTCAAACCATTAGAACGATTTTGTTTATCATCGTACCATTTTGTGATACCAAATAAATACTTTATTTTGAGTATAACCTCATTTTAGACCGTGGGGTATGGTGGGGCGGGGGTTAGGCGTGGGTTGGGGCATTTGGTGACACGTGGCTTGGGGGGGGGGGGCAGACATTGGGCGACTCACATTTAACAGGGTATGGTGGGGCGGGGGTTTGGGGCGGGGGTTTGGTGGGCTTCGCTGGGCTGACCGGTGGGCTGTTTGTTAAACAACAAATTTAATTTTTTTTAATATTTTTAATTAAAGAAAATTACATAAAAACCAATTCCTAATTTTTATATTTGTTTTTTATCTCTTCTCTCATATCCAACACTATTTGTAACTCGTCACCCTGTAGGTGATCAATCGGCTGAGATAGCAATTTCAAATCATCGCGTCTTTGTCTCAGGGCATCTCTAGCGGCATCTCTAGCGGCATCTCTAGCTTCTTTGCTCTTTCGTTGTTCGGCCCTTTGTTGTTGGAAGACGTTGAATGTATCTAACTTGGCTGAAATGTCATCCAACTGGTCGCTGTATATTCCCCTAGGTAAGCCCGAACTCCCAATTGAAGGCGATGCCGTATCAGATCTTGATTTTTGAGCACGCCTTTTTGAGGCATCTCTTCCATACTCTGGCCGGTTTGGGCTTGGCGAATCATCCAAAAGGTCCTCAAACTCTTGATCTCGTGCATCAGATTGGGCTTGGGACGAGGCCCTTGACCTTTTGGAAGACGTGTTACTTTCGCTACCACTGGGGATATTTGACCACTTTGGATGGAACTTACAAATCTCCCAACAATGCATGAAACGGAAGTCGGTCCCCACATTTGTCTTGAATTGAACCAATGCATTCATCACAATGTCGGCTTCGGTTTCACCACTTTTTGGGTTTTGTTTTGCTTTATTTAAAAAACCACTATATTTTGTAAGTTGGCCGCTTATCTCGGTCCACTTCGAGGATAAGCTATCGTTTCACGATAAACCTCTCTTCCCAATTCTTCATGGAATACTCTACTAACCCCTTGCCACAAATGGGTTCGATGTTGAGAATTTCCTATTTTTATAAAAACAAAATTTAATATATTACAAAGTTATATAAAAAAAAACCATTAATATAAACAAAGTTTAAGAATACCTAAAGTTGCATGTTGAGATTGTTGAAACCAACCCCTCGCCAATGCAAGTTCTTCAGGAACGGTCCATTTTAGTTGTTTTCGCTTAGCGGTTTCAAGTGCTTTATCCCCCTCGGTTTTTTTCTAATAGCTTCTCTTTTTGATGGGTTTCAATGCGGAAGGACCATCGGTGGGTGGTTGAGTTTCGGGGACGGTTTCGTTTTGTGAAAGGTCGATGGAGTTTGGTGAAAGGTTGATGGGCGTTTGTGTAAACGGGGTAGGTATCGCATCATCGGTGTGTGGGAAGTTAGTAAACAAACAATTCCCAAGATACGATGCATAACTCGCTTCTTGGGGCATACAAGAGTGTATCAAAAATGGACGAGGCATTGGACGAATGGGTGGTGGGCTAGGATTATTTTCTTGGAATGCATACGGGTTGGTCGGGTCAAAAGGACGGTTATGAGGATGCATTTTTTCGTTTTGTAGAAGGAGAATTGGAGATGATTATAGAAGATGTGGTTGAATGTGGTAAAAAATGGAAGAAAAATGTGAGTTTTATAGTGGAAAAATAATTTTTTTTTTAAAGATAGCCGTTGGCCAACGGCTAGCCCAACGGTTACTTTGGTTTGTCCAGTGAGAACCCGCCATGTCAGCTTGGCCAGACCGCCCCACGCCCGGCTTGAAACCCAAGCCCCAAGGGCCACGCCCAAACCCAAGCCCACCCGGGGTGGTGGCTTGGGCGTTTTCCCCCAACCCACGCCCAAACCCCCGCCCCATACCCCACGGTCTTAACAAAACTTATAACGGAATGTCAGGGAAAGAAATTAAGCACAACTACGTACTTAAGTTTTTAGAAAAAGTTATAAACATAACTTAGAGTAAACTTCCGTTTTGCTCCCTGTGGTTTGGTCAGTTTAACGGTTTTGCCCCAAACCTTTCAAAATAGCCAGTTTACTCCCTGATCTATGACGTCATTCTCCAGTTTGCTCCCTGACCCTTAACCTCATCCATTTATCCAGTTAACCCATGTCACGTGCAAATCACCTGAGGGGCATATATGTCTTTTCCCAACCCTGCCTTTAAAATATTATATATTATACCCTGACTCTCTCTCCCCCTCTCTCTACAACCTCTTCTTCTTCTCTCTACAACCTCTGCCACCCATCTCCACCTCCATCATCAACCACCCCTGCCCATACACCGACATCACCCACCTCCACTTTCACCGCCGTCAGCCACACCACCACAACCCCACTACCACTCCATCTGCAATACTATTCAAATCAATTAAAATTTCTTCTGCCATGTGAATTTATGCAACAATATTTGTATCATGAATTTATACATCTGGTAATGTACAGAGAATAAACTACTAAAATTTGGTTGCTATATATTGTGATAAAGGGAGTCAAAAGATAAATTGATTAATATGAAAAGATAAATCAATTTCAAATTGCTAGATATTTGGTTGCTATATATTCTGCCATGAATTTATCTCCATGAAATATGCCACGCATTTACCGTAAATCTTGTAGCCAACATATACAAATCTGACCAATCAACTGATTATTCGAACCCTAACTTTAATTTACACTCAGATCCCCAATACATCTTCCACTCGATTAATGTGATTATCAGTTTGTTAACAAAATGTGTTGAACTTGGATCTGGATTTTGGTATAAATATCTCACAGTCACACTCAGCTATATGATAATCAGTTACAAAACTGTCGTTTTATATAGCAATTCATTAATTAATAATAAAAAATTACCTTGCTCGAACCCCTGTTCTTGCACTTGCACGTGCAGAAAACTGGTTTGTGGTGGGTGGAATCAGTGGGATTCCTGAAGTATGAATAGCGGGAGCTGGGCTTGCAAATTCAGAGCTCACAGATTCAGGTGTTAAAGCGGACTTAAGGCTATAATCTGGTGATCCATTCTGGAAAGCTGTCGTCATTGTAGGTGGTGGAGCAAGGGCGGCTTCCTCTGCTGGAGGATCAACCCCTTCTTCCACCCATCTCTTAAGTTTTTCATCATAATAGAACTTATTAGCGTCGCCCAACTTTGCAGATATGAACAAAAAACCCTCACCAAAAAACCCTCACAAAAAACAAGATTGGTGGTACTGAGGTGAAGGGCATCATAGTCAAACACCTGATTTGCAGCAGCGACCTGATTTGCAGCGGCGGCCGGATCTGAACGGCGGTGTTAGATGTAAAGAGACAGAGACTTTGATGGTGGCGGCGGATTATATTGGGGGCGACGGTTATGGTGGTGGTAAGAGTGTGTGTGTGTGTGAGAGAGAGAGAGAGTTGTGGATTATGGTGGCGGTGGCGGATTATGGTGGCGGTAATGGTGGTTTTGGGTGATGTTTGAAGGTGAGATCTGATGATGATAAATTGGGATTAAATACTCATATATAAAGGTGAGAGCTGATGATGTTCATATTTTTATTAGTCAACTCTTTTATGAATTAGTAATAGGTAATTAAATACTCATATATAAAGTTACTGAAATACCCTTACTTTCAACTGAATGTTTTAACTGAGTTAGAGCTGAGGAGCAAACTGGAGAATGACGTCATAGATCAGGGAGTAAACTGGCTATTTTGAAAGGTTTGGGGCAAAACCGTTAAACTGACCAAACCACAGGGAGCAAAACGGAAGTTTACTCCATAACTTATTAAAGAAGTATCAAATATCGATAAATTAATATATGTTAAAAATAGAAAAAAACCAATATTAAAAAAGGGTAAAGGATATATATATTAAAAAAAAGTAAAATATGTTATTAAAAATAAATATAATAATAAACTATTATAATATATTAAATAATAAAATAATAAAAAAACTATATATTATTATAAAAATAAAATTACTATTCATCATCATTCGAAATCAATATATATATATAATGGTTACCGATACGTGTTTTATATCGATTGAAAACCAGAGAAACAAACACCAATACTGGTACTGATGTTGTTCGTACGGCATTGGTTTGGTCACCGGCACTTGTTATAGCATATAGTACCCAAAAAATATACTTTATTGTGAATACAAGTCTATTTTCATTCATATTTATACCTTCACGTTGAGAAAAGCGTAAAAATGAATATGACATTGGTACCGATGTAATTTGAACATTATTGTTCGATTCGTCACGGTAAAAACAAAATCAGCTATATTTAACCCGATTAAGTAAACTTTTTCCGAATCGCACATAAAAATATGCATGTTGTAATAGTATATTCGAAATTGTATACGATCAGGGTCGTCTCCGAAAGTCACAATTTTTTTTTTTTTTTGCCTTGTGCGAGATAAAAAAATTTGAGCCCCATTCATTAATCCATTATGTTTGTTTATTGATTTGGGCCAAGTCATTAATCAAGTACACATTAAAACAATTGGGCTTCTAAACTGTTGGGATTTAATGTTCTTGGTTCATAAATCCAGTAACAAAAGTTAATTTTTATAATAATGACACAGTCTAATTTATTAAAAACCATACATTAATAATAATAATAATAAAATAATGGTAATGCTGCACTACAATTTATGTTTATGTAAATTTGTTCACCTTCACACGCAATAAACATGGGTATGAATGGGCTTGAGAGCCGAACCTTGGATTAACGATGCCAAAGAAATATGAAAAAAAAAAGATGGATAACAGGTTTCGAACCGGAGACCTGTTTATTAATAAGGAAGCGCAGAACCAACTGGACTACCAAAGGATTCTTGTTTATTAAACAGGATTCTAAGTTAGCTGAAAGTTGGACATTCAAGACATTTTTTGGGATAAGTATGTCTAAGTTGGTTAAAATTTAAATAATTATGTCTAAATTAGTTAAACTTGATTAATCGTTTGGTGGTTGTAGTAGACTTCTTGTGTTTTGATTTATCATTTGATGATTGTATATAACTGCTTATCTCCAATGTTTAAGGTTAACAATGTTTTAAGTTTTTATTCTTAAGTTAAATGTTCGTTTACATTCGTTTGTGTTCGAGACCAATGTTCATGAACTGTTCGTGAACAACTAAATTTCTTTAACGAACGAACACGAACATAAACTTATGTTCGGTATGCGTTCGTACACAATTCGCGAACATGTTAATTTCCTTAACAAACAAACACAGACATGGCCTTGTTCGTGTCCATTCGGTTCAATATAAGAACAAAAGTACACAAGTGGTAATTAAATTATAGTTGTGTGATGCTCTAGAAATTTGAGATAACATGACTACACACCCTCACAATTCCAAATCACGTATAGGTGTGTGTGTGTGATTACTTTTGAACATAAAACAAGTACACGACTATGTAAATCTCAAACGAAATACACAATTACTTGGAGGTCAAGAATATGAAGTTCAAGAGCTTTGGAGCATAAAGTTGTTATCTTTTCGTATGTCAAATCGAGGATCAAGCTTCAAAGATTTGATGTTGTGTTTGGTTGCTTACGTTCACTTTTCAAGATTGCTCTGTATTAACTAATTATTTGACATAAAATATGTGTAATTATCGAATTCTAATGGATTAGTAAAACAAGACCTCTGAGTAGGTTTCCCATTTATTAAATGATTTGATTTGAGTTTATGTAATTAAGTTGAAATTCATAAAGCGTTGTGCCAGTTCATTTTGGTTTCAATAATCAATGGTTTGATTTTGGTATAGATTTTAAAAACTATTAATAACTGTTCACCTAAAAATATCATAATCATCAATGCGTGTTATTATATTTGGTCGTTTGATGCTACATGCTGCAAGGTCATACATATACTTGTAATGTGTTACAACCACCAAATGTAAGTTGTATCAATGGTATCCACCAGCAGCTATACACTTGAAAAAGTGATGATGATGATTAACAACCTTTCACAATGGTGTTTTAGTAAGTGCTAAATGTGGCCTCTTATGGTGGTAATTAGTAACCAACTTTCACTGAAGATTTAAGACGAAGACGCAAAAAGAAACCATGAAGATGCGTTATGTTATTCTTCATCATCATCAGTATACCTATATGAAAAAAACAAACAAAAATTACCTGAAGAAAAAATAAAAATCAATATTCATGTTTATGCAATACAGAAGAGCAAGATTTTGTTTTACTGAATCTAACTAGCTACCCTCCGTGAATTCATGGGCGTGCATTTCTAACACAATACAAGCATAACATGAAATTCCCCAGGTTTGGGGGTTTGGTCTAAACAGGTTTGCGTTAAGTTTTGGGTTGATCCCTCAAACGCGTTTAAATAAACGTATTGGGTAAATGTATACAGACACTTGATTTTTTTATTTTTTTTTGCAATAAATATGTAATTTAGAGTATTAGTACGCAAAAGTTAAAATAAAATCCTATTTTTCCATGTTAAATGGATCATGCTCAAGTTCACGTGTGTAGCATGATTGTCGGGTTGGGGTTCAACCCATCAACAATCAACATCACCCATTTAGCACTCCTGGACTGGTGATTGGTGAAGCAATATATATACTGACCTGCTAGCATCAAAGAATGGGCCTGCCACCATATTTTGGTAGGCTTCTGGTGTTGCGGGTAGTATGACCTCTATAACGCCCTCTTCATCCGCATACATCAAATCTTGCATGGTTAGCTGGTGGAAATCAACTATTTCCCTCAAGTACCTGTTCTCAAGTGCATGCGCTGAATTCTCATGTGCCAAACGCCCCTTTTCAGCCAATAGTGTCTCTAGCTGAACCCGAATCTGATCAAAATTTCCCAAATGGGCATGTCAACCACGATAGGTAATGGGTCAAATGGGTTTTAGTTTAAAGAGGTCATTTTTTAGTTCACGTAGAAATTAAGCGAAACGTAGTGGTAGTGGTAGTCGTAATAATGTAAGTAAACAATTTAGAAGGGTGTGTGCATTAAAAATAAGTTCTGCGTGATTTTATCCAATTTGACAGATTCCGTTTAGGCAGTTTAACCAACATGACACGTTTAGTATCACACAACCCAAATGATACATTCAACAACAAAGGTTTAAACTTTTTGATAAGAATTAAAGATGGTATAATATATAATACCATGTCATCATCTGCAGGGTGGTCTCCTTTTTCACGAGCACCTAGAAGCAATTTATTTTCTTCTTCTAGCCGACAACATCTTTCTTTTGCAGATGCTAATTCTGCCTTCACGGTTTTCAGCTCCCGCAAAAGTTGTTTCACCTTAGCAGCTGTTGCAATCGCCACCTATAAACCAAAACTGGATCAGCGAGTATACAAGCATGATTGCATTCGCTATGCTATTTTCACAAAAGACCCAACATCATTTTAAGACAAATGCAAACATATCATCTAAAACTTTCCCTTTGTTTTAAGAAGGTTCTTAATTATGAAGCTGATTTCCAGATCGGTTCATATGTAAACATTCACACATTTGCCACCTTACGTCGCGAGAAGCCTGAAGTAGAGTTTCTTGGTCCTTCTGTGGTTGAGTAGATTGTACTTTAGGATCCTGATTCTTTTCTTCATTCTTCAATTCTGGTTTTCTCATCTGCAGTTTATTTATGTAAGAAAAAAATATCAGCGATGTCCCCATGGCAAATATTTATGATTTAAAGAAGAAGATCTTCATCTTCAACATGCAGTTTTCTTTATTGTTGTGTAAGTCAAAGCCGTAGTACAATTATTCATGTATGTTATGCAGTTAATCGCGGTGGGATAGCGGTTATCGGTCCTTTATAAAATCGCGGTCCAGAATAGCGAAACTGCTATTATCAGAGATATTGACCAATATTTGACCGTTAGCGAAACAGTTATTATCGATGATAATGATCATACTATTAATATTATATATGTTTTACGTTTTATATACAATATTGACACTTTTGAGTTCTCTTCCACAAAAAAAGCACCCAAAAAACATTGGTGGTATTTGAGGTGGGACATTCCTTGTGGATGGAATAATGTAGGATTTGCCTAAGATGTGATAGTTCTAAACTTCTAGTGCTTAACAATGGTTTTCTTATATTATTGGATCTTACATTATTAGAGCACCAAACCTAACTTGAATGAATATTACACCCTAAAATTATACCCCTTAACAAATTTCATCTTGATCATTTTCCATACATAAGCTTCAGTAGCTATGTGGGACCAGTCAGCTAACTAAAACATAAATTTATTTTATTAGTTAAAGGTTAAGCAGATAGGTCTTAGGATTTAAAAATATTACAATAACTTCTATTTTAAGTTTATTTGTAACAAACCATGAACATCAATAGACAACATTTACCTCCAGAGAATTGCCAATGGTGTAACCAATTTGATTAAGCGAGGGTGTCATCCTGTCCGATCCTATCCTTATCGCGGGACTGTCCATTTTCTTTAAATCCTCAAGGGATTTATTTTGATTCTGAATCTGAATGCCAGCACGCTTCTATGGAGTTTCAAAGCACTTATAAGTGGCTAGTGTATATAATATGAAATATGTATAATAACCAAGTGGTATCAATCAATCAAATAATTTATAATCACCTGGTTGCTTGTTGAGAAACTAATCGGATCTTGCTTTACACTGCCAGGAGCATTTGATTGTTGAGGAATATCATCTTCGAGAATGGCTTTAGCTTTTCTTGCCAAAACGCCCCAAAATCCCCCTCGTTCGTTCGAACTCTTCACGGAAGCAAAATCAGATGTAACAGAACCCTGTTTTTCAGGTATCACATCATAAGTATTATATTAAACTTGCAGGGGTGACACACAATCAACAAAGCTAGAAGCTTAACTAACACAAACTGAATGTGCATTGATTGCAGTACATAAATAAAGAGCAGAGAAACACCCACTACTACCAACCAAACAAAGAAACTGATATCAGAAGTAAATATGCAGGAAACAAAATAAATCATGGACCACAAAGACAATCTCAAGGATCGCCTATATCCACGTCACACTAGGTCCGTCCTCATTGACACCAACTTGTTGCATTCCCAGCTTGCTCATAAATTCTATCATCATGTTCCTTTGGTGAGAATGTGCACAAGTTGATCATTAGTGTTCACATACTTGAGATTGACTTCCCAAACTTTCTCACATATACACTTCACATGCATGAAAAGTAGGGTTTTCTACAAGTTGGATAAGCCGATTTGTTATCACACAATAGCGCCGTCTTGTCTCATCCGCATTCTGACCTACACTCGAAGTACAGATACGGAACGGAAGTGATAAAAGTGCTAGAGAAACTCCAATGGGAGAAAACTTATTAATGTATCAAAAGTTGTCCTCAACATTATGATTGATCCTTTATTTTTAGGTTATTTTAGTAACCCCTAATTAAGTTCGGTCAGAGTAACCGAAACATTGTATAATAAGAATAAATTATTAAAAAAGGTTTTATGATGATTATTTATAAGTTATGAATCGTTTTTTCACCCTTGTTTCGCATTCCCATCCGTTCACATACGAGTAGGTCATTCGAGTTATCAGCCCCACGCCATGTACTTTCCTACAACCTGCTACACCATGAGTAGCGTTTACTTGGTATAGAAAGGCGTTGTTCACGTCCATTTGAAAGAGTGGCCAACCTTTGCTCGCTGCGAGGGCTAAAAGAACACTAGTGCGTGTTTAGTTCTCGTATCTAGACCAGGCTGTTGCGCAAACCCACAGGCTACAAGACGCACCTTAAAACGCTCCACTGACCCCTCTACCTTGTTGTACAAGATATTGGCTTTACGCCATTGGGCTTAGGTACCAAAGCCCACATTTACATGAACCACTTTCCACCACCAACTAACTTCTTAACCTTTTGATCGTGGAAACAAAGAGAATGTCCTTAACAACATTATCATCTAAATCTAATTATGCCTTGGTTCAAGGCTAATAAACGCACGTTCATATTCACAATGATCATACATACATACTAAACATGCCTAAATTAGCAAATCCTTACAAACTAATCGAAAATCAACGTAACGGGCAGACCTTGGATCGGTATTTAAAAGACGAATGAAAGGCACCGCCGGAGCTAAAGCTGTTAAGCCTAGAATCCGAGGATATATGCGGCAGAGCGGCTGAAGACGTGGTGGCCGCCTTATCGTCATCCTTTTCGGGGAGACATCGAATACCTTCATTGAATGTAGAAGACCTAGAAAGTCCCTGTCGTCTACGATAAGCCATATTTGTCAATAGGTTATTTGGAGGTAACGTGATAATTATAAGAATCAAATGAGTCACCGGTGGAAACCAGAACGGTTATCCGAGATTGAAAGGTTTTCAGATCATGGGAAACACACGATCACGTCCGTGTAACCAACTCTCCAAATATGGCATTTTTTATTATTATTTTTAAGAGAAGAGCGGTTGTATGGGTTATTTCATAAATGCTAAAATACAGAAAAGCCCCTACAGTATATACTTATTGGAGTTTTGGTCTAAAGTTGTGATTTTGTTTTTTAATTTTTTTTTTGTTTTGTTGCCAAAATTTAACGTGGTCGGTTAATTCTGTTATGTTACAGTGAAAAAGTATTACATAAACACAAAGTTCTAGTAAACTTGATTTCACGTTTTTGTCAGAGTTGAAATAAATGTTTGCTAACACAAATCATTGTTTTTTGAACGGAAAATTTGGATTAGTGAACTGTATCAGCGGAACCACCCGATTATATCCATATTCACTAGCCATACTGCATATACATCAATTCTGAAGAAAACCCAATAAATATGAGAAAACCCCCTTGTGAGAATTGAACCGAAGACCTATTAGTCTCAAAGTCTTATCTCACCCCTAAAATGCCACTAGGCTATAAAGTCATGGCCTGCTATCACCCTTAACTATTGGTCATTGGCCGCTGCCACTCCAAACTACGGTGTTACTTTGACGCCCGTCACCCCCAACTTAACACTTAGGTTGTTGCAGTAGACCGGACGGTTTCTGATATCATGTCAAAAGTCGGTACCGAAAATGTACCCGATTTAGTAAATTCGGTATCAGTACCGGTACCCGATACTATTTGCTCATCCCTAAACCCAACTATATTTGGTACTAACTAATAATTTTACTTTATTATTAGTGTTCATCTTTATTCAAGGAATAGTGATTTTTATCTATCTATACTATATTAGTGAGGTGAATTTTAAGATACCCAAAAAATAAGAACTTATTCTATCTTAATGGATTAGGAACAAATACAAAGGATCCTAATTGTAAGAAGTGTAAGAAGGATTTATAGAGTGACAAGTGTCCAATAACCTAAAAAAACCCACTACACAAAAAATCCCTACTACAAAAAAAAAAAAAAAAAACCTTAAACATCCACCACCACCAAAAACCTAACCCCCCCCCCCCCCCACCACATCACCCACCCCAAAATTTTTTTTTTTTTTTTTTTTTTTTGCCGATAGGGTGGGGGGGGGGGGGTAGGTTTTTTTAGGTTTTTGGGGGATGGGGGTGGGTGTTTAGTTTTTTTTAGGTTTTTTGGGGGTGGGGGTTGGGGGGGGGGGGGGTTAGGTTTTTTGGGGTTTTTTTTTTGTGAGGTATAGTTTTTTTTTTTTTGTTTTTTATTGCCCCGGGGGGGGGGGGGGGGGTTAGGTTTTTTTGGTGAGGTATAGTTTTTTTTTTTTTTTTTGCCCGGGGGGGGGGGGGGGGGTTAGGTTTTTGGGTGGTGGTGGGGTGGGGGGGTGGGTGTTTAGGTTTTTGGTGGTGATGTAGTGGGTTTAGTTTTAGGTTATTGGACACTTGTCACTCTATAAATCATTCTTACACTTCTTACAATTAGAAGCCTTTGTAGAATAACTTGACCCATATCTTAATTTATATATTACAGTTACACCCCTAAAATGAGCGTAAAGTGGTCTTTTAAACAATAATTATATTTTAGCCCCTGTCTTATTACACTTAAATCCTTGAGTTTTAACAGAATTACGGACAATTAGTTACACTTTCCCCCTCCAAAACAAACTTATAATTTGTATTCTTATCATATCTTATAGGGTAAATTACACTTTTCGTCCTTTATGTTTGTAGTGAGTTGCAATGGATGACCTTTAACTTTAATAATTACAGCCACAATCATTTATTTTGAAAACATGTTACATGTTTCGTCTTTTACTGTCGCAACCCCCGACCCCTGCCCCGGGAGGCGGGCGGTCGCGGCACGCAGAGCTGGTGGTATCGGTGTTTATTAATTTGGCAGCGGAAATTACATCAGGACCGTAGTTAGGAAATAGTTTATCAGAGTAAAACACCATATTTTTATAATAATAAATACATGGGAGAAACCTAAGTTTCCATTACAACATTTTATAGGGATAAACCCTAATTTATTGAAATAAAACTTCTTCTTTATATAGGTAACTTTTATAGCCACTTTTCCAAGCCTCAAGTGCTCCCAGCTGGCTTCTATTTGGCTTTCACATTTTGTTACCTGAAACGCGTTTTAAAAAATTTTATCAGCAAGAAATACTGGCAAGTGAATCCCAGTTTAATCAAAACACGTTTTATCATTTTACAGCATTGAGGGCAACCCACAATTACATTTGTTTACATCTACTTTAATTACCACCTACGGTACTGTCAATCCTGACTTGTGGTCATGCTACTACTACAGTGTAGTAACAAGTTATGTATACAAAACCCCAACATACCGACGATAATTGTAGATTTACAAATACTCAATCACTTTGAATTATAATTTAAATAATTGAGGTTTTGGAAAAACAGTTTACAAAAAGAGGAATTATTCACATTGCTATTTTAGATTTTTCCTGGTGACTTCCTGGTTATAATCTATTAAATTAAACAATTCACACGCGTTAGTATAATAACCCAATTTACATTAGTTATATTCCCGAGAGAGAACTCCAACGACTGAGTCAGGCAGAGCCTTGACATGCGTTACGGAGCTCTAGGTCAATCGGGCAGCGTAACTAATACGTAACCAGGGGTTATGATACTTACATCGAGGCAGAGCTTCGTTTATTAGGGGGTATTATGCTCGTGAATTATTTTAGCTATTAGAAATTTGAGAGAGATTGCGAGAAAATGAACGATTTGTGAACTGAAGTCGTTCACCTCTATATATAGGGCTGATCCGCCACCTTGTCGCGCCCTGCGACGGATGAAGGCCTGGCCTTCACGGCTCGCGAGGCCTCTTAGGGTAGGCCCTAGCTTAGCTGACTCAAGGACTAGCTTCGACATGACTGTGACACGTGGCAGCACCGGGTTGCGCCTGGTGTCATGGGGTCGCAGCTCGCGACGGCTTCCCTTAAGGGGGTCGCGCCCCGCGATAGCCTTATGATTTTTATTTTTAATTAATTTTTGTATTTTAGGACCTATAGGGGTGTTTTAAGGATTTTAGGAGGGTTGTTATATCCTCCCCACCTTGTTTTAGAACTCGTCCTCGAGGTCTACTGGAACAGGTGTGGATATCTCCTCTGCATCTCTGATTCGAGCTCCCAAGTGTACTCTGGTCCTCTCTTGGAATCCCATTTCACTTTGGCTAGAACTAATCTCTTGTGTTTGAGATTCTTGATCTTTCTGTCTTTAATTTGCAGCGGTTTCTCTACAAACTTAAGTTTCTCATTTACCTCTATGTCCTTAAAAGGTACTATTAACAATTCATCCGCTAAGCACTTCTTGAGATTACATACATGAAATACATCATGTATTCCTGCCATTTCCTCTGGCAGTTATAGCTGGTAAGCTACGGGTCCTATTTTTCTAATAATCTCAAAGGGTCCAACATATCTGGGGCTTAGCTTTCTCCTCTTAATAAATCTGACCACTCCTTTCCATGGAGAAACTTTTAATAACACTTTATCTCCTACTTGAAATTCCAACAGTTTTCGCCTGTTATCAGCATAACTCTTTTGACGATCGCGTGCTGCTTTTAGTCTTTCCTTGACTTGAATAATCTTGTCCGTTGTTTCTTGTACTATATCTAGTCCACACAGTTGCTTTTCTCCAATTTATGCGCAACAGACTGGAGTTCGGCACTTTCGTACATAAAGTGCTTCAAATGGTGCAACATTGACACTGGTATGATAGCTATTATTATAGGAAAATTCTATTAATTGTAAATGATCGTCCCAATTTCCTTCGAAATCAATTACTCAAGCTCTAAGCATATCTTCCATTGTCTGAGTTGTCCTTTCACTTTGTCCGTCCGTTTGAGGATGATAAGTTGTGCTTAGATTTAACTTGGTTCCCATTGCTTTTTGGAAACTAGTCCAGAAATGAGAAGTAAAACGGCTATATCTATCAGACACAATAGATAAAGGAATTCCATGTAATGAAACTATTTCATTTACATATAGCTTGGCTAACTGTTCCATACTGAAAGTTTCTTTCATCGGTAAGAAATGAGCAGACTTAGTTAATCTGTCTACAATCACCCAGATTGTATCATTTCCTTTTCTTGTCGTAGGTAATTTAGTAACAAAGTTCATTGTTATCAATTCTCATTTCCATAATGGCATTTCTAATTGCTGTAATAAACCTGAGGGTTTCTGATGTTCAGCTTTAACTTGTGAACAGGTTAGACACTTAGCAACATAGGCTGCTATATCCTTTTTCATTCCTATCCACCAAAAATTCTTTCTTAAGTCTTGATACATTTTATCACTTCCAGGATGTATCGTATACTTAGACTTATAGGTTTCTTCTAATATTCGGTGGCGTAGGTTTCCTCGTTTGGGTATCCAGATTCTTTTCTTATGGAATCTCCAAATTCCATATGTTTTTTGTTCTAATTCCTTAATCATTCCTTTTAATTTTTCAGTATCATCCTTGATTACTGATTCCTGTATTTCTCTAATTTGCTCATTTAAATCTATCTGCAGATTTAATTTGAGAGAACGTACTCTTCTTGGCTTTTCATGATACTTTCGACTTAAAGCATCTGCCACTACATTAGCTTTTCCTGCATGATACTGTATATTACAATCATAATCACTAAGTATTTCCATCCAGTGTCTCTGTCTCATATTTAACTCTTTTTGCCCGAAAACATATCTTAAACTCTTATAATCAGTGAAAATGGTAAACTTACTACCGTAAAGGTAATCTCTCTAAATTTTAAGGGCAAAAATTATGGCTCCTATATCTAGATCATGGGTTGTATAATTCTCTTCATGATTCTTAAGTTGTCTAGAAGCATAGGCTATAAACTTTTAACGTTGCATCAACACACATCCATAACCTAACTTAGACGCGACACAATAGACTACAAAGTCTTCAGTTCCTTCTGGTAATGCGAGTATGGGTGTGTTGGTTAATCTTTGCTTAAGAATCCTAAAGGCTTCTTCCTGTTTTGGTCCCCATTCAAACTTAACCGATTTGCAAGTCAGTTTTGTTAAGGGAATGGCTATTCTAGAAAAATATCGGATAAACCGTCTATAATAACCTGCCAGTCCGAGAAAACTTCTCACCTCTGTTGGTGATTCAGGGACTTTCCATTTAGTAATCGCTTCGATCTTTGTGGGATCCACATGAATTCCTTCATGATTGACTAGATGTCCAATGAATTGCACTTCTTGTAACCAAAATTCACATTTTGAGAATTTAGCATAAAGCTTTTCCTTTCTTAATAATGTAAGGAGTGCATGCAGATGCGCTGCATGTTCCTCTTTACTCTTAGAGTAAATGAGACTATCATCTATAAAGACAATTATGAATTTATCCAGATATGGTTTACATATTCTGTTCATCATGTCCATAAATGCGGCTGGGGCATTGGTTAAACCAAATGGCATGACTGTAAATTCATAATGACCATACCTTGTTCTGAAAGCGGTTTTAGGAATGTCTTCTTCCTGTACTTTCAGTTGGTGATATCGTGAGCTTAAATCGATTTTAGAAATGAATCGAGCTCCTTGTAATTGATCAAACAGATCATCGATTCTCGGTAATGGGTACCGATTTTTAATCGTGACCTTGTTTAATTCTCGGTAATCAATGCACATACGCATCGATCCGTCCTTCTTTTTGACAAACAAGATTGGGGCTCCCCATGGTGACGAACTAGGCTGTATGTGTCACACCCCCAAAATACCACTTGCGAAAACACCGCGGGACGTGTGACGTACCAGGATCCAGCCACCAATCACATTGAACCACAACTTAGTATTAAATAAAAGTTTCCATTTATTTCAGTAAGTAATTCCAAAACACAACTTAAAACGAACACGTTCAGCGGAAGCATAATGTAAATAGTTATTCAAGTGTTTCAAAACAAATGTGCAATAACCATTAAACTTGTATCCAAGAGCTACGACCCATGACCACTCCAGCACTCCCAGATAGCAAGTTTCATCCATGAATCTAACGACCTGCAAGCATGCAGACAAGTGTGTCAGACGACGCTGGTGAGTTCAAAGTTTGTTAACACGTTTTAGTTACCAGATATAAGTATAAAACATTTCAGAGATTTGATGTTGTTAATAACTCGATTACCGCAGATGGCTCCAGATTATTTGCCCTTCCCCAATGCTCTATCAAACATTAGTCAAGTGGTTAAGGTAATTAGTTCACGACCGTCCTCCTTGGTACGGTGTGAGGGTGCCAAACCTAATAGCGCTATCAACTAATAACCCCGTTGCCTCCCCGGTAACCAGTCGGTATATGATGGGACTTAATGATAGAGATGAGTGTATTAACCAACATCCCAGGTTTAACATTCCAGTCAAACCCAATTACCCGACATTCCTCCCGGAACGTTTACCAGATGTCCCTCCCCGAGACGCATGCTTGGAAAAAGAGTAGTGAACCACCTTAGATTTGCTCGGTATTTAACAAGTTACCCGTTCCAATTAATCAACCAACCCTACCGTGGTTACCAATCAAGATCAGTTTCATAAACAACTAGGTCATGCATTTTCACAGATTGCATACAGCACAAAGTTCATGGTGTAACATGTAACAACACAACTGACCAATAACATAAACACATAGCTCGTGCACTTTTCAGAGAGTTTCCTACATGACGAAGTCCCATATGATGAAGGATCAACCTTCGTTGAAGCTAAGTGTGACGAAGGATCCCTTGGCGAAGGTTTATCCTTCGTCGGGTTTAAATCTGACGAAGAACCCCGTGGTTCATCAAAAGGCATGTCGACGAAGAATGATTCTTCGTCGACCTGAAGTTCGCCGCTGGTATCGTTCGTCAAAACCCTAAACAGTTCCTTAATTCTAGCAAACAGTTTCAGTATTCCCAAAGCAGATCAAAGGGTAGTATTTCATCAGTTATCGTCCATGATCATAAGAATTCCATAACCACAACATACAACAGTTTCCTTAATTTTTATAATCATTAATCACAAGCAACCCTAATTATCATGCTCATCATATCACAATCTAAATCATTCAATAGCCATTCACCACAAATAACACAACATAATATAAATTCAACGGACAAAACTATCGAACCGTGTGGCGAACATCAAACCCTAAATATCACAATATGAGAGTACGGTTTCTAACGGGGCCCTATATTCACAATAGATCATCAGCATCACAACAATCATCACAAAACAAGGAAGGATGCTAACCGAATGATGAGATGTTCCTGAAGAAGAATTACGAGGAAGTTGATGGATGCTGTCGCCGTTCACAAAGGGAGAGTACAACTTAGGGTTAGATAAGTTTGCGTTTAAATAGAGAGAACAGGGCCCAGTCACCACTGGGTTTCCTTTTGGGCCGAAAGCCTGTCTCGGCGAAGGACACACTCGACGAAGAATAATACTTCGTCGAGCCCTTGATGACGAAGAACCATACTTCGTCGGGTATGGTGACGAAGATCCATACTTCGTCGGGTAAAGGTTGTGACGAAAGTCAAAGCTTCGTCGAGTAAGGGTTTGTGACAATTGATCTAATCTTCGCCCATACATGAGGATGCATGTGTTAAGTCTATAAACTTAAACAGTTCATAAGTTTTCATTTACTAACCAAGCATAATAATTCATTGATAATAATCATGCATAATTTACAACACAAAGCAAAGTATGAAAACAGAGTTGTAAGCGAATAACGCGCAAGTGTTTCATCGGACAAACACTTCTTTAGCTGCGACATGTGAAAGACATCATGGACATTACCCAACTCAGCAGGTAACTCGAGCTTGTAGGCCACCTTGCCGATTCGCTCCAAGATTTTGAATGGCCCTACATAACGAGGATTAAGCTTGTCGCGTTTCCCAAACCGCACCACACCCTTCCAGGGTGAGACCTTCAACATAACCCGATCGCCTACAGCGAATTCCAAGGGTTTCCTACGCTTATCAGCGTAGCTTTTCTGACGGTCGCGCGCTGCCGCCATACGATTTCTAATCTGGACAATCTTTTCTGAAGTTTCGAGTACAAGCTCCGGGCCTGTGACCTGGCTGTCACCCACCTCAGCCCAACAAAGAGGTGAACGACATTTTCTTCCGTACAATGCTTCGAATGGAGCTACCTGGATACTAGTATGGTAGCTATTGTTATAAGAAAACTCTATCAAAGGCAAATGTTTCTCCCAACCCTTTCCAAAATCAATCACGCACGCTCGCAGTATGTCTTCAAGTGTCTGGATGGTTCGCTCACTTTGACCATCCGTCTGTGGGTGATAAGCAGTGCTCATGTCGAGACGCGAACCAAACGATTTGTGCATCAACTGCCACAAATCCGAAATGAAACACGTGTCACGATCAGAGATAATAGAGGTCGGCACCCCGTGCCTAGAAACCACTTCTTTTAGATAGACAGCTGTAAGTTGTGAGAAAATGTGCTGACTTCGTGAGACGATCAACGATCACCCAGATGGTATCGTTTCCGCTTTGAGTTCTCGGCAAGCCTGTGATGAAATCCATTGCGATTTGCTCCCATTTCCACATGGGTATCTCTGGTTGCTGAAGTAGACCCGAGGGTTTCTGATATTCCACTTTAACTTTAGCACAAGTTAGACACTTACTCACGTAAGTCATGATGTGAGCCTTTATCTTCGACCACCAGTACAAAACTTGAGATCCTGATACATTTTATCCGAACCCGGATGAACAGAGTATCGAGAGTTGTGCGCGTCGTCCATCACAAGTTCTCTAAGATTTCCAACCAAAGGGATCCATATTCGCTCCATGAAATAGAGAATACCATCAGATCTCTCTACCAGCCGCTTTTCCATGCCCCGTAAATACTCCACTTTAATGTTTTCTTCCTTCAATGCTTCAGCCTGAGCCGAACGAATCTGATCAGGAAGATTTGAGTGAATAGTGAGCTGCAAGGCGCGAACACGTTTGGGTTTCGATTCCTTTCGACTGAGGGCATCAGCTACAACGTTAGCCTTACCCGGATGATACTTGATTGCACAGTCGTAGTCGTTTAAGAGTTCTACCCAGCGACGCTGTCGCATATTCAATTCCTTCTGGTCAAAGATATGCTGAAGGCTCCTGTGGTCCGTATAAATAGTGCATTTAGTACCGTACAGGTAATGCCTCCAAATTTTGAGTGCAAACACCACGGCTCCCAACTCTAAGTCGTGAGTCGTGTAATTTCTCTCGTAGACACTTCTGAGCTTTCATAGCTGAGATGATACCAACCATCGCCCCACTGCGATGTCCTTGAACCAAAAGAGATTCTCCACTGGGAAGGGGAATACGTACGATCTTCTCTTTACAGAGAATTTCAGCTTGATGCTTAGACAACCAATCCATACCAACCACTACATCAAAACTACTGAGGGTAACATGTCACACCCCTTTCTTAGGCGGAAGCACGAGGTGTGATCAAGAAAGGTTTTCATTGCATACGATTGGTAAACATACTACATGCTCGTAAAAATAACTCCAAATGCATTACATAACGGAAATCATAGTTTAAGTGTTTACAACATGAGACAACACATTGTCTTAAAAGTTTACAACTTTATTCCACGATAAACATAAACGACATCTAAGAGCATGAGTAAGACCGCGCGCACATCCATTCTAGTTACCTGAAATACATGTGAGTTTTGGAAAAACGTCAACATAAAGTTGGTGTGAATTCATGCAATTTTTGTATTTCACGCTAGTATACTTTGTATGAAAACGTGATAGGTGTCTTGTAAAAATAACGTATTCTTGTGTAAATAAAGCATTCTTGTATACATAAAGTATTCTTGTATAAATAAGGTATTCTTGTGGTATGAACCAAATAAAGTATTCTTGTGTACGAACCTCGTACAAATAAAGTATTCTTGTGTAAATAAAGCATTCTTGTATACATAAAGTATTCTTGTATAAATAAGGTATTCTTGTGGTATGAACCATAAAGTATTCTTGTATATATCAGGGTTGTTAATGGGTTGCAAGGCAATTAACATGTGACACGACATAGGAAGTCACCAAACCATTGGCATTTTTCTAGTTGTCGATTCACGACGGAGACACAAAAGCACTACTCGGTACTAGTTTTCACCAAGAGTGTGGCTGCCAGGACACCCGTTAGATCTAACCTTTTGTTCTGCGGTCTAAGTATGTACACGATTAATGGTGCTTATGGTACCCTATTCGTGACACGATTTCTCGTATCATTCCTCAAAACGCATCATACTTGGTACTAGTTATCACCAAGAGTGCTTCTTGTTTTTGTATCCATCATATCATTTGTGAACATTGTGATATTTGTAACATGTATTTCACCCCCGAAGTTATAAAACTGAAAACAGTTAAAAGAAAAGGGGGAGCATGAACTCACAACTTTGCGTTCCTTGCGTCGTAAACTTCACCGGTTTTTGCTTATCTAACGTCGTGACCTAAACGTGTTTTATTAACGTTAGTCACTAGACTTGTATCGCACAAGTACAAGTCACTATCTTTTGTATATGTTTTCTTGTGTTAAAAATAATTTATATTTTTAACTATGTATTTTACTTATATTATTTTCTCAAAAATAAATATAAGTATCTTGTATTTTGCACCCGAATTATGTATTTTGTCCAAGTAATATATTTTCATAAATATATCTTCTTGTATGTGTCTAAGCATGTTGTATGTGTATTTTTGTATTCTTACTCTTATGGGTATTTAATGTATTTTCAAGTCCTAATACACTATTCATGTATAATACATACTACCTACACTTAGCACAAAATTTAGTGATCAATAAATACATATATTTTCCTCAAACATATACATACTTAATATCCATTTTAATCTTGAAGAAATCATCATTTCTTAACACAAAAACTAGGGAAACCTTGGTAATATTCCTAGATACATTTTTAGGGAATAAGTTTCTCAAAAACTTATATTTTTCTAAGTGTCAAAATTTATAAAAAATTTGACATAGTCTCCCCTAAAAATGGAGGTTTCCCATGTTTTCAAAACATGTGTTTATTTTCTTTTAAAACATTATCAACAATCAACAACTCATTTCTCATCTAACAAGTGTTAAAATCAAGTAAGTTACATGACAACATGAACTTGTTCTTTCTCAAAACTTGTAGTAACTTGGCAATGTCTCTAGTAGACTTAGTTACTCTTTAAAGTGTGTTTATTTCATCAAAAATTTCATTCTTGAAAAGATTTGGTGTTTACAACTTGTAAACATAATTTACAAAAATGTTGATTTCATTAACTCTCTTGTTTCACAAGTGTTCATACACTTGTTTTTCCACCAAAAATAATATTGGTTTATGTAAGAATCATGATCTTCTAAAAATCATATTTTACACTTGTTTTTCTTGGAAAAATCATTCATAAATCTTGGATTTATAAGTTTACTAGCTTCTTTTGTTTATTACTTTTCAAGAAATCATTTCATTTATCAAGTTCATGTGTTTACTAGAAGATGATTATTTCATGTTGTTACATAATCATCCTTCCACTTGCTAGATCATGAGTTTAATCACAATCTAGCAAGCTTTATGTGATGATCAACATCATCATTTCAACAAACAAGTATCATTCATACACTAAACACATAGTTTCATCACTATTTCATCAAGATTCATCATATATATAAGCTTTATGTTCATGATTCTTGTGTATGTCTTTTAGTGTTCTTGTAATTTTTAACATAACATATCTTTTAACCACTAAAAATAGAAGTAAACAAGGGTGTTCAAGAATCTTACAACTAGCTTAAAGCTAGGGAAGAACAATGTGTTGATTGAGTGGTTAAAAGCAAACAAAGAAGGTCCTTCAAGATCCGTGAACTCCAAGCTTCGTGAATCACTTTCTAGCACCTTGTAGTGCACTTGGAATGCAAGAACTTGAACAAAATAATGTGGTGGAGTGTGGGGGTGGCTACGGCCATGAAGGGGGGGGGGGGGGGGGGCCAAGGGAGAGGAGAGTGGTGTTGTGTAAAAGATGAGGAAGTCATGGTTAATTATAACTACATTAGAGGATTTGTCCAAAGGTTATTGTGTCATGAAAAGTACCAACATAATTTATCAAATCCAAGAGAAGATCTTAGTGTGATTTTAGGGAGATTTAGTGGAGATCTAAGTGAACTTGAGTGGGGCCACTTCCTATGGGCCGTCCACTTCATATGGGGGGGGGGGGGTAAGTTGTAAATTCCAATTACTAATCACAAAATCAAGTTAAGTTTCAAGTACTTAGTTTACGGATTTAATGTGTTATTGAGTTATAAGAGATGTTATGGTGTTCGGGAACCATAACTAGCTCAGAAACATTAAAACAATGCTTCTAGTAATATTTTGATGTCCCGGGTAATGTCCGGTTGTTCGGTTAGATACCGGTTCGTTAAAGTGCTAAATTGCATCGTTTAGTGTCCTTTAAGTATCCTTTCGTAACCCTTTCAATTCCTGACACTTAGAGAAGTATTCTGGGTGATAAATCATGAATTCTGCATAACATTTATGTGTTAAAAGCTGATTTATAGCTGAATTTAATAAAATTCTGCACTTAAAGTGCGTTTCGGGTGCTTTTTAGTGCGTATTTTAGCTTTCGGAATGTCTATATGCTAACCCTTGTATGTACTCTTGGGTTTTAATGTATTCTTGTCGTTGGACCTACACCTAGGCCCCAATTCTAGTGTCTGACTGCTTTCTGCAGAATTGTGGACATAATCTGTCTTACCGGTGAGTTTACTAGTATTTCTGACGCAACACTATCATAAAGTAATTCTTGTAGTATAAAACGTGCATGAATTCACTTGTATAGTATGAAATCAGAAAATGTTGATGTTTAAGCACATAATTGCAGTCATTAAATAATAATTAAAATGTACGGAAATTACCGGTTTGGTGCCAGTTGTCACATAACATGAAGGAGGTCAATATCAAACACTTGACTTACAAGGTCTAGTTTACATCCCATAAGAATGTGTGAGGCTTCAATTGTTTTACCATCGGCTAATTCTACTACATGCTTAGCTTCTAGAGGTGTTGGAGCTAACCCTAATCGTTGACTGAACTCTAGGGACACATAACTCCAATCGGCACCGGAATCAAATAATACAGAAGCAAAGAGGTTGTTCACAGAAAACGTACCAGTCACGACATTGCCGTCATTCCTAGCATCATCAGCACCAATTGTAAATACCCTTCCACGAGCACCATTGCCCCCATTGTTGCCGTTATTGTTGTTCCCAGCATTGTTATTGTTGTTCTGACGGTTGTTGTTGTCATTGGCGTTCTGATTCAGTTGAGGGAAATCCCGCTTACTGTGACCCTTGTCCCCACACTGGAAACACCCCTTCCTAATGCCTTGGTTCTGATGGGGCTGCTGCCTTTGCTGTTGCTGATGCTGATGCTGCTGATTCTGCTGCTGATTTTGCTGCTGCAGCTGCTTTGGGTACGGAGCTCTACAGTCTTTTGCCATATGGCCCACCTTATCACACCTATGGCAAGCCCGGACACACGGTCCATGATGATGATACCCACACTTGTTGCACTTTGGCTTCCTACCAACGTAAGAGCCTTGACTCTGATTGCTACCCTGGCCTTGGTTAACTGAGGACGACTGACTGAAACTACGGTTGTTGCTGTTGTCAGGCCTTTTCTGCGATTGGCTTGCACTGGTTGCTTTGTCAGCATCGTTCCATTTACGCTTGTTATCACTAGCAGGTGTGGTAGCTGTAGCAGCAGGGGTAGTAGCAGAAACACAGGGCGGTAGCGATCCACGCTCGACCTCTTGGTTGGTAATCTTGTGTGCTAAACAGATGATCTGAGGCAGATTGTTAAGGTTTGCAGTAGTGACCAAAATCTTTACTAATGGTGCTAGGCCCTTGATGTACAACTCAATTCTTCGAGGTGGAGGTCGAGACAAATTAGGGCACATGTTTGCTAGTTCATGAGATCGTTTCATGTAAGCCTCGATCTCGGACCCCTCCATCTTCAGATTGTAGTACTCGTTCTCAAGCTTCTAAATCTCGTCACGGGGATAGTACTCCTCCCGCATCAACTCCTTGAAATCATCATAAGTTGTTGCATTAGCCATTTCGATGCCCAACATTTGCACCTGGGCATTCCACCAAGTTAAGGCACCATCCTCCAAGGTGCCTGTAGCATACTTCACTCGGTCCCCTCCGGGACAGTTACACATAGCGAACACTGACTCAGCCTTCTCAAACCAACGCAGTAGCCCCACAGCCCCTTCAGTCCCACTGAATGTCTGTGGCTTACAATCCATGAATGTCTTAAACGTGCAATGTAACACCCCATGTTCCAGAAGTCAAAGTCAAGATTTAAGTCAAAGGGAGACAAGATTACTAATTGCGATCTGTCACTCCTTGCTCAACTCATGTTTTGACTTCTTTGACTTGTAATAAGTCTATTGTATGCTTTACGTTAGTTGTATTATGTGGAGTACTTATTAACAATCGAGGTTTATTCGATATTTATCGCATGTTTTATCGCTTTATCGCTATCGCAATCGCACTCGCAACTCGAATTACGCGTTCTGGATATTGTTCTATGTGTGTGTGTGTGCCTTATGTGTTACTTGTGCATGTTTAATTATGTTTATGTGTGGTGATTAATCGAATCGCAATCGAAACCCAATCGCAATCGAATCACAAACGCTAAACGAATATGAAATAAGGATGATTGTATGTTGATATAGTAGTTGGGATTAAAAGTAATTTGACTAGGAAACTCTATCGCATCGCAAAGCTCGCGATCACAATCGAAGCAGCAAAACTCATCGCGCCTTGCACATCAATCGAGTGGCCAGCCGATCGAGCTGCCACCCGATCGGACGGCCACCCGATCGAGGTGCCACTCGATCGAGCAGTCACCCGATCGGGTTACCACCCGATCGACCAGCCCTCTCTTCCCCTTTCCTTTTATGGAAACCCTATAAATACCCCTGTCAATATCACAAACTTACCATTTTCGGCACCTCTCGTCCGACCAGCGTTCTTGCCCACTTTTTTTCAGATTTCTCGCGATTCTTGTAAGTTTTCCACCTAAATCTTGTACTTTCTTGATCTACACGCACTCTTACACCTTTCTATCTTTTGAATCTTAACTTTTAACCGTGAAATCACTAGATTTGAGGTGTTCTGGGATGATGTCATCATGTTGTTCTTATGAACTTCATGATTTGGCTTCAATCCTCCAAGAACAACTTAGATCTGAACGATTTCCACATAAATAAACAAAGATCTTTCATAGATCTAAACATAATCAAGGTGAAAAGGATTCAACTCTTTTACACTCAATGCACTCAAAACCGATAGAATCGGAGCTTGTCCTGATCTTCTACTCATTCTTGTGGTTGTGTTGGTTCAAGATCTGGATTCTATCCACGAGATTACCGATTTCGGGTTAAACATGGAACACCGTCTCGAATAGTTAACCGGTCGGATTTGGGTGATTCTTGTCCGATCAGGTTACTAAGTCATGACGAGGTTTCTGTTGTCTAATACGTTATCAAATCACCTCGATAAAACGACAAACTATCAAAATGACCAAGGAAGAAGACGATCAGGTCGACCAGGTTGGAGTGTCGCCCGATCGGACTACTATCCGATCAGATTGCCACCCGATCGGGTTGCCACCCGATCGGCTTGCACCTTGGCCCCACACTTAACTTTTATTTCAAACTTCAAGAGTTTTGGAACACCGAACGGATCGCCATCCGATCGGGTTGCTACCCGATCGACCGACCATCCGACCATGTGATGTTTTGAAACTTCAATACTTAAACAATTTCCAGCATGTTCAATGCACAAGGGTTGCCGCCTGATCGGATTGCCATCCGATCGAGTGACCGTCATGCTGAGAATTTGTTCTCAATTTGAGAAGACTCGCCAATCGGATTGCTGTCCGATTGACCGACCTGAAAGGTAGAGATACTTCTCTGTTTTCAAAATGCTACAACGAAAACTTCAAAAGACAAACCATCATACATAAACACATCCTTCCCAAACGAACTAACAATCCACTTGAAAGGTCACCCGATCGGATAACCATCCGAGCGGATTGTCACCCGATCGACCGGCTACCTGATCGGATTGTCATCCGATCGGACTGCTATTCGACCCACTGACACTTGCTTTGTTTTACGCATCGCTTATCATTATGCTATCAATCTGTTCAGGCTAACCTTACTCTCTAGCGCTCCCTTCAATCCATCAATCGCTGTGAGTATACTCGATCCCTTTTTGCTTTACGCACTTTTGAGTGTTACATACGTTACTTATTCTAAATCACATCGAACACACTACGCAACACTTTAAACGCTAACCGATTACCGCATGTTATACGTGACTTAATGAATGCTTGTTTGTTATGTTTACACATGGAATGTTGTCTACCTGCCTTAGCAACGATAGTACTATTTGTTTGGACTCAGGACCTGTTTACTCAGGGGTTGTTAAGGACAATTTGTTACATGGCTCACAGTGGTGAGTGTGTATTACGAACTACCTTGGGCAGTCAACCCGCAGTCATTGGTATCGATAGGTTCATGTCGATAACTAACATGCCTCATTTTACACTGTGTACGTGCTGGTTATGCGTAACGATTTTGAACTCTATTATATCTATTAAACTTGTATACTCACCTTTACACTATGTGTATTGACTTTTACTTTAACGTATGTGACAGGTGCTTAGGATGCTTATATGCTTAGCTTGCTGTGAAATCGAGGCTAGGAAAGGTCTAGAAACAAATAAACAATTATCTGTATTTTGAAATCTGAGTGGTCGGAACAGAACAATTTGACTAGATCTTGTCTGTAATATTTATGTTATCTTTTATGACATGGTATGGGACGTGTTGCTTTAAATAATTGGTAATTATAGTTGTTCTGGAAACTTCTGGACAATCTATTCCGCTCAGTGCCACGCCCCGATGTTTTCGCCATCGGTTGGGGTGTGACAGATTGGTATCAGAGCCATAACTATAGGGAATTAGGAAAGACTCGACCTAGTCCGGGTCGATGTCTTAGAAATGACCTAGTCTATAGTTACGAACCAACAGACCGACTTGTGCATATCCTGCAGGGGTTATGTACGAGCTTACTGCTATTTCTCGCTATTCTTGTGACAACCCTCGAAATTCCATGTATCTGTACAATTTATTAATGATAATTAAAGTGCGTGATGACTGTTCTGAATCATTTAACTGCTCTCTGATTACTGTGCTATACTTACATGTGCGTGTTAGCATACTAGTAGTATACAGAAAAGTTACTAAATAGTCCGGTATGTTTTCCTATGTGTTAGGAATAAATTGCGTTACAAAAATATATATAATAGACACTTAACGGAATAATTAAACACTTTAACGAAACAGTATCCAACCGAACAACCGGACATTACCCGGGACACCAAATATTTGCCAAATACATTGTGTTATTATTTTTGGCTAGTCTTGATCCCCGTTCACCATAACACCCGCTAAAAATCCAACAACTAACATATAACACCATGATACTTGAAATGTAACTAGCACTTATCAAATTAGTCACATTTTTGCAAACAAGCCCCCCCCCCCCCCCCAAACCGATTTTCGGTCCTTGGTGGACCCACCCCACATTCTCACCATACTTCAAATATTATGCAAGATTATATTTGATTTGTTTATTAGATTTTACTTGTTGAACTAAACAAAATATGTGAAGAAGATTATAAGAAGCATGGCTCATAAGATTGTCATCATAACTCAAGAGATCACACTCCATTCACTTCTCTCTCTCTCCTTTTTGGTTCCCCTAAACCGAACTCACCACCACCTTCCAACATTCTTCATCTTCTTCATTACAAGTGCCATTCAAAGCTTGAAGTTCATCTATGGAGGGTGCATCTTGAAGGACCTTCAAAGGAGCTTTGTTTTAGTCTTGTTCATCATCATTTCTTATCATCTTCTTCACTAAGAATCATCCCTAGCTTTAAGCTAGTAGTAAGTTCCTTATGTCACCTTTGTTCATCTTGTTTCATGATTAAAAGATGTAATATGTTAAATCTACATGAACACTAAAAAGGGTTTAAACAAGAAGATGAAACATGATGTATTTATGTTAGTATGAAGTTGTCCTGAGATGTACTGATTATTAGCTGAATTACTTGTTAAATATTGATGTTTGATGTTGTTTTGATCACTAAGCATGTTAACGGAATCAATCGAACACACTTTAAAATGTTAAAAGCTGAAAACAGTTTGCTGATTGATGATTTCAGCCAACTTCAGTTGGCTGTAACCGAACCTTAATAAAGCAAAAAATGTATTTTCTGAAGTCTAGATTTATGTACTACGAAATACGGTTCTAATGGCACTGAAATCATAATTTTTGGACTTCGTTTACTATTTTTAAAGTGTCGTTTTGTAACAGCAGCTAAAGCTGCATTTTTCCTGCTGAAAATATGCGTTCTGTTTTCTGTCATAACTTGAATTCTAGGTAGTGTTAGATCATGAAATTTGTACAGTAGATGAAAACTGATGTATTTGTAATTACCCCACTGGAATTTCGTAAATCGGACTCTCGATGAATTTTAAATAAATTATTCCGTGGACTGCAGTCAGAAAAAGATAAATCTGAGTTCAGTCCGAAAAATGAATTTTTATAAAATATTGGTGATGAATTGGATCCCAAGATTTTTACACAATAATATTTGGATAGTTTAAGACTTTATGTAAAAAGTTGGGAATTTTTGGAATAAGTTAACTATTTTATTAAAATCCCCGAAAACAGCCCAGTTTTGAAGGTTAAAGCTGAAACGACATAAGTAGTGATTTACGTGTCTAAATGGTGGGTAGGTTATTCGAGAATGATATTACATGTTATATGTCTATAAAAGTGTTATGTGCAATGTCGTATGAGTGGGGAATGGATGGGAAGTTATATGGGCATGAACCGTTAAAGTGATGCATGTTATGTGATAGATACGTGTAGGAACTTTGTGTTCTATATGAAGTCACTAATAAACTAAGTGGTAATCATACTAGGACGTGATTGACCGACCCTGACTGTTAGCTATATTTGAGAGTCAAACCGAGCAACCGAGGTGAGTTCACACTCCTAAGGCATGGGATTCCCGGTGGGTTGGGAATGAGATTGAATAACTACTCGTACTATCATTACTATTAAACTACTTTTCACTGTCCTCGGATTGAAGGGCACGTACGTAAAACCTACGTACACTCATACTTGCTACGGTCCTTGGATCAAGAAGGGCACGTACACACATGACTAGTCTACAACATGGGAAGCCCCCACTAATCTTCGCAAACATGTTTGGGAAACCGCGATACGGATTAATACTATCCATATGGGAAGCCCCCACTAATCTTCGCAAACATGTCTGGGAGACCGCGATACGAATTAATACGATACATGGTTTACAAAACGAACATATGATTTACGAAACGAATGCTATAACTAAACAACCAACTGTGAACTCGCTCAACTTTGTTGTTGATTCGTTGTTACATGCCTTGCAGGTCGTTAGGTATCTATGGAGCTTGCATCGGAGTGGGAAGAGTTGTTGTGGGACATGGACAGCCGTGTGCCATGCTAAACTTTTGAAACGTTTAAACTTATGACTTGGTTTTAAACATTATGCTTCCGCTTGCAACTTAAACTATTGTTTTGTTTAGACACCAATTGTATTGTGTTGGATCTTTATATACTACTTACATGCCTGTTCAATATGATTGGTGGCTTGATCCTGGTCATGTCACTCCTCCAAGCGGTGATACTCCGCGTGTGGATTTTGGGGGTGTGACAATTCTCGCCTACGCTACACTATCACTGCACTTTAGTCTTCAAAAATGAACGAGCGATTAGGCCGAGATTAGGTGTGAAAGCCGCAAACTCTCGACTAGATTGCTTGTTCGCCCCGCATTTTATCTATAAAACACGAGAATTTGCGTAGAATCAGGAGTGAAATCCATACTTTGACGCATAATTCTCCTTTATTTTATCAAAACAGGAACGAAGTTGTTAAGTCAGGGGTGAAACCCGAACCTTGACGACTTGTTCCGACCTTTACTTGGTTTTACAAAACTCTCACCAAAGTCTTAACGGACTCCAATGACTTGAAGTCACGATATGACTGGGAGGATGCGTGCCGATCACCCAGATTCGAGGCGAGAGCACAGTCCTGAATGTCAAAATGTGTACAAAAAGTCCTTGTGAATAGTCAAATCACTTTGGGTAGTTAATGTCTATCGAGCCTGAGACAATCTATTCTCGATTTTTATGTGTTTCGATTCTGAGCCCGCAAACTGCTGACACTTATGTTCGTCGAATTTATGTGTTTAAGTGTGTATTTACCTGCTTATATGTTTTAATTTTTGGAAGATTTATTCGAATTTTGCTATTGTTAATCAACACACACGACTCGCACTGCACATCTATCTCAACACGCTAACAAATCGACATTATTGGGGATTATACGCATGCTATACTACTCGCTATGTTAATTGCGGACGCTATTTTCGAACGTTCGCGGACTTTGAATAATAGGTTTTTGTATTCTGACGGCTCCCATGTGCTTCTAGGTGAATTACGTGTTTATATGCTTCTGTGCTTTTTGTGCTTCTATGCCTTACATGCTTATGTGCTTCTGTGGTTATGTGAATATGTGGTTATGTGCATACGTGTTTACATGATCGTATTCCTGAGCTTTAGTAGTATTAGACGTGTGAGGTGAGATTCGATTATGTTGTGATTGAGCCATATGGCGATGTCTGATGCAGACAATGTCGTCATCTGGAACCCATCACCCACGAATTTCTCGTCAGGAACAGAGAGACAAACGCCTTGCTGCTGTTGTTCCCCAGATCGTGAGTGAAATATACGAGAATGTGAGCAAATCGTATGAAGAGTCCAGAACCGAAGCTCCCAAAGCTACACCCAAAGCTGCTTTCAGCTTCAAACAGTTCAAGGTATGCGAACCGAAAGAGTTCACTGGCGAAGATAGCCCTACGGCCTTGTTTCAATGGTTCGACTCGATCGAAGTCACCCTGCGACAGAGCGGATGTCCTGACAATCTCCGCACACTGAATGCTACTGGCGTCTTCCAGTCCCGCGCATTAGACTGGTGGACGGCTGAGAGGAACAAGCGCGGAAATGATGCAGCCTATGGTCTGTCATGGGATGAGTTGAAGAACGTTATGCTCGAAGAGTTCTGCCCTCCCCATGAGCGCCAAAAGTTGGAAGACGAATTCTGGCATCTGAAGCAGAAAGATGTTGACAATGCTGCCCTGACTGCTCGCTTCAAGCATCTCAGTATCATCTGCCCCGATCAAGTCAAGACTACCGACATGACAATCAAGAAGTACATTCAAGCTCTGCCAGACTGTGTTACAGATTTTGTGCATGCCGCAAAGCCAGCAACAATCGAAGAGACTTACTTGCTTGCCGCTGAAATCAACGACAAGCGAGTCAAGGCTGGCTTCTGGGATAAAGCTACCAAGAACTTGCATCAAGCTACTGCTGCACCATCCACTGAAACCGCCGCCGCTCAATCATCAAAGTCCTCACGCCGCAAGAAGAAGAACCACAACAGCAGCTCCAGCAACAAGAACTGTGTTGTCACTACCACTGCTGCTCCACTTCAAGCCGTGCCGGCTCAGCAGCAATCTCAGCATCGATCAGCTCCAGTTATTTATGCACCACCTGCAAAGCGTGCATACACTGGTACCCACCCTGCCTGCCCAACATGTACTTATCATCACCCGGTGGGTATCGCCTGCCGATTTTGCGTGCGCTGCAATATGTACAACCACTTCACTGCTAACTGCCGTACTGGTCCCCGCCAAGCACCAGCTCAAGCCACTGCTCATCAAGCTCTGCTTCCAGCTCCTCAAGGCCAACAAGCGGCTCAGGCACCCGCGGTCAACGCCAGAGTTTGCTTCGCGTGTGGTGATCCCAACCACTTTGCGAACATGTGCCCGAACAGGGTTGTGAAACAAGAGCCCCAGCAGCAGCAGCCTCAGCAACAGCAGCAACAACAGCCTCAACAGCAACTAATCGCCCGCGCCAGAAACTTCAACATCAATGCGCGCCAAGCCCAGGCTGACAACAATGTGGTTAATGGTATGTTTCTCATGAACGGTATTTAAGCTTCATGTTTGTTTGATAATGGAGCCGATAACTGTTTTGTGTCGTTCGAATTCGAGAAGTTCCTTAATCGTAAGCGCTCCCATCTCCCCTAGATGTTCGATGTCGAAGCTACCACCGGAAGAACCGTCGCCGTCAATTCTGTTCTCCGTGATTGTACTCTTGAGCTCAACAATCACATCTTCCCAATTGATCTCATCCCGATGCAGCTCAGAAGTTTTGACATCATAGTAGGCATGGACTTTCTTCGTGAAAACCATGCTAAAGTTGTGTGCTTTAATAAGATGATTCGTTTAGCGCTCGCTAATGGTGATGTATTATGTGTTTATGGTGAAACTCCTTCGAAAGGTCTCAAGCTCATGTCATATGTCCAAGCTAGCAAGTATCTCTGCAAGGAATACAAAGCTTTCTTGGCTAACATTGTAGTAGCAGAGAAGGAAAAGAAAGGTAGGCCAGGAGTAAACGATGTTCCTGTGGTTCGAGAATTTCCTAACATTTTTCCTGAGGATCTTCCCGGACTACCGCCAAGTCGTGATATCGACTTTCGTATCGACCTCATTCCTGGAGCAAAACCTATTGCTAAAGCTCCTTATCGACTCGCCCCATCCGAAATGCGTGAACTCTCGAGTCAGCTCCAGGAACTGCTTGACAAAGGCTTCATTCGCCTGAGAACCTCTCCATGGGGCGCACCAGTCCTTTTCGTCAAAAAGAAGGATGGGTCGTTTCGGATGTGCATCGACAATCGGGAGTTGAATAAGTTGACAATCAAGAATCGCTATCCCCTGCCTCGCATCGACGATTTGTTTGATCAGCTACAAGGTGCTACATGTTTCTCCAAGATTGATCTACGCTCAGGCTATCACCAGCTACGCATTCAAGAGGAATATATACCCAAAACCACCTTTCGCACTCGATACGGCCACTATGAGTTCGTTGTTATGCCTTTTGGTTTAACCAACGCACCCGCGGTTTTCATAGACCTGATGAATCGCGTGTGTAAACCTTATCTCGACCGCTTCATCATCATGTTCATCGATGATGTCTTGATCTATTCCAAGTCGAAAGCCGAACACGCGCAACATCTACGTTTGGTTCTCGAGTTACTCCAAGGGAATCGACTCTATGCCAAGTTCTCCAAGTGTGAATTTTGGCTGGAGGAGGTTCAATTCCTCGGTCACATTGTCAATAGTCAAGGTATTCATGTCAATCCCGCGAAGATTGAAGCAGTTAAAAGTTGTGTTACACCGAAGAACTCGTCTGAAGTCCGTTCTTTTCTCGGACTAGGGGGCTATTATCGTCGATTCATCGAAGGGTTCTCTAAAATCGCTGTGCCACTTACCGCTCTCACCCACAAAGACAAGCCTTTTGTTTGGGGAACCGAACAAGAGTCTGCTTTCCAAACCCTCAAGCACATGCTTTGCAATGCATCCGTTCTCACTTTACCCGATGGAAACGACGACTTTATAATCTATTGCGATGCCTCAAACCATGGACTGGGTTGTGTCCTCATGCAACGGGACAAGGTCATTGCTTACGCATCTCGTCAGCTCAAAATCCACGAGAAGAACTATACAACCCATGATCTCGAGCTAGGCGCAGTTGTTTTTGCGTTAAAGATTTGGCGACACTACCTGTATGGTACCAAGTGTACGATCTTCACCGATCATAGGAGCCTACAACATATCTTTGATCAGAAAGAACTTAATATGCGTCAACGCCGATTGGTAGAACTTCTCAACGATTACGACTGTGAGATTCGTTATCACCCAGGCAAAGCAAATGTCGTTGCCGACGCCCTCAGTAGGCGGAGCTATCTGCTCAGCATTCGAAATATCCAAGCTCAATACGATCTCGAAGCCCTCATCCACGAAGCCCAGCATGCTTGTTTTAACGAGCGCACTTTGAAGAAGGAAAGAATCTATCACGATGGAGCTCAGCTGGTGAATAAGTCGAATGGGATATTCCACTTTCTGGACCGAATTTGGATCCCTAAGCGGACCAATTTACGACAGATATTGATGGACGAAGCCCACAAATCCTGGTATTCTATTCATCCCCGTGCCGATAAAATGTACCAGGACCTTCGCTACAAGAACTGGTGGCCAGGCATGAAAAGGGATATTGCTCTCTACGTTGGGAAGTGCCAGACTTGCTCGAAAGTCAAGGCTGAACACCAAAGACCCTCTGGCTTACTCGAACAACCCCCGATCCCTATGTGGAAATGGGAGAGTATAGCTATGGACTTCATAACAAAACTCCCGCGCACGCCATCAAGTCACGACAGCATCTGGGTTGTTGTTAACCGTTTGACCAAATTTGCTCACTTTTTGCCAATACGGGAAGACTACAAGGTAGAAAGATTAGCCCGAATCTACACCGATGAGATCATTTATCGACATGGGACGCCTCGCGACATCATCTCTGACCGTGATGCTCGGTTTACCTCGCGTCTGTGGGAAACGTTTCAAGCGGCTCTCGGTACTACGCTTAATCTAAGTACCGCATTCCACCCTCAAACCGACGGTCAGACTGAAAGAACGATCTGTACTCTTGAAGACATGCTCCGTTCGTGTGTCATAGATTTTGGTGGTAATTGGGACGCTTACCTGCCGTTAATCGAATTCTCGTATAACAACAGTTATCATTCTAGCATTCAAATGGCACCGTTCGAGGCTTTATACAGAAGAAAATGTCGATCGCCTATTGTATGGCACGAGATCGGGCACTCGTAATTAACCGGTCCTGAGCTATTGCAAGAAACGACTGACAAAGTCCTCCAAATTCGAGATAATTTGCTGAAAGCTCGGAGTAGACAGAAAAGTTACGCTGATAGACGACGCAAGCCCCTTGAATTTGACGTTGGCGACTACGTACTCCTAAAGGTATCACCTTGGAAGGGTGTGGTCAGATTCGGCAAGAAAGGGAAACTAGCGCCTCGATATGTTGGACATTTTAAGAATCTGGAAAGGATCGGAAAAGTCGCCTACAGACTCGAACTACCGGAGGAACTTAATAATGTCCACCCGACTTTCCATGCTTTGAACCTCCGAAAGTGCCTGGCTGAGCATGATTTAATTATACCTCTTGATGATCTCCAAATAAACGAAACACTACACTTCATGGAGAAGCCTGTCGAAATCTTGGACCGTCAAACCAAGCAGCTCAGACGCTCGCGCATTTCTATTGTGAAAGTCCGATGGGAAGGAAAACGAGGCGCAGAGTTCACTTGGGAACTCGAAAGTGACATGAAGGCAAAGTATCCACAGTTGTTTGTTACGGCTTTGGCCTAATTTCGGGACGAAATTCCCTCAACTAGGGGAGGCTGTAACACCCCGTGTTCCGGAAGTCAAAGTCAAAGTCAAGATTTAAGTCAAAGGGAGACAAGATTACTAATTGCGATCTGTCACTCATTACTCAACTCCTGTTTTGACTTCTTTGACTTGTAGTTAGTCTATTTTATGCTTTACGTTAGTTGTATTATGTGAAGTACTTATTAACAATCGAGGTTTATTCGATATTTATCGCATGTTTTATCGCTTTATCGTTATCGCAATCGCACTCGCAACTCGAATTACGCGTTCTGGATATTGTTCTCTCTGTGTGTGTGTGCCTTATGTGTTACTTGTGCATGTTTAATTATGTTTATGTATGGTGATTAATCGAATCGCAATCGAATCGCAAACACTAAACGAATATGAAATAAGGATGATTGTATGTTGATATAGTAGTTGGGATTAAAAGTAATTTGACTAGGAAACTCTATCGCATCGCAACGCTCATGATCGCAATCGAAACAACAAAACTCGTCGCACCTTGCACACCAATCGAGTGGCCAGTCGATCGAGCTGCCACCCGATCGTACTGCCACCCGATCGAGGTGCCACTCGATCGAGCAGTCACCCGATCGGGTTACCACCCGATCGACCAGCCCTCTCTTCCCCTTTCCTTTTATGGAAACCCTATAAATACCCCTGTCAACATCACAAACTTACCATTTTCGGCACCTCTCGTCCGACCAGCGTTCTTGCCCACTTTTCTTCAGATTTCTCGCTATTCTTGTAAGTTTTCCACTAAAATCTTGTACTTTCTTTATCTACACGCACTCTTACACCTTTCTATCTTTTGAATCTTAACTGTGAACCGTGAAATCACTAGATTTGAGGTGTTCTAGGATGATGTCATCATGTTGTTCTTATAAACATCATGATTTGGCTTCAATCCTTCAAGAACAACTTAGATCTGAACGATTTCCACATAAATAAACAAAGATCTTTCATAGATCTAAACATAATCAAGGTGAAAAGGATTGAAAGATGGTTTTCCAACTTTCTTTCAACTCTTTTACACTCAATGCACTCAAAACCGATAGAATCGGAGCTTGTCCTGATCTTCTACTCATTCTTGTGGTTGTGTTGGTTCAAGATCTGGATTCTATCCACGAGATTACCGATTTCGGGTTAAACATGGAACACCGTCTTGAACAATTAACCGGTCGGATTTGGATGATTCATGTCCGATCAGGTTACTAAGTCATGACGAGGTTTCTGTTGTCTAATACGTTATCAAATCATCTCGATAAAACGACAAACTATCAAAATGACCAAGGAAGAAGACGATCAGGTCGACCAGGTTGGAGTGTCGCCCGATCGGACTACTGTCTGATCAGATTGCCACCTGATCGGGTTGCCACCCGATCAGCTTGCCACCCGATCGGCTTGCACCTTGGCCCCACACTTAACTTTTATTTCAAACTTCAAGAGTTTTGGAACACCGAACGGATCGCCGTCCGATCGGGTTGCTACCCGATCGACCGACCATCCGACCATGTGATGTTTTGAAACTTTAATACTTAAACAATTTCCAACATGTTCAATGCGCAAGGGTTGCCGCCCGATCGGATTGCCATCCGATCAAGTGACCGTCCTGCTGAGAATTTGTTCTCAATTTGAGAAGACTCGCCAATCGGATTGCTGTCCGATCGGACTACCGTCCGATCAACCGACCTAAAAGGTAGAGATACTTCTCTGTTTTCAAAATGCTACAACGAAAACTTCAAAAGACAAACCATCATACACAAACACATCCTTCCCAAACGAAGTAACAATCCACTCGAAAGGTCACCCGATCGGATGACCATCCGAGCGGATTGTCACCCGATCGACCGGCTACCCGATCAGATTGTCATCCGATCGGACTGCTATTCGACCCACTAACACTTGCTTCGTTTACGCGTCGCTTATCGTTATGCTATCAATCTGTTCAGGCTAACCTTACTCTCTAGCGCTCCCTTCAATCCATCAATCGCTGTGAGTATACTCGATCCCTTTTTGCTTTACGCACTTTTGGGTGTTACATACGTTACTTATTCTAAATCACATCGAACACACTACGCAACACTTTAAACGCTAACCGATTACCGCATGTTATACGTGACTTAATGAATGCTTGTTTGTTATGTTTACACATGGAATGTTGTCTACCTGCCTTAGCAACGATAGTACTATTTGTTTGGACTCAGCATCTGTTTACTCAGGGGTTGTTAAGGACAATTTGTTACATGGCTCACAGTGGTGAGTGTGTATTACGAACTACCTTGGGCAGTCAACCCGCAGTCATTGGTATCGATAGGTTCATGTCGATAACTAACATGCCTCATTTTACACTGTGTACGTGCTGGTTATGCGTAACGATTTCGAACTCTATTATATCTATTAAACTTGTATGCTCACCTTTACACTATGTGTATTGACTTTTACTTTAACGTATGTGACAGGTGCTTAGGATGCTTATATGCTTAGCTTGCTGTGAAATCGAGGCTAGGAAAGGTCTAGAAACAAATAAACAATTGTCTGTATTTTGAAATCTGAATGGTCGGAATAGAACAATTTGACTAGATCTTGTCTGTAATAATTATGTTATCTTTTATGACATGGTATGGGACGTGTTGCTTTAAATAATAGGTAATTATATTTGTTCTGGAAACTTCTGGACAATATGTTCCGCTCAGTGCCATGCCCCGATGTTTCCGCCATCAGTTGGGGTGTGACATGCAAGCAGGCGGATTGTTTTGATTCTGATTCACTTGCTGACCTAAGAACGAAAGGAAATACAGCACACGTGTAAGATTTGTGTACATGACACAAGAATAAAAGGGGTATTTGGCACATTTCATACCAGCTTGATAGGCTGCCAAAGCCTCAGCCACACGTGTGTTAATCAAGTTTGTCAACTCAGCCTGAGTCATCACAATGTGACCACGCACATGGCCTCGTCCGCTCATGATTCTATATGAGAAAAGGGATAAGGTTAAGGATCAAGATAAGGTAGGAGTCAAACCTCACAATACTTCTACAGACTACTAGGTTAACATCAGACTACAGAGCGGAACCCCCTTCACACTTGTTAAGCCTCGCTGGGACTCACATGCACCCCACATTATTATTATGTGTGCACCCATAATAACAATGCAATTTGCATGTTTATCTCAGCTCCTCCCAACTCGTGCTAAAAGGTTCCTCAAGTTCGAGTAGCAAGACAAAGGTATCACAATACGTAAATCATGAAACTCTAGAGGAAGGTCGAATTGCGATTCTATCAGCCACATAACACAGACAAGTAACACATGAATTTAGTCTGTAGTGCTAGGTGTGCAATCACATGCAACATCATACGTAAGTGTACACTAGATATGCTATGCAATAAGTAAACGAGATACGAACCTTGAAATCTGGAGCTGAGTGTCATGGTTGATTTTCGAAGCTGTTTGGTTATAGTATGGTTTTATAAAAACATTTTAAAACCTAGTTCACTATAACCAGTGGCTCTGATACCGAACTGTCACACCCCCAAAATACCACTTGCGGAAACACCGCGGAACGTGTGACGTACCAGGATCCAGCCACCAATCACATTGAACCACAACCTAGTATTAAATAAAAGTTTCCATTTATTTCATTAAGTAATTCCAAAACACAACTTAAAACGAACACGTTCAGCGGAAGCATAATGTAAATAGTTATTCAAGTGTTTCAAAACAAATGTGCAATAACCATTAAACTTGTATCCAAGAGCTACTACCCATGACCACTCCAGCACTCCCAGATAGCAAGTTCCATCCATGAATCTAACGACCTGCAAGCATGCAGACAAGTGTGTCAGACGACGCTGGTGAGTTCAAAGTTTGTTAACACGTTTTAGTTACCAGATATAAGTATAAAACATTTCAGAGATTTGATGTTGTTAATAACTCGATTACCGCAGATGGCTCCAGATTATTTGCCCTTCCCCAATGCTCTATCAAACATTGGTCAAGTGGTTAAGGTAATTAGTTCACGACCGTCCTCCCCGGTACGGTGTGAGGGTGCCAAACCTGATAGCGCTATCAACTAATAACCCCGTTGCCTCCCCGACAACAAGTCGGTATATGATGGGACTTAATGATAGAGATGAGTGTATTAACCAACATCCCAGGTTTAACATTCCAGTCAAACCCAATTACCCGACATTCCTCCCTGAAACGTTTACCAGATGTCCCTCCCCGAGACGCATGCTTGGAAAAAGAGTAGTGAACTCACCTTAAATTTGCTCGGTATTTAACAAGTTACCCGTTCCAGTTAATCAACCAACCCTACCGTGGTTACCAATCAAGATCAGTTTCATAAACAACTAGGTCACGCATTTTCACAGATTGCATACAACACAAAGTTCATGGTGTAACATGTAACAACACAACTGACCAATAACATAAACACCTAGCTCGTGCACTTTTCAGAGAGTTTCCTACACGACGAAGTCCCATATAACGAAGGATCAACCTTCGTCGAAGCTAAGTGTGACGAAGGATCCCTTGGCGAAGGTTTATCCTTCGTCGGGTTTAAATGTGACGAAGAATCCCATGGTTCGTCAAAAGGCATGTCGACGAAGAATGATTCTTCGTCGACCTGAAGTTTGCCGCTGGTATCGTTCGTCAAAACCCTAAACAGTTCCTTAATTCTAGCAAACAGTTTCAGTATTCCCAAAGCAGATCAAAGGGTAGTATTTCATCAGTTATCGTCCATGATCATAAGAATTCCATAACCACAACATACAACAGTTTCCTTAATTTTTATAATCATTAATCACAAGCGACCTAATTATCATGCTCATCATATCACAATCTAAATCATTCAATAGCCATTCACCACAAATAACACAACATAATATAAATTCAACGGACATAACTATCGAATCGTGTGGCGAACATGAACGAATACAAGTCATCGGATCTTCATCAAGCAAGTTCTAATTTCTTAGATTAACAATGCAACATCAAACCCTAAATATCACAATATGAGAGTACGGTTTCTAACGGGGCCCTATATTCACAATAGATCATCAGCATCACAACAATCATCACAAAACAAGGAAGGATGCTAATCGAATGATGAGATGTTCCCGAAGAAGAATTACGAGGAAGATGATGGATGCTGTCACCGTTCACAAAGGGAGAGTACAGCTTACGGTTAGATAAGTTTGCGTTTAAATAGAGAGAACAGGGCCCAGTCATCACTGGGTTTCCTTTTGGGCCGAAAGCCTGTCTCGGCGAAGGACACACTCGATGAAGAATAATACTCCGTCGAGCCCTTGATGACGAAGAACCATACTTCGTCGGGTATGGTGACGAAGATCCATACTTCGTCGGGTAAAGGTTGTGATGAAAGTCCAAGCTTCGTCGAGTAAGGGTTTGTGACAAGTGATCTAATCTTCGCCCATATATGAGGATGCATGTGTTAAGTCTATAAACTTAAACAGTTCATAAGTTTTCATTTACTAACCAAGCATAATAATTCATTGATGATAATCATGCATAATTTACAACACAAAGCAAAGCATGAAAACAGAATTGTAAGCGAATAACGTGCAAAGGAAGACCTTGAAATCTTGGGTTGTCACAGTATGAATCCTTTCTCCAGAAGTTCATCTAACTGTTTCTTCAGTTCTTACATTTCGGCTGGTGCTAAACGGTAAGGTGCCTTGGCAATCGGTGCTGTCTCTGGTAGTAGGTGAATTCTGAATTCGACCTCCCTATCCGGCGGTAGTCCCGGTAATTCTTCTGGGAAAACATCTGAGAATTGAGATACTACGGGAATATCTTTCAATTCTTTTCCTTTAGTGTTAATGATTATGGAAATCATGTACACTAGGGATCCTTTTCTTGCATAACTTGCTGTTTTCATCACAGAGATGAATTTCGTGGACCTAGTTGGCTTATCTCCTTTAATTGTGATCTTTTCACTCTTTGGTGAATTTACTTGTATCGACTTTTGATCACATAAAATGCTGGCTTTATTGGCTACTAACCAATCCATTCCTAGCACAATATCAAATCCAGCCAGATCCATTGGGTAAAGGTTAGCAATAAAATTACGGTTTAGAATTTCTATTCTTGCTACCTGCAAGATTTCAGTGATCTTAATGGATTCTCCATTGGCCGTTTCTACCAGACATTCTTGTTGAAGTTTAGTCAATGGTTGATTGAGAAGTTTGCAGAATGAAGTATTAATAAAACTTTGGTTCGCACCAGAGTCGAATAATACTTTAGCAAAAACGTCATTAACTAAAAATGTACCGGCAATCACGCCCGGAATCATCTTGGCTTCTTCTGCAGTTAGAACAAATACTCTAGCATTCTTAGTAGCCTTCTTGTTCATGGCTAGAGCTAGTTTTGGACAGTTCGGTTTGATATGCCCCTTTTCTCCACAATTGAAGCATATTCCATTACTGGGTTTCTTCCTGCAGTCTTCTTCCTTGTGTCCCGGTATTTTGCAGAAGTTGCAGTATGTGGAATATCTTCCTGAATGTTTCTTCTTGCAGTACTTACAGTAAGGTGCAGAAGTAGAACCTAGGTTTTTCCCACAGTTGGAATTGCCGTAGCGAAATTCCTGGGTAAGCTTTTGGACTAGGTTCTTCCTCTGGTTCTCTTCTTGCGTACGTACTAATTCATCAGTCAAGGTATTGGCTAGCTCTACAGTTTCTTCTATAGTTTGTGGTCTAGCTGCCTTGACTATATGTCTATTCTCACTGACTAATCCCCAAATGTAACGGGAGATTAATACTGGTTCTGGTAAGGCTAGGGTTGGTACTATTCTAGCATATTCGAAAAATATGGTAGTGTAACCCTTACAGTCAACTCCAGTCATTCTAAGGTTTAAGAACTTATTAGCTATTTGTTCTTTTTCATTGGGAGGACAGGATTTTCTTTCAACCATGTTCTTAAACTCAGTCCATTCCATATTATAGACTCTGTCACTTCCCCTAGACTGGAGAATAGTATTCCACCATTCTAAGGCTGCATTCTTAAATAGATTGGAAGCAAACATAATCTTATCTTCCTCTGCGCATTTTCTTATTTTTAAGACTGACTCAGTGTTTTCTATCCAACGTAGAGCTGCAATGGCTCCTTCATTGCCAAAGAATTCTATTGGTTTACAAGACCAGAATTCTTTGTAAGAACAACCATAAAACATGGTTCTTCTTCTTTTTGGAATAGGCAATTGAAGTAATGGCCCATTATTTACGCTGTGACTGGGTTCAGTAGGCGGTCGTTTACTTCCACTGTTAGTTTTATTATTTTTCCGCTTCTTTAACAGTCTTGTTAATATATGGCATAGCATCTATAATTCCTTGTGCCATTATATGTTGGATGACACTGTTATCTATTTGGTTTCCATTATTATCGTTATTCTGGTTTTCCTGATTCACTTCGTTGTCCATCTGGATTACAAACATTTACCAGGTATTAGTATCACAGAATAAGATTTAATGCCAATAATTACACAAACAAACACATTGGTCAAAACCGTCAAGCATTGCGACATTTACTCTATTTCATACATATATATCTATATCTATTACAAGCTGCAACTGGAATTTAAAATACACTACTAGTTATGCATCAGTAGGTCTTGGATCATCTATATTTTTTTTTCTTCAAAATACACGCATTTATATATATATATATATATATATATATATATATATTATTTCTAGGGGTTCATCCAGTATTGCATATTTCGCTCGTCGTATTTCCATACGAGCTTTTCCCCTATTTGTCTTATTCTCTCTCCTTCATCCACTAATTCCTCACCAAATGTGCAGAGTTCCTGCACGTTTTCGGTACTCATGGGTGGTGGTGGTGCGAGTATTGGGTCAGGGTACTATGGTACGGGTTCTCCATATGGGTACGGGTTTTCTAGTATTTCCCGAACATACTGATCGTTATCCTAATATGGGTCTAGAGGATTGAGGTTGGTATATTGTGCTATGGGGTTTGGTATGGGTTCCTCCTGTGGGTAGAGTTCTCGATAATCCCTATGTTCATTCTCCCATGGATCATAAGCTAGAGGATTGGGTGCTGGGATTCTAGGGATTTCGTTTGGATCGAATGCGGGCATGGGAACCTGGTCTCCTGGGTTAGGTTCTATTTCCATGGGTTGGGTTAGGAATAGTGGTAGTGGCTGTGGTGCAATGATTTGGTCTAGGTTTGGATCTACTGCAGTGGTGGCTAATATGTGAAAGTTGGCCAATTGCCTATTGACTATGTCTTGGGTCTAGGCGTTCATCACCCTATTGGCTGCTGCTAAAGCCCTTTGTTGTTACAATTTTCTCATTCTCTTCCTACGCTCATGTGCTCCCTGACTGAACCATCCTCTCTTTTTCATAGGGAATGGTTCTTCGAATTGCGCCTTAAATATGAAGATTCCCTCTTCAGTGTCAGCTAAATACCCCGAAGGAGTAGGTTGGGAGGAAGTTCCTTCATCTCATACTGTAAACTAACAAATTGTCAAATAACACAAAACAATAATATACAGATATGCACGTAATCACAAAGATTATTTCCTAACATAATGGATAAAATTTTGGTGTCAGCAGAACACTTCTTTGGATGAAATCAGTGGCTATAGTTCTGATACCACCTTCTGTCGCAACCCCCGACCCCTGCCCCGGGAGGCGGGCGGCCGCCGCACGCAGAGCTGGTGGTATCGATATTTATTAGTTTGGCAGCGGAATTACATCAAGACCATAGTTAGGAAATAGTTTATCAGAGTAAAACACCACATTTTATAATAATAAATACATGGGAAAAACCCAAGTTTCCATTACAACATGTTTATAGGGATAAACCCTAATTTATTGAAATAAAACTTCTTCTTTATTTAGGTAACTTTTATAGTCACTTTTCCAAGCCTCCAGTGCTCTCCAGCTGGCTTCTATTTGGCTTTCACATTTTGTTACCTGAAACGCGTTTTAAAAAGTTTTATCAGCAATAAATACTGGCGAGTGAATCCCAGTTTAATCAAAACAAGTTTTATCATTTTACAGCATTGAGGGCAACCCGCAATTACATTTGTTTACATCTACTTTAATTACCACCCACGATACTGTCAATCCTAACTTGTGGTCATACTACTACTCACAGTGTAGTAACAAGTTATGTATACAAAACCCCAACATACCGACGATAATTGTAGATTTACAAATACTCAATCACTGTGAATTGTAATTTAAATAATTGAGGTTTTGTAAAAACAGTTTACAAAAAGAGGAATAACTCACATTGCTATTTTAGATTTTTCCTGGTGACTTCCTGGTTATAATCTATTAAATTAAATAATGCACACGCATTAGTATAATAACCCAATTTACATTAGTTATATTCCTGAGACAGAACTCCAATGACTAAGTCAGGCAGAGCCTTGACATGCGTTACGGAGCTCTAGATCAATCGGGCAGCGTAACTAATACGTACTCGGGGGTTATGATACCTACATCGAGACAGAGCTTCGTTTATTAGGGGGTATTATGCCCGGTAATTATTTTAGCTATTACAAATTTGAGAGAGATTGCGAGAAAATGAACGATTTGTGAACTGAAGCCGTTCACCTCTATATATAGGGCTGATCCGCCACCTTGTCGCGCCCCGCGACGAATGAAAGCCAGGCCTTCGCGGCCCGCGAGGCCTCTTAGGGTAGGCCCTAGCTTAGCTGACTCAAGGACTAGCTTCGACACGACTGGGACACGTGGCAGCACTGGGTTGCGCCTGGTGTCATGGGGTCACGGACCGCGACGGCTTCTCTTAAGGGGCTCGCGCCTCGCGAGAGCCTTATGCTTTTTATTTTTATTTAATTTTTGTAAATTAAAGGTATTTCGGTCCCACTACTCGTATTCGGGATGTATTTGAGGACCTATAGGGGTGTTTTAAGGATTTTAGGAGGGTTGTTATATTTACCCCAAACCAGGTTAAAAATTTAAGTTAACTCTGGTCACGTACTTGACACGTAAGGGCATTTATGTCCATCCACCTACCATCTACCTAACCATATAAAACCCCTCTTTTCACCCCCAAATCCCTCCCTCATTAGGGTTCATCCAAACCTGTAACTTTCCACCACAAAACTTTCTTTTTTGTTTGCGATCACAACCTAAACACCCTTGAGATCAAAACATTGTTGCTCATGGACTAAAGAAACTTGCTGTTACTTAAACTTTTGCAAATTGATGACCCCACCACTAATTTTTATATTAAATTTTATGGTGATTCTTTTCCAAAAATTACTCCCCCTACTCTGTTTTCTTCCTCTAGTTAATTCAACATCTTGACACAAAAGTCAAGAATGAAAAACACCGTCGGTTTGCTTTTTTCCTTCCTTTGTAAATTATATTCCTTGTTCGATCAGCGTGCCACCAAGAAAAAACCTTCCTCCGTATAACAATTTAATTAAAACACTAACCTGTTAATTCAACTTAATTGCTTTTGATATTGACATTCATAATTCCATATAGCCTTTTATCTCTTTCTCAAAGGCATGGGCCCAACTCAATCAATTCCTAGAAGGAAATTCTTTATTGAGCTGCCAAATTTCTTTATCAAATCTTTTGATCTTCAGCTGATGCTTGGAAAACGTCTCTATAGTAAGCAAAGGCAAAAGTGTAACAACTATAGTGGAAGATAAAGGAATAGACCTCAAAGTTGATAGGTTGACTTTTGCCATAGATTGCTTTGAATCCGTTAAATTCAGTAACACTTAAATCCACCATTGCAGTTTGAAACTTAGGAATTGTTGTTGCACTTGCACATTTTCACAATCCATCCTTGTATGAACCCTAAGGAGGGATTTGGGGGTGAAAATGAGGGTTTTATAGGGTGGAGTAGTTGGTAGGTGGATGGACATAAATGTCCTCACATGCCAAGCACATGATCAGAGTTAACCTAAATTTCTAACCTGGTTTAGGGTAAAGGACGAAACATGCAACATGTTTTCAAAATAAAGGATTGTGGCTGTAATTATTGAAGCTAAATGTCATCCATTGCAACCCGCTACAAACATAAAGGACGAAAAGTGTAATTTACCCTATCTTATAAATTATAACGTTTAAAAAAAATCCAAAAGTACTCTAACGACCTACTCATTCTTGTCATAACTCCCCCCCCCCCCCCCCCGGATTTTTAAACAGTCCTAACTTTTTGATACTTTAATATTTATTTTTAGAATTACACAATATAAACGAGTATTTTATTCTCTTTAATTTGAGTATAGTATTGCTATAGTTTTTTTTTATTTAAAAAATTTCACTCACTTTCATTTCATACTTATTATTCATTATAAGGGGAGGATGTTATTCATTTAACATCCATTTTTATCAAGTTTTAAGCTTTTGTAAAAGTTTTTAACATCTTTTACAGATGATTAAGGGGATGGCTACCTCTCCAAAGTTTTTGGGCTTGTCCCCAGCTTAAGGTATCTTCTACCTTCTAAGGTTTAAAGGTTTTCACATTTCACATGAATTGGGTTTTGACACCCCGTCAGTAGTGCACGTTTATCCAAGTATGGTTCGAGGCAATGGGACCAGTGCACGTTTAGTGGCTGTCAATTTCATTGCTGTTGGGCATATGTAGGATCTCAAGTATAATGGTAGACGTACCATACATCCGTTGTCCTAAGGTTTCTAACGTTTTCACATTAGCTAAGGTTTTGGCATTTTCATGTCACTTACGTTGGGCTTGTCGCCAGTTTGGGCCGAACCCCAGTATCCGAAGGATTTTGGGCTTGTCCCCAGTTATGATGGGTTTATCCCCGGGATATTTGGCTTAGTCCCAAATTCTTTTTTATAGGTTCTTGAAGCTTTAAAGGTTTGCAAATAAGGATCCTGAATCCTTAAACCTTAACTGATTTCTCTGGTCTATTTATGCAATTGTAAGTCTTAAGGATATAGGATCCTAACTTGGATTCTCTGGTATGTTTTATCCTTAATTTATTTACATCATTAATTACACCCTAGACCATTCAATTCAGGATATATGATCCTTGATCATATAACTTCTCATATTTTCTAGAGTTATTATAGAGAATTGGTATATTTTGATAATCCAAAATTCTCCAACTTTTGTAAAATAACGCTAATATTAAGCATAAACATATCAAAACAACATTTCAGAAATAAAAATACAACACAAGATATAGTTAAAAGGTTGTAACTTTTATTAAAACCCCACTAAACGGTTACCAAAATCATCAACCCAAGTTTCTACCAGCAAAATGTGGCCTGTCCATTTGGGTTGATAAAGGGTGTCTATACTAATTGTTCTTAAGATGCAGGAAAGTAAAGGAGAGGGGTGCAAAGGCTTCATCCTCCATAAACAGAAGGACCCATCCACCTTTGCCACCCCCTATTTTCTTAAGGATCATGGATCCTTACCCTAAAAGCTATTGTTTAAATACTTACAAACCAAATTGTTCAGAATTAAAACACCATAAACCAAAAAACCAAACCACAAATTCTAAAAAAGTGGGCCCAGGCCTCGTCTATATCATCCTTCATTGCCCACTTCTACAGCACCACCTTCAGCTGCACCTTCTTCACCAGCCTCCTTCTGATCATTAACCCTGCTTAGTCATGCTTCCAGATCCATCACCTGATCCTCCTCGCCATCACCACCCAGGTTTAGGAGAGCTTGCTTCCATCCAACAATGTCCCAAGCAGAGCGGTTGAACGCATGATCCATAGCCTCCTAGGTTATATTGATCCTAGATTGAAGAACAGTGTGGGCAATGCAGACCTTAGCTTCTTCAGTAGCCTCTAGCTCAACCTTGTTGGCTTGTATCTCTACCATCATGATCCTTTTCTCCAAGTTGTTGACCTCCTTCTCCAATTGTGTGATCTTCTTGTCCTTAGCAACAGCAATGGAACGAAGATCAGCTAGGTCATCTTCAGCCTGTGTAAGACTCTTATCTTGGAGGGCTTTGAGGCGAACAAACCTCTGCAGATTACAAGGAAAAGAACAAGAACAAGAACTCAGGATTAGTGATCCTCAACATCAGTCAGAAAACAAAAAAAAAGATCACTTACCTCGGTGACGAAGTCGTGGAACTGGCGCTCGATTTGGAAGTTGTCCTCCTCAGGCTCTGATGGCTACTTTCTTTTAGATCCAGTTTTAGCATGAGTGGTCATGACCTTGGGCTCTGGTAGGCTTTGGCTTTTGGCTAGCTATCTCTTGATTGAACGAGGGGAAATCATGTTGTCAATGTCGCCAAGATCAAATTTTGAGGCAGATTTGGATGTGGACCTAGGAGCACCTATTCAGCCAACATAAAGAAAAGTATTCGTGATCCTTTAATTTAATTTTATTCTATAAATATTTGATTATACATGAGTACTTACTTGACATTGTGAAGGAGGTGGATGTGGTATCTTCTAAATCCTTTGCTTTTGGCTTGAATGTTCTAACCGTTGAGTCTAATACCCATAATGCAGCTATTCTTTGTTCGGTTCCAGGCTAATCAGCAAGAGAGGATAAATTGGTCACTGCATAAGTAAATAAAACGGGATCATTTATCCTCACAAAAAAAAAAGAACTCTATACAGTTCTAACCTAAGGATCCAATATCCTACCCTTCAAAGTCCACTTTTTTGGAAGACTATTCACTAAGGGAATAGTATCCCTCCTCAAAAAGAAGAACTGGCTCCTCCAGGAGGTATCGTTTTTGGTGTTTTTGAGGAGTGGGAGTGGCTGCTGAGGTTTGGCTTTGAATAGAAATCGGTGGGATCCATGAGACACAAGATTGTACAGGCGCGAGAGTTTAGAAAGGTTGAAATCCAATCCTTCATCACTTATGATCTGCTCAAGAGTGTATAACACCCTCCACAGCATCGGCATCGCCTGGCTGGGAAGGGATAGGAATAACCAATTTGGAATGGTGCAGCAGGAAAACAAACCCAAACAGAGGATACCTAATCACCTTTTGGGTGAATAATCAAAAGGTCGAAATACTGTTCCCATAGGGAAACGGGTATACAACTGATCGACTTCAGGATCGGTGAACCTACATAGCTCTGTAGAAGGATTCTTCAGCAGGTTTTGGCTTTTGGGTGGGCTATCATGATCCTGATCCTTATTCGGAGAGGATCAAGTGACCATTTTCATCATTGAATTGCTGAAGAAAAAAATATGAATACAGAAGAAAAGGAGAAAAGAGGAGGAGAGAATACCTGATGAAATTCTGATATTAGTGATCTCTGATCTTAAATGGGATTTTCGACTCTATTTATTCCCCTATATATTCAATGAAGGTTGTAGGTTTATCCCATCAATGATGCAAGCGGCTGTAACGGCTAGTTCAATTCATAACGGCTAGTTCGAAAGAAACTGAAATATGGCAGATAAAATTAATCTAATATCAGCCATATTTGGGGGCAATTGTTAGAGGTTAATTTTTATAACTATGGATCACATATCCTTAGATTGGCCTGGATCACTGATCCTTAACAGATGGTGTAGGAAGTCTCAGGATCATGGATCCTTATTATTGTTTATATTAACTAACAATTGTGTCCTTATTTAAAACTTGTATTCGCAGGTACATAACGAATTAAACTTAGTCAATGCTATATGTTATCTATTTCACACGAGTTGGAAGCATGTAGCCATTATGGAGAACATGGGAGACTTGCACATTTTTCGGATAGTTAGTTAGCTAGTTATTTCTAATTATATCAAGGGGTATTGAGCTTGATTAGAACACAACAACTCGTATACTTTACCACTCTCGAAACTGCTCTCAAACATACACACACTAGAATTCGATTGTAACAAGCTCATTATCATCCAAAGTTGTACTACATTTTTAACCATTTGTTAAATAGAGTTGGTGATCGGTAGTTTCTATCACCCGAGGTTTTTTGTGCAGGAGATCTATTAAAGATCAAGGACTTTTTACTTGTATAAATATCGATGTTCATTGTTATTTTTACATTTTACGTTGATCGCTCAATTGTTCATACACATTAGCACTCTACCTCACATTCAAAATTTGATTACATTATCCTGAATTTTGATCAAAAGAGATAACAATATTATTTTTCTGGTTTTGGTATACTATTCAGTTTTGATATTTCCACTACCCATACTGAAGTGGTATCATACTGACTTTTTGACTCATAATGTTAAGTCTATAACTCTTATTTAATTAATATTATTTTATGTTTTATGTGTATACAAATTATTGATTGCATAAAATGGAATTATAGTAGTTTCGAGCTCATATCTTGGATCAAAAAGAAAAGGTACAAAGCTTTCTTCCTAAAGCTTGACTTTGAAAAGGCATACGACAATGTAAATTGGAACTTCGTGGTTAGCATCCTTTCTCAAATGGGTTTTCCGCCTTGTTGGGGTCGTTGGACGTTGGGAGTGCTTGAATCGGCTAGCTCTTCAGTCTTAGTTAATGGGTCCCCTACTTTCACGTTCAAGTGCGGTAAAGGTATGAGGCAAGGGGATCCTCTCTCCCCGTTTCTCTTTCTCGTGGTTATGGAGGCATTGTCTAGTATGTTCGACCGGGCAAAGGAAGAGGGAGTTATCAAAGGTCTAGTTACTCCCAATAACGGGCCGATTATCTCCCACCTTCTCTACGCGGACGACGCCATGGTGGTCGGAGAATGGAGTAAAAACGAAGTCGTCAACACCGTGAGAATTCTGCGGTGTTTTCATATTGTATCGGGCTTGAATATCAATCTCGAAAAGTCTAACCTTATCGGTATAGGAGTGGGCCTGGAGGAGACTGGGGTGATGGCGAACGAGGTGGGATGTAGGCCGGATAGCACGCCGTTTAAATACCTTGGCCTTATAGTTGGGGCTAACATGAATCGGATAGCTAACTGGCAACCGGTGATCGACGTGTTTAGGAGTAGACTCGCGAAATGGAAAGCCCATACGCTTTCTATCGGGGGTAGGGTTGTTCTCATTAAATCTGTTATGGAGAGTCTTCCGACTTACTACTTTTCGATTTATAAAGCTCCTAAGAAGATAATTGAAGATTTGGAAGGAATGGTCAAGAGGTTTCTTTGGGGAGGCTCGGATGTAGACAAGAAAATGCATTGGGTCGGGTGGGAGAAAGTTGCTCATCTTAAGAAGAACGGAGGGTTAGGGCTGAATAAATTTCAAGAAATTAACACGGCCCTATTGGTTAAGTGGGGTTGGCGCTATAAATCGGAAAAAGAAAACCTTTGGAAAAGAGTTGTAGATGCGCTTCACGGGTCCAGAGTTGGGTGGGAATGTTTACCGTTTAAAAAATCTCTTTCTGGGGTGTGGAATAATATTGCTAAATCTGTTATAAACACTAGAGTTGGAGGGATCCCTATCAGAAACTTATTTAAAGGAGATGTGGGCAACAGCGAGGAGATTTTATGCTGGTTAGACACTTGGATCGCTGATGAACCTCTCAAAAATCTGTTCCCAGACCTGTTTGCTTTGGAAACGAAGAAGAAATGCTTAGTTGCGGACAGGATCAAGGTTCTCGACGATACGCAGATGGTGGTTTGGAGCTGGAGGTCTCAATCCGTCTCTCCGGGCCTTCAAAACAGAGTGGATCAGCTACACTCTCTGATTAGCGCAGTCCAGATGTCGTCGGTCAAGGATAGCTGGAGATGGGCTGCGGACTCGGGAGGCTCCTTTACTGTTAAATCTGTTAAGCAGTTGTTTAGAGCCGAGAATATCCCCGAAACAGGCTCCATTTTTTGACTGGTGCTCTTGGGTTCCCGCGAAGTGTAATATACATGGTTGGAGGTCGTGTCTAAATAGCATTCCGACGATAGAAGAATTAAAGAAAAGGAATATACATATTGAAGACTCGGCATGTTCTTTCTGCAGCTCGTCCGAGGAATCGGTCGACCACGTTTTCATCTCCTGTTTTTCGGCTGCAGTTATTTGGAATAGTATAAGCATGTGGTGCAAGATCCCTAGCATTTACGCTTTCTCTATCCAGGATCTGTTCAGTTTCTTCAAGAGCATCAATGCGTCGGAAAAGAAGAAGAATGCAGTCCAAGGTATAGTCATGATCGCCTGCTGGTGCATGTGGCGGTCTAGGAATAACGCGAGATTTTCGAACACTCCGTTTAATATTGGATACATTGTTAGTGAAATTAAAGCTTTAAGCTACTTTTGGTTTTCGAGTAGATCCAAACATAAAGGGATAGGATGGGCAGAGTGGCGCTCTTTTGTAAATTTGTAATGTAGTCTTTTCCGGTTGTTTGGTCGGTCCGATTTAGGTCGGCTGTTTTTTCGTTTTTATGAGAATTACCTTTCAAAAAAAATAGTAGTTTTCTTCTATTTATGATCGCCAACCAATACGAACCAAAGCAACATTCGTTGACAAGAATATCAAGAATTGGAGGGATGATATGATTATGAAAGAAAGAGAGGAAGATAGAAGGGTTAGGGATGAGTTGGAAAAACTAGAAGAAGTTATGGAAAGCAGGTGTTTGTCAGAAGAGGAGGAATGGATATATGAGGAAAGTAATAGAGTCCTCAAGGAGTTGAGTTTCAATAAAGGGGAAGACTTAAAGCAAAGGTCTAGAATCAAATGGGCTATAGACGGGGATGAGAACTCAAAATTTTTCCATGGTGTTATCAATAAGAGAAAAGCTTCGAACTCTATTCCTGGGTTAAATATTAACGGGAATTGGGTGACGAAGCCGACCAAAGTTAAGAAGGAGGTTATGGCGTTTTTCAAGAAAAAATTTGTTGAATCCTGTAAGAATAGGCCGGTGATTGTTTGTGACGGTCTTAAAACTCTGTCTGACTCGGATAGGGACTTTCTGGTAGAGCAGTTCACGTTCAAGGAAATAAAGGAGGCTGTGTTTGAGTGTGGAGACGACCGGGCTCCCGGCCCGGATGGGTTTACCATGAAGTTTATTAAGAAGTTTTGGGATGTTTTTGAGCAGGACTTCAAAAGTGTGATGGATTTTTTTCATAATGAGGGTAGAATTAATGTGGGTAGTGGATCATCTTTTATTACCCTTATCCCGAAAATTAAAGACCCGGTGGAGCTCGGCAATTATAGGCCGATTAATCTGGTTGGAATTATTAGCAAAGTTATCTCCAAGATTCTTGCTAACCGGTTAAAGAGGGTGATTTCGAACGTTATTTCAGACTCTCAGTCAGCTTTTTTGAAAGATAAATTTATTCTTGACGGGCCGCTTATAGTCAACGAATTAATCTCTTGGTGCAAAAGAAGAAAGAGGAAGGCGTTCATTCTTAAGATTGATTTCGAAAAAGCACATGACAATGTCAATTGGTCATTCGTTGTGGATATCATGAAACAAATGGGTTTTCCGGAGGTATGGTGTACTTGGATATGGGGGATTCTAAACTCTGCTAGATCGTCGGTATTGGTCAATGGCTCTCCTACTTTCGAATTCAAGTGTGAGAAAGGGATGCGTCAAGGTGATCCGATTTCCCCTTTTATTTTTTTGATTGTTATGGAAGCGCTTTCGTTTCTGTTAGAGAAGGCTAAGGAAGAAGGTATTCTGAAAGGTATTAACACCCCGAACGATGGGCCATCAATTTCTCATCTGTTGTTTGCTGATGATGCCATTATATTGGGGGAGTGGTCCACGGAGAATATCTTAAACGTAGTTAGAATTCTTCGTATCTTCCACATGTGCTCGGGGTTGAGAATCAATTTGTCCAAGTCTAACCTTTATGGTTTGGGGGTGGAAGGAGGGGAGGTAGAAGATAAAGCGTTGAGTGTAGGGTGTAGAGCGGATAACCTTCCGTTTCGGTACCTGGGGATTATGGTAGGAGCCAATATGAGTCTTGTTAACAATTGGAAGCCGGTGTATGATGCTTTTGAAGCTAGATTATCTAGATGGAAGGCGGAGTCGCTTTCCATAGGGGGAAGGTTAGTTCTTATAAAGTCTGTTCTTGAAAGCCTTCCCTCATATTATTTCTCTCTATACAAAGCGCCGTGTAAAGTGATAAATGACCTTGAAAGCATGATAAGAAGGTTTCTGTGGGGGAGTTCTAGTGAAGGGAAAAGAATCCATTGGGTAGCTTGGGACATTGTCTCTACTCCAAAAGACTGTGGTGGCCTCGGTTTATGTAAGCTAAAGGATATCAATTTGGCCCTTTTATCTAAGTGGTGCTGGAGATACAAGACTAATGAAAATAGTTTGTGGAAAATATCATCACTGCGATTCATAATAGGGCTCGGAGCTGGGATTTTTTACCGGCTATTAAGAACGGGGGAGGAACATGGAGTAAAATTGTCAAGTTAATAGCAAGATCCAAGATAGGAGACGCTCCGTTGAGAAGTTTCTTTAAAGGGGTGCCGGGTAAAGGTGATTCGATAGCTTTTTGGCTTGATCCGTGGGTAGTTTGTGAGCCTCTGAAAGACCTTTTTCCTAGTTTATTTCAGATTGAGATTAATAGGAAATGTAGTATTAGCGAACGAGTTTATCCAGGAGTTGGGCAGGAGAGATTCTTCTGGCAATGGAAGAGACCTCTCGGCCAAGGTTCGGAAATGGAGGAGCTAAATCAGTTGTGTAGTTTACTGGTGTCCTTCACGGTTTCGGGTAGAGAGGATAAGTGGGCGTGGAGTGGGGGTGAAGCGGAGGAGTTTAGTGTTAGTGATGTCAAGCAAACGATTTTAAAGAGTCGGAATCCGAGTGGAAATTCGAGGTTTGAGTGGTGTAAATGGGTCCCCGCCAAGTGCAATATATTTTCTTGGAGGGCGAACCTTAACCGGATCCCTACGGTCGAGGCCTTGCGTAACAGAAACATTATTATTTTTTTGGGTAAAGGGTTACCCCGGTGAAATTTTATATCAACCAAAAAATAAAACAGGGTGTGATGAGACATCAACACACACTTCTAGGCTTGGCATACCAAGACTAGCAACACAAACAACAGAAAGAACACCCGACAAAACGTCACAACCAAGAAACAAACTAAACAAGGGATCACGACCCGAAAACACAAACACTAGGACAAACTAACAAATCCTCCTTAGCCCGGTTCCAAAGCCATATTCTTCGAGATCAGCCATCTTTCCAATATCTTGTCATATTTTGGTTCCCCGCCCACCTTGAAACCCATAATTCTAAGCCGAACCGTGTCAATAATGATCTTAGAGAGAGCTTCAGCATTTCGAGAAAGAGGAGAAAATAAACGATTGTTTCTTTCTTGCCAAATAAAATAAGTGGTAGCCGCAACCAGAATCTTGCAAATAATATGCTCTAGAGTTCTTGAATTAGCATTGAACTCCATCCATTGAATCATCGACGACCAAGTGTTCAAAACACCCCCATGTCCACGTTTTTCCTAACCAATCCCCAAACATCCGAGGAATAATGACATTGGAAAAAAAGATGATCTCTAGAGTCACGATCATATTTGCATAATGGACAACACATGAGCTGTAAATTTGTAGCACTACCAGCTTCCCAAACGGTCAACCTGTCTTGCGTCTTAAGTTTATTCTTGATAACTAGCCACAAGTGGAAAGAATGTCGAGGAATACATTGAGTGAACCATACCGAGTTAGCCCATAAAACCTTCTCCTCTCTATTCCGCAAGCAATTCCAAATCTCCCAAGATCCAAAATGCTGAAGTTTACCATCCAAATCTTTCCAACATAGCCGATCATCTACACCAGCTATAATTTGAGGAATATCGATATTTATAAGAACCGGATAAGTGTCATACCATGCCTCGGGCCACAACCACTGACCATTATCAGCAACAAGATCAGCAACCATAGAACTTAGAGAGAAACCAGCATTAGCGATAGCTCTCGGAGAAATAAAAGACCGAAGAGGGCTGCAAACACACCAATTGTCGCTCCACGCATTAGTTTGACTCCCACTCCTAATAGATATCCAGAAAAACGATCGAACTTTATTACGTATAGACAAGAGCTTTCTCCATCCCCAACTAACGTTACCTCTACTCTGAACCTCCCAGAAGTTTTTACCTTTCAACTTATAAGAATGTATCCATTGAACCCATAGCGACTTACGGTTCGTGATTATGCTCCAAATATGTGACGTCAAAAGAGCTTTATTCACATCCATAATACTTCTAATACCCAAACCACCCTCATCTTTAGGGGTAACAGAAACATTATTATTCAAGATGGGACTTGCGGTTTTTGCAACGAAGGTGTCGATGCAGTGAATCATTTGTTTACGGGGTGTCTTGCGGCTAACGTTGTTTGGAACGCTATTAGTAAGTGGTGCCGGGTTCCTCAGATTTATGCTTTCTCGTTTCAAGATTTGTTTGAAGTGCATATGTCGTGTGGATTAAAGGATCCGGAGAAAATTATATTTCAAGGAGTGATCATTATCGCGTGTTGGAGTCTTTGGAAGGCAAGGAATGAATCGAGATTCAGGAACAGTAGTATCAGATTTGAGAAGACTATTAGTGAGGTGAAATCGTTGGGGTTCCTTTGGGTCAAAAATAGAACGAGATACAAGAACTTGTCTTGGGGTAATTGGTGTAAATTTGTAATTATGTAATTGTTGCTTTGTGTTGGTGCCCCCCGGGTTTCGGGTGGGTGGTTTTCTAATGAAGTTTACATTTAAAAAAAAAAACATTCGTTGACCAAGCTCCTCTGTTGACTGACCTTGACTTCAACGCCTCTAGCATGTTTGGAAAATCATGGGAAACGCCTTTTTTGACCGGCCCCGTACATTCGTTGACCAAACATTTTATCGAGACACAGTTTTTTTTTTTTTTTTTTTTTTTTTTTTATAGCAAATTGACCAAGTTTAGTGAAGTAGACATGGTACCTTAGTTGCCAATGCTTAAAACTACGCTATTGGTACTACAGGAGTGTGCAACTTGGAACCATGGAACGTTGAGTATCCATGATGATTAATTAGTGTATATGTGCGCCTTTGATGAATATTTATTCATAATCAACTCATTTTCAAGTACACACTTCACATGGTAATTAGATAGCAATTTACAACGCTGAGATTATTATGTATGTATAATCTTAGTCCAATGAAAAATGGTCATTCATATGATTTTTCTATCAACATGCTTTTGATAATATAAGAGTTATTTTTAAATAATATATGATAAAATTTATGTTATTAAAGTGTTTTGAGCAATAAATTAAACCTTTATTAGACCATCTAGAATGTTTGACTAGCTTAGGAATTACAAGACCTCACATATACTGTAAACCATATTGCTTCATGTAGGAGGATAATAAAAAGTAGACCCATTCGTGCGGATTGATATCCTCATGGATATTCATGTGGTCCCGTTATATCATTTAGTTAAAAAATTCCTAACTTTTAACAATATAAAGAGTAAAATGTGAAAATGGTCCTTTGAGGTTTGATCAATTTTTGCACTTTAGTCCAAAACTCAAACCTTTTAAATCTGGATCCATGTAGTTTTAATTTGTTGTCATTTCATCCAAAATCAAAATCTTGTCAGATTTTTGAGTTAACGTCCAGTTTTTTTTGTCTTTTTCCTCCCTTTTAATAAAGGGCAAAATTGTCTTTTAGCGTTTTATTATAACAGATTAAAAAATCTAACAATTTTGCCTTTCATTAAAAGTAAGGAAAAAGATAAAAAAAAAGTTGGATGTTAACTGAAAAATTTGATCATATTTTGTTTTTGGATGAAAATAACAACAAAATTGAAACCACATGGACCCATATTTAAAAGGTTTGAGTTTTGGACTAAAGTGGAAAAAGTAACAAAACCTCAAGGACCATTTTAGCAGTTTACTCCAATATAAAAGATCTCATGCTACGTGATACTAAGAGTATATCTTTTTATCAAAATAAATAATTTAGTTATAAAATATATTAATATGAAAAGTGAGATTCTCTAAAGCAGGTAAGGATACTTAGTTTTAACAATAAATATTGCTTAGGGTTTAGGTTTTGTGACATATGATTGTGTTCTTTTTAAGGCCGAAAACTAGGAGAATTATGTAAAACAATTGCATGTAGTGCATTAATGATTTAGCGAGAGATAGAAAAATAGTGAAGTAGGCAGTTATCTAATTCGCTGAACGAAACATACAAGTAGTCAATGAAGTTTTCAGAGTTGTATATATAATATCAATGTAGAGGTGCGCAAAATCAAGTTTTTTCTTCAAAACCAGTTTCGGTTTTAATCAACGAGTCAATAATCGAGTATTAATAGATTGAAACCAGCTTTAAAGAGGGAAGTGATTGTTTTGGTTTTAGTTTTGGTTCTAGTTCGGGCTTTTTTTCCAGGTAGGACACAACCGGTTTCTAATCAAGATATGAATGAATAATCAGGTAGAGTCATTTTTAAAACCAGTTCCGGTTATGAGGCCGAATTTTTTCACCTCTACATTAGTTTTTTTTTTTTTGAACGACAAATTTGGATCATTAACGGACCACTTGAGTATCATTGTCCTCGAGCGGAACCAACCGATCATATCCATCTTCACTAGACAATAATGCTTATACACCAATTCAGAAAAAACCCAATAAATCTAGAAAATCCTCCCCCCCCCCTCTTTGTGGAAATCGAACCCGAAACCTAATGATCCCAAAGTTTTATCCCACCCCGAAGATACCATTAGGCTATAATGCCATGGACACCTCTACGTTAGTGTTATGACATAAGGTTCACCTTTAATTGTAAAATTAAAAATTAACAAATTGTAATAAAAAATGGATTCGAATGATAATAGTTAATGTCCTAAGGCCATGTGTAGTCATAAACCCCATAAAGCCCTTTGATAGGGGTTATGCGATAAGTGACGGAAAAGTGTAAGAGGAGACTTTATGAGGGGTTATATCACAAGAGGGTGTAGTGGTAAGGGGGTTATATAACCCCTTTAATTATACATACATACGTATGTAAATATATGTGTGTGAGCGGGGGAGGAAGGGGCATGAAGTGATAACTTTCGCGAGGAATCAAAAATCAAACGCCACAGCGTAGTGGCTGTAATGATATTGTCAGACGCTATGAGACGCTATACATCTCTCCTACTTGATATAAGACCCCGTCACGGAGGGTCTAAATGTAGCTCTAAAAACGCGTAAGGAAAAACAATAAAAAGAAAGAAAGAAAGATGTCGGTGATAAAAACACAAGTAAACTAAACCTCCCAGATTCGTCAGCTGTTGGTCAAAGCAAAGCAATACACGAGCGGCTGCGGCCTTTTTATTCCACCACCGTCGCCAACCACCACCATTTTCCTCTCAGTTTCTCCTCCACCGCCACCCTTCCAACAGGTATCTCTCATAACATATCCATCCATCGGTTGATGCTCTGTTTATGCATCTAGATCTTCATTTCCTTACCTTTTTTCTGCTCACTTTTTGCTCGTTTCTTCTTTTTAAACATTAATAATTTACTGTTACGATTCCCGATTCTCTTTAATCTTCTTCTTTTTTCTATCGTACGGACAACTATTTTGTTTTGTTTTGTATAAAGTTGATGATTTTTCTCCTGTGTGTGCTTGAATCGGAAGCGCTAATGTGTATGCAAACCCTAATTTTATTCTCGATTCGTTTTGTTCTGTTTTGTGCTATAAGAATTTGCAAACCCTAAATTAGGGTTTTGTTTGTAACTTGTTTTTTAGCTAGGGTTTAATTAGATACATTGGGCATATATGGTGGGTTTGATGATTGATGTGTAAAACTAAAATTAGTTGTGATATTAATAACTAGGGTTTACGGTTGATCGATTTTGTGATTTTTTTGTTAATAAATTGCAGGAGTGAGTTTAAGTTTCTGAATTGTGGAAACAATGGATAAGAAGGTCGGTTCGGATCAGTTGGGGGTGGGCGGGGATGTTTGTTGCAAAATAGTTAAGAAACTGGATATGGAAACCGAGGAGGATCTTTGTTTGTTGTCGTCGCCTTCGTCGATGGTTGATAATGGTGGGTTTGGCTTGCGGCCGATTACTCCGGAATCGAACAAAGAGGGTTCGGAGGTTACGTCTTGCTTTACGTCACCGTTGACATTGGTGTCTTCACATATGAATGTAGATGACGATGAGGGTGACAACCCGAGTACGCCAAAAGATGTTGTTTTTGACCCTTTTGCCCCTGGTCCAGACAGCTTGATGCTGGCTCCTCGTAGCGTGAAATATCTTCAGGAGTCACGGAATTATGTTGAAAGGAGGCTTAATTTTAACTCGATGAAGACCAAAAATGACTGTGAACTTGTTTCCGAAAGTGCCCCTGAGGATGATATGTTGTTAGTGGAGGCTGTTTATGACTCTCTTTTGGAATGCATTATATCTAAGCAGGCCGAGGATATCCTTGGTGAGATCTCAGCCGTTGATTCTTCTTCTTCTTCAAGTCCTGATGCACTCATGACACCTTTTGGTCCCCGTCTCACTGGTATCGCGGAGACTTGCCCTGATGCTCCTTTGAAGCCTGTTGTTAAGAAATCAAGGTACATTGATCACAGTTTGTGCAGAAAGCTTGAACTTGACTTTGCAGTATAAACATAATATTATCTTCTTCTCCTAAGTATGGGTAGTTTGTAGTGATAATGAAAGGCTAACCTTATTTTGCTTCTAGAATTAGTAATGTTGATTCTCATAGTTTTATGTACTCTTGTGGTTAAGTTAAGGTGAGAATGTTGTTTGTATGGATGCCATATTGTATTGCTGATCTAATACGATTGCAGAAAATTGTTTTATGTTGATTCTTCAAGTCCTGATGCACTCATGACACCTTTTGTTAGATTGTGTTTTATTGGTTTGATGTTGTATCAACACTGAATTAGCCATGGCTTATCATTCATGGTTGGCTTTAGTTTGTTTTCTTTTGCAAGAGTTGTCTTGTTTCAATGCATTGATGATCGTCCAAAAAAATCATAAATTTTTGAGAAAAAAATTACAACAAATGAAGGAGGTGGGGAAATACCGGTTTGTTAACTGGAACGGTTATTAACTAGAACCGGTAGAACAATAACATGTTAGTGGTTGATTATAACCACCGGTTCTTAATGGGTTATAGATATTTAGTAGTGGAACTTGTTATTAACCGGTCTTTAACTGATTTACCACTTAATTGAAAAAAAATCAGAAAAAAAGAAAAAAAAAAAACGGTTATTAACCGAACCAGTTAAACCATTAGCCGTTTTTTTCTTAAAACTAACCGCCGGTTTGGAATTGGTTACTTAAATTAACCGTTTTGTGCACCTCTTGGTTCATGTTCTGTAGATTCCGATAGACGTGGGCAACAAAACCGGGTACAAAACCTATGTGATAAAAAAACCTGGAACCCGCTTTTCAATATCCAGGTATTCTATATCCTAAACCTAACCATGCCCTACCCGTAGGGTACACATTTTAAACTCAATACCCAGAATTGAAACTGTTTTGTTTATACCCCGATAGAAACCCGAACCGGTTATACCCTATACCAATAACATGTTTTTAATACCAAATAAAAGATCAGAATTTTTAAAGTATATATTCCGTTTACTTTACATCTTTTATATATAACTTTTTTTTTTAAAATGTTTCTTATACGGTAAATAACTTGTACTTAAGTGAATTTATGTTATTGTAATTTTTTTTTAACAAAGTACAAGGCATGTTTTAATTTAAAAAAAAACTGATATTGAAAAAACCGAACATTAATACCCGATTATACCCGAATCCAATCATACCACATTCCCGGGTGTATAGGGTTGGGTTTTTCTTCTCAATATCCAATCACACCTGGGCCCAGTTGTATATCTGAAACAGGCATGAAAACCCGGATTTGTGCACCTCTAGATTCCAATCGCATCCACGGCCCAAACTTGATCTAGTGACTAGCATTAACAACTTGTTCCCTAGTCCAACAACAAAACCCACGTGATGGCAAAAACCCCATGGCTTTAATCTCTAAGCCTAATCGCCAAACAACTACCCTAACAATATACTTGTTTTTTTTGGGGTTACAATTCCAACCGTTTGATTCATTTGCCTCACACGGATTGCCAACATGGCACATCCTATCCCTATGGCAAAATACGAACAACTCCCATCCTAGCACAAATAAACACATAACCTCACAGCTAGAGGTGCACAAACCGGTTAATTTTAATAACCGGTTATACTGGTTAATTTGACTTTTTGACTTTAACTGGTTATTTTTTTAACTTGTCCGGATAATTATTTTAACCGGTTATTCTCGGGTAATAACCAATTTTTTTTTTTTTGAATTTTCCGGTTAACCGGTCTGCCGGTTAAAAAATCGGTTAATAACCGATTCCTATACTAAATATCAATAACCGGTTACTAACCTACGGTTAAAAATAACCACTAACCGGTTATTTCTCGATTGGTTATTAACCGGTTACGGTTTCGGTTAATAATCGGTTATGGTTAATTAACCGGTTACTTTCTTTTCATCAAAGCCCATAAGGGCCCAAACAATGTTTAGTTAAAATCAAATGTTGAATTGAAGCCAGTAAACGTGAGCCCAAAACATAATTGATTCTCAACCCATACAAATCCAAACAGCCCCTCGCACCCTATAAAGTATAACCACAGATATCCAGCCACCACCCTTATAATCCGTTCCATCATTGGGCTTGTTCATAGACACCATAATAAGAAAATACAAGGGTAGAACTTCACATATCCACAAATAAAAAGTCCAAAAATGATAAAACTAGTGGGATTACCCGCGCTTCATAGCAGACTTTTAGTCGGAATTGGTTTGGTTTGGTATGGTACCGGCATGACACCGATACCCGCGCTCTCAGTCGGGGGCAGGTTGATTTTAAGCAAAACGTAGAAGCAATATTAACAGTTTCAAAAATTAAGTAATTTACAACTTAAATCATTTTTGAACCTAAAATATATATAATCTCAGACTCTCAGTCATAGTTGTGATTATCACATATGAAGATAATACGAATGTTGTAATGTGAAAAAGATATCTTACATAAAAAACAGGAAATTAATCCATTTTATGTCTCAAAAGTTAAAAGTAAGAACAGAAACAAATATAAGTTGAACTTTTTTTTATACACTCTCCATCAATTGACAGGTCATTTCCATCCCATTTTGTTTTTCCTTCAGCTCTCTCTCTCTCTCTCTCTCTCTCTATATATATATATATATAGGAAGTGTAGAATACAATGCGTCTTATCCTACATTACATACGCGTCCACAGGATCAAAACACGTGTCCCTGATTTAGTTTTCATAGATTAGGGCAAAACAGACAATTTGCAAAATCAGCAAAGAGTAAAACAGAGATTTCATTCAATCAGCAGATCGCGAAGTCAGTTACACCACAATCCCGGTAATTAAGAACCGCGGTTGTCATGTGATTTTAATGGTAAAATAGAGAGTATGATGACGCCAGCAGAGAGTATGACGATGACAGTGATGAAGATGAATGGGAAGAAGTTTCAGAAGAAGAAGACGATGAATAAAGCCTGTTAATCAATATAAACTTCGATTTAAAGTTATTACATGCGATTTTAATGCTATGACATGCGATTTTATTATACTTACAGTTTGGTTTTATAATTTACATGCGATTTTAATGTTACTACATGCGAATTTGGAAAAAAAAATTGTCTTATACATGCGATTATTCAAATTTTAATGTTATTACATGCGAATTTGGAAAAAAAAGTAATTTGTCTTATATATACATGCGTTTTTTCAAGTCCCATGTGATTTCATGATGTCCATGTATTAACCAACCATATAATAAACTTTATTCCTACATAACGATTTAATATTATATAATACCATCCACCATGGTGAAAACATACACCACCAAAATCAACCATCATCAAGCATCATCATCATTATTCATGTATATTGCATATTATTAAAAACCTATTAAAACAGATGATTGAATTTAACCCCCATTTACAAAATCGCATCTAGATTATTCAAAATCGCATATGTCAAACAAATCGCATCCACATTATTCAAAATTTCGCATTTGATGAAATCACATGTTGGTATTTTTTTTGTTGAAATCGCATGTTGTTTTGTCTCACACAAATCGCATGTTGAAGACTGAATTTGCACCAGATCGTACGGCCGGGATGAGCGCGTACATATTGTACGATAAAAGCTATTGTACGTTAACCTAACCCTATATATATATATATATATATATAGGGTAGGGCTCTAAAGTGAACATTAGGTTGAGAGTGAACGGTGTGAACTAATCTGAGTTATTAATTGTTTAGATCTTGAAAATTTTAATAATGGCAGTTTTGTAATTATTTATATGTAAAAAATAAATGAAAAGAGTATAATGGTAAATTGTTAACTACTTCTCTCTCAAATTAAATAATTAATTACATTCTCTCTCATTTTTTTATCTCACCAATTAACTAATTTTTTAATTCTAAAAATATAACCATTATATAATACATTGTCACATCTAGAAGATGATTAAAATTTAAAAACACTGGAGAAGTGAATGTACATATATGTATTATACGTATTTACAATTTAAAAACGTATGTACATATATGTACATTAACAAATATTGTTCCATCCAATCATCTTCTTTAAGCGTACATGTCCGATTTGTAATGTGCACGTATGTACATTCATAATATACTTCTAAAAAAGAAGTTAATGATACGATTGTTCAACATGGTACATATGTTTTACTGTTAATGGAGGTTTCCCTCCATCTTCATGTATGTTACCACCAGGCTTTTTACGTTCCTCCATACTTGGATTATCAACTCTCTCCAGAAACAAAGAACACAACTGACCATGCAACAAGAACAAGAAGAATCCAGAAAAACACGTACTATTGAAAACCCAACAACTAGCAAAACCCTAATCTAGCAAAACCCTAATCCAAAAATCATCACGAAATCAAATAGAGAACCCGATCAATCAAGGTTACTGCCTCACCAGTAGGACCGAAAGACCCAATACTCTATTCAATCAGATATGACTCTTAGATTAAGGCCAGCGATCAAGAACAAAAAGAAAAACCAAGATTGAACGATCAGAAGTTGCTAACGAGTTCGTTACAGTTGTTTGATGAATCAAACACTGATCACAGACTGTTATACATCTAAATCACGAAGAAATCAAGGATTCATGGAAGGATGAAAATCGCCTGCTAGAGAGAGAAATTAGGGTTTAACAATACCTATTCCCAGAAATCAAGGATTCATGGAAGGATGAAAATCGCCTGCTAGACAGTAAAAGGTATTGCCAGTCGAGTAGTGGATATTGAGGGTAACACTCGTCTCCCTCGTCGGGGTATTGTCCATAAATCACAACACGAGCCTAAGTTGATCAATGTCATTGATGAATTAATGAAGATTACCCAACCTGTGGACCTGAATAAGGAGCGATCGGAGGGTGTTCCGATAGGGCCCAGTAATGCAACTGTGGTGCCTTAAGAGGAGAACCTATATGTGCAAAAGGAAAATCTATCGTATGCAGAAAAGTTAAGTCCCAGCAGAAGAAAAAAGAAGTGAACTTTAGACATATGGTAGCCCAGGATGTTATTGAAGAAGCTGATGTGGTTATTCCAAAGGAAGCGGTACGTATAGTGCAAAGTCGTTTCGCTAATGTCCTATATGGATACTTCTTGGGAAGTACGTTATCTTTCCCAGTTGTAGAATATTATGCGAAAAATGTTTGGACTAAGTTTGGATTCTCTAAACTTATGATGGACTCTAATGGGTTTTTCTTCTTCAAATTCGATTCCTCGGAAGGTATGAATAAGGTGCTGGAAGGTGGACCTTGGTTGATCAGGAAAGTACCATTATTTCTCAATGTTTGGTCCCCGGCAGTCACTCTTAGGAAGGATGGGATTAAATCAGTTCCGGTCTGGATGAAGTTTCATAATGTGACGATTGCTGTATACACAGATGATGGGTTGAGTCTACTGGCGTCCAAGATTGGAGTCCCTAAGAGGTTGGATAGTTACACCGCTGATATGTGCCTTGACAATTGGGGTAGAGCTAGCTTTGCTTAAGCCATGATTGAATTATCGGCTGAAAATGAGTTGAAAGATCATATAGTTGTTGCGATTCCTAAGTTGGAAGAAGAGGGATATATCACTGAGAAAATTAAAGTTGAATATGAATGGAGGCCAAAAAGATGTGCGACTTGCTGTCTGTTCGGTCATGATGAGGATACTTGCCCGAAATCTATTAAAGTGAAAGAAAAACAGGTTATCATTGACGAAGAAGGTTTTGTAACGGATAAAAGGAAAACTGCTAAACATGTATTCCCTCAAAAGAACCAAAAACCTAAGTTCATCTATAGACAAAATGTCACGGCCCCCGGCCCGGTTTGACCCGGTCCAGAAGCCGCGGGACAGAAACCCCGTGGTATTTATTTAATTTGGCAGCGGAATTATTAACAGGATCGTTTAAAACTTTAAATGCCCGATTATTTTATTTCCTAATTCGGGATAATCCCCGTAATTTACAATAGAGGAATTTCACAAGAAAATTCCCTGATTTACAAAACATGTTTATTTGTTTAACTGAGCCACTACTTCAAGCTTTGTTAGTGCTCCGTAGCACTTTTCCTTGGTTCACAGTAGTCACCTGAAACATGTTTTAAAAATATTTTATCAGCGGGGAAATACTGGCGAGTCACTCAAATTTGATAAAACGACACATAGTTATAAATTACAGCATAAGAGCGATTACAATGGCTTCTATCTTATTTTTATCTGGCGCCGTGTCACTTCCTGGTGACGATGGTCATATCACTATTGGGTCATTTCACCCAAGCAGTGATGATTATCACTGTTAGGATTTATTAGCCTAACCGTGAGAAATTAGTAATGTGCACAATACCCCACTAGCCAGTGATTAAGATAACCATGACTTAATCCCTGTAATTATAACTTTTGAAAATAACTTGGAGTATTGTAAAACATTATTGATAAAAAGAGAATGACTCACATTGCGGATTTAAACGGGCAGAGTTTTAGCCTATTAATAAGCCTTGTAACCTAATTTAAACAACAATGCACACGAACTAGGTCAGTAACTAATACAACATTTACGATAACTCACGAGATTAAAACCCTCACAACGAATGACAAAGTGCAACACTTAAACATCCATCGAATTCACGACGAATGACAAAGTATAGCCCTAATTTGGGCAGCACTTAAACATCCATCGGATAGTTTTAATCGATCGGACCTTGAATCGTAGCAGCGATCGAGTTAATACCCTGTATCGTAGCAACGTCTCCCTAATGGAATTTATGATTTTGAGCAGTATATCTTCGTTTTTGTTCAAAATTTTCGACACAAGTGAACTGCTCATGACCCAAGCAATTTATAGCTGAAATATGGGTTTTACGCGGCCCGCGTAAACCCATACTTAACACTTACGTGGCCCGCGAGGGCCATCTGTTCTTAGACTAGGGCTAGCGTGTCACACATAGGCCTGCCACGTGTGCGACGCGTGGCACAACAGGCTTATCCGGTCAACCACACTTTGACGCGGCTAGTGTAAGCTTCTCTTATGACTTACGCGGCCCGCCTGAAACCAGATTTTCTTGATTTCTTGATTTTCATGCACATTAGGGTTTCAGGGGTCCGGGTTTTCACTTATGGGTCGTTTTGGGACATTTTTGAAGGTCCTTACATCATCCCCACCTTATTTAGAATCTCGTCCTTGAGATTTATTGGAATAAGTGAGGATACTTTCGCTTCATCTCCGATTCCAGCTCCCAGGTGTATTTGGGTCCTCTTTTTGACTCCCACTTGACTTTAACTAGTACCAATCTTTTGTGCTTGAGAAACTTGATCTTCATGTCTTCTATTTGAAGTGGTTTATCCACGAACTTCAATTTCTCATTTACATCTATGTCTTGGAGAGGTACTACCAATGATTCGTCAGATAAACACTTCTTGAGGTTAGATACATGAAATACGTCATATACTCCAGCTAACTCTCCTGGTAGTTGTAAGCGATAAGCAACTGGTCCTATTCACTGTATTACTGGGAATGGTCCTACGTACCTTGGACTTAGCTTTCCTTTCTTACCGAACCGAACTACTCCTTTCCAAGGAGAAACTTTCAAGAGTACCTTGTCTCCAACTTGAAACTCTAGTGGCTTGCGTCGATTATCGGCATAACTTTTCTGGCGATCTTGAGCCGTTTCAGTCTTTCCTTGATTTGAGTGATCTTGTCGGTAGTTTCTTGCACTATTTCAGGACCTGATAATTGGTTTTCTCCTATTTCTGCCCAACAAACTGGAGTTCTACACTTACGTCCATACAGTGCTTCAAATGGGCAGCTTCAATGCTTGAATGGTAACTATTGTTATAGGAGAATTCGATTAAGGGTAGGTGGTCATCCCAGTTTCCACCAAAATCTGTCACACATGCCCTAAGCATATCTTCTAGGGTTTGGATCGTCCTTTCACTTTGTCCGTCTGTTTGAGGATGGTATGCAGTGCTTAATTTTAGTCGGGTTCCCATTGCTTCCTGGAAACTTGTCCAGAAATGGGAAGTGAAACGACTATCCCTATCCGATACAATGGAGAGTGGGACTCCATGTAAGGATACTACTTCATCTACGTATAATTTGGCTAACCTTTCCATGCTAAAGGTTTCTTTCATGGGTAGGAAATGAGCTGATTTGGTTAATCGATCCACAATTACCCAAATCGCGTCATTGCCTTTTCTGGTTTTGGGCAACTTAGTAACAAAATCCATAGTTATAAGTTCCCATTTCCATACAGGCATTTCTAATTGTTGGAGTAATCCTGAAGGTTTCTGGTGTTCTGCCTTAACTTGTGAACAAGTAAGACACTTAGAAACATATCTAGCTATGTCCTTTTTCATTCCTATCCACCAGAAGTTATTTCTTAAATCTTGGTACATCTTATTGTTTCCCGGGTGCATTGTATACCTAGATTTATGGGCTTCCTCTAAAATCTTATTTCTTAAATTTCCTTGCTTAGGTACCCACATCCTTCTCTCATGGAATCTCCAAATTCCATCACTTCCCTGTTCCAATTCTTTTATTCTTCTTTTCATTCCTTCAGCATCATCCTTGAATGCTGTTTCCTGAATATTCTTCAGTTGTTCCATTAAGTCTAATTGTAAACTTAATCTAAGAGCACGAGCTCGTCGTTGTTTCTCATGATACTTACGACTTAAAGCATCAGCAACTACGTTTGCTTTTCCTTCGTGATATTGAATATCACAGTCGTAGTCACTTAGGATTTCCATCCATCTTCTTTGTCTCATGTTCAATTCTTTTTGCCCAAATATGTATCTTAAGCTCTTATGATCTGTATAGACAGTAAACTTACTTCCATACAGATAGTGTCTCCAAATCTTAAGGGCAAAAATTATGGCTCCTAACTCTAAGTCATGGGTCGTATAGTTTTCTTCGTGCTTTTTCAATTGCCTTGAGGCATACGCAATTACCTTTTTGCGTTGCATTAGCACACATCCTAATCCTAACTTAGAAGCATCACAATAAACTTCCAAATCTTCCGTTCCTTCTGGTAAGGCAAGAATTGGAGCGTTTGTTAGTTTCTGCTTTAAGATCTTAAAAACTTCCTCTTGCCTAGGTCCCCATTCAAACTTCACTGCTTTACAGGTTAGCTTAGTTAATGGCACAACTATTTTAGAAAAATCCTTAATGAATCGTCTATAGTATCCGGCTAACCCTATAAAACTTCTAATTTCCATAGCTGACTGCGGAACCTTCCATTTGGTGATCGCTTCTGTTAGGGCAGGATTTTTTAGTGACCTATGATCCTCAATTGTTATCCTCTTTAGTGATCCTTACTTCTGTGTCAGTCAGTGATCCTCAGAAGTGTTTCAGGATCAGGATCATGGATCATTCTAAGGATCCTTATACTAATGATTGTTCACTTTGAATTCGATATTGTTTTGCAGGAGTGCCGGATTGGACTTGGTCATGGAGACATTCCTGGAGAATATTCCCTGCAATTCTGCACGTGCTGGACCATTTGTGAACGTTATGGAGAACGTGGGGAGAAGGCACGAAATGCGGATAGTTTGTTAGCTAGTTATTTTCTGATTTAAAAGGGGTAGCGAGCTAATTAGACAACACTTTTGGCTATTTTTGGCTACACACACTCATACAATCGCTCACACCAGCTCTCGTTCATTCACTTAGCAATTTCATACACTTTTTACACACTACACTATAGTGATCCTTGTATTTAGCTCGCTATCATCCGAAGTTATAACACATTTACTTGTTTAATTTGAGTTGGTGATCGGTAGTTTCCATCACCCGGGGTTTTTTATGCCGGAGATCAACTCTTGATCAAGGGCTTTTTCCCCGTATAAACCTTGTGTCACTTGTTATTTACATTTCATAGTGATCCTTATTGCTATAAACCAATTCAAGCATCATACCCCGTAACAGAGAGTTTGGTTACATTATCCTCGTCTGATTTTTTGACCAAAACAGTTTGGCGCCCACCGTGGGGCAATTGGTGCTTCATTCCTAAGAAATTCTCATTTTTGTGATCATTCCGGTTCATTGCATCCGAGCAGATGGCTTCATCATCAAAAAATACCTCCAGTGCGATGTCTGTAGTCAATTCATCCCAGGGCATTCCACCTTTGCCTCCACCACCTTCTGGACCTCAGAAAAATGCCGAGAAGAAACCAACTCCCATTTTCTCAAAACCTCCAACTTCTTCTGCTTCTTATACTCCTACTACTAGTGACTTGTTTACTCTGATTTTGCAGATGAAGGATCATATACAGCAGCAGGATAAGACCAATGAAAGGATTCTTAGAGAAATTGGAGACATCAAGAAACAGAAGAGATCGGCAGAGGATCATTCCCCACTGATGCCCAGATCTTTGAATTTCGATACTCCGGTTGTAACTTCTCAGCCTTTAGTGGTTCTAGACGTTCAATATGTGGGAGGACCAAAAGGAGTGCATTACGGATCATCAGCAATGACTCAGGCTTCAGGGTTACACTTCCAACCATCAGGATCCCATCCTCAGCATATAGGATCCTTTGCAAGCTCAGGAGGATACTCGGGAGCGCAGCAGATTCAAGGGTACTGGCCGTTTCAAGGATCCTCCCAGGTTCAAGGATCCTCCCAGGTTCAAGGATCCTCCCAAGTTCAAGGATCCTCCCATGTTCCAGGATCCTCCCATGTTCAAGGATCCTCCTATGTTCCAGGATCCTCCCAAGTACAAGGATCCTCCTATGTTCCAGGATCCTCCCAAGTTCAAGGATCCTCCTATGTTCGAGGATCCTCCCAGCTCCAAGGGTACTCTCAGTTTCAAGGATCCTTCCAGATTCCGGGATCCCTAAGGAGTTTGTAATCAGGAAGTTCTGATATCCATCAGGGAGATTTCATTCCAATGCAGACCATTGCTTCTACTGGTCCATCGGTCATTCCAGAGCCCCAACAATATGGATTCACATCCACTCTTCCTAATTTGAATCCAATGGGAGGTAACAATGAGGCCGAATATGAAGCCTTGATAGCTGGCTTGCAAATTGCTAAGCATATGAGGATCAGGACCATATTTAAGATGCATTGAGGATCCTGAAATCCAAGAAGTTTTAAAAGACTTCCATGAAGGAGATTGTGGAAACCACACTGGGGGCAGGGCATTATTCTCAAGGATCCTGAGGACAGGATACTATTGGCCAACTATGAAGAGAGATGCTGTGGAGTATGCTAAGAAGTGTGATCCTTGTCAAAGACACAGCAATATCCTTCATCAACCAGCTGAATTATTGCATCCTATATCCTCCACTTGGCCGTTCATGAGATGGGGCATGGATATAGTTGGTAAGCTCCCTAAGGCACCTGGTGGGAAAGTGTTCATGCTTGCCATGACTGATTATTTCTCCAAGTGGATAGAGGCTGAAGCTTTTGCCCAAGTCAGAGAAAAGGAAGTTATATCCTTCATTAAAAGAAATATTATAACTAGATTCGGTATTCCTTCTGAAATTATTTGTGATAATGGTTCCCAATTTATTGGGGGCAGAACTACTAACTTTTGTGACAGTTGGGGGATTAAGATGATAACATCAACACCAGTCCACCCACAAGCTAATGGTCAGGCAGAATCATCCAATAAGATCATCATCAACAATTTGAAGAAGAAGCTTGGATCCAAGAAAGGGAAATGGGCGGAAGAACTACCTTATGTGCTTTGGGCTGATAGGACAACTCCTAAGAATGCTACAGGCCAAACTCCATTCTCTTTGGTATTTGGGGCAGAATCAGTGATCCCTACAGAAATGGTGGTTCCAACTGCTAGAACCAGTATTCGTGATCCTGAGGAAAATGATGAGAACTTGGTTCAAGACCTGGATACTATAGAAGAAATCAGAGATTTGGCAAGGATAAGGATGGCCAGTTATCAGCAAAGAATGGCTGGTGCCTACAACAAAAATGTTAGGATCAGGAAATTCCAAGTTGGTGATATGGTACTTGTTAGGGGGAGGATTTTCTAACAATTAGTGATCCTTACTTGTTATCCTAATAAATGATCCTTACTTTTGTGACAGACAGTGATCCTCAGAAGAGCTTCAGGATCAGGATCATGGATCACCTTAAAGATCCTCATACTAACGATTGTTTGTTTGTGTTTCGTATTATTTTGCAGGAGTAACAAGCTTAACTTGGTCTTGGCAACGTTACTATGGAATATTCCACGGGTATTTCGCACACGTTTGACTGGAAATGGACGTTGTGGAGAACGTGGGAGCATGGCTCAAAAGTCGGATAGTTTGTTAGCATAGTTAACCTCTATTTTTAAAGGGGTGACGAGCTAGTAATTAGAACACTTAGCCATTTTCAGCTACACACACTCTCGTACAATTGCACTCTTGAAGCTTTCGGCAAACACTAAACAGTTTTCACTCACTTTTACACATTTCACCATAGTGATCCTTGTACCTAGCTCGTTACTATCCGAAGTTGTAAACATTTACTGATTTATTTGAGCTTGGTGATCGGTAGTTTCCATCACCCGAGGTTTTTTATGCCGGAGATCTTCTAAAGATCAAGGGCTTTTTCCTCGTATAAATCCTTGTGTCGTTTGTGCAATTTACATTGAAGTGATCCTTATCATTGTTCCTCATTTCAAGCATCATTCCTCGTAACTAAGAGTTTGGTTGCATTATCCTCATCAGATTTTTTGACCAAAACAGTTTGGCGCCCACCGTGGGGCAAGTGGTGCTTCATTTCTAAGAAATTCACATCTTTGTGATCATTCCGGTTCATTGCATACGAGCAGATGGCTTCATCATCAAAGAATACCTCCAGTGCGATGTCTGCGGTCAATTCATCTCAGGGCATTCCACCTTTGCCTCCACCACCTTCTGGACCTCAGAAAAATGCCGAGAAGAAACCAACTCCCATTTTCTCAAAACCTCCAACTTCTTCTGCTTCTTATACTCCTACTACTAGTGACTTATTTACTCTGATTTTGCAGATGAAGGAGCATATCCAGCAGCAGGACAAGACCAATGAAAAGATCCTTAGAGAAATTGGAGACATCAAGAAACAAAAGAGATCGGCAGAGGATCATTCCCCACTAATGCCCAGATCTTTGAATTTTGATACTCCGGTTATAACTTCTCAGCCTTCAACGGTTCCAGACGTTCAATATGTTGGAGGACCAAAAGGAGTGCATTACGGGTCATCAGCAATGACTCAGGCTTCAGGGTTACACATTCAACCATCAGGATCCCATCCTCAGCATATAGGATCCTTTGCAAGCTTAGGAGGATACTCGGGAGCGCAGCAGATTCAAGGGTACTGGCCGTTTCAAGGATCCTCCTATGTTCCAGGATCCTCCCAAGTTCAAGGATCCTCCTATGTCCCTGGATCCTCCCAGGTTCAAGGATCCTCACAAGTTCAAGGATCCTCCTATGTTCCAGGATCCTCCCAAGTTCAAGGATCCTCCTATGTCCCAGGATCCTCCCAGGTTCAAGGATCCTCCCAGGTACAAGGATACCCACAGTTTCAGGGATCCTTCCAGATGCCAGGATCCTTAAGAAGTTTGCAATCAGGAAGTTCTGACATCCATCAGGGGGATTTCATTCCAATGCAAACCATTGCTTCTACTGGTCCATCGGTCATTCCAGAGCCCCAACAATATGGATTAACATCCATTCTTCCTAATTTGAATCCAATGGGAGGTAACACTTTTAATAATTCTTATACTACTAACCATGGCCTTATGCAGGATCCAGGTATCAATCATGCCATGGCCAGAGAATTGCAAAAGTTAAAGGATATGATATCAAGTGTCCCAGGAGTGGTCAAGCCTATCCCAGAGATTGCAGATGGGAGCCACAAGATATCTCGTTTTGCACCACCAATCTGTGATGCTGAGATACCCAAGAGGTTCCATGTACCAACCATGAAGTTGTATGATGGTTCAACGGATCCTGAGGAACACATAGCTCAATACAGGGAAAGGATGGAGATCAACCCCATCCCAGAAAGGTTAAAGGAAGCGTGTCTGTGCAAGGGATTTGGATCCACTCTTACTGGATCGGCTCTTAAATGGCTGCTAAGTCTTCCTCCCTACTCTATTACCTCATTTGCTAATCTAGTCAACCTATTTAATAATCAGTTTTCTTGTAGTAGAAAATTTGAACGATTAACTAATGATCTATATAGGATAACCCAGGGTCATAATGAATCATTAAGGGATTATATCCCTAAATTTAGTAAAGAATCCTTAGACATTCCCAACTTGGATATAGCCACGGCTGTTGAGGCCTTCAAAATGGGATTGCTTAGGGATTCATTGTTCTATGATGATCTTGTTATGACACCATGCAGGAACCTAGATGAGGTAAGAACCCGGGCCCTTAGGTTCATCCGGCTAGAGGATGACAAAAGGATCCAGGAGAGGTTAGCAGGATCCTCAAAGCAAGAGAAGCAAGGATCCTCATTCAAGAACAAGTTCAGATCGTATAATAGATCTGATAACCAGAATGTGCATGTTGTTGAACAAGAAGAGGATGATGAGGATTATCCTCCAATCTCTGAATATTGTTTTTCTGTTGATAACAATGAACTAATCCTTGCGATGTAGAATTTAGGTGATAAAGCTAGATGGCCCAGAAAAAATGATAGGCCAGCTGCAACTAAGGATAAATCAAAGTGGTGTGCATACCATGAAGATTTTGGGCATCTCACAGAAGAATGCATCGCATTGAGAAAATAAATTGGATACTTGTTGAGCAAGGGGCACTTGAAAGAATTATTGGGGAGAAAGAAGTCAAGGACTCAGGATCCTGAAAGGATCCCAGAGAAAGCTCCAGCCCCTCCAGCAGATGCACAAGTAATAAACTTTATTTCTGGAGGATCAGACATTTGTGGCACATCCTTCTCAGCAGCTAAAAGGCATGCAAAGGAAACTAAAATGGATAGTGGAGAAAGACCCGTTCGAACATCAAGTGTCTCCGAAGGAAAAGTCATAACCTTTGATGAGGATGATCGTGTTGATATCCAGGATCCTCATCACGATGGTTTAGTTATTACTCTTTTCATTTCTAACCATTTTGTCCGCAGGATCCTTATAGACGGAGGAAGCTCAGTGAACATTATCCAGCTTGACGTTCTAAACAAGATGGGTATCCCTGAATCAGATATCATACCAAGATCCTCCGTGCTCGTGGGATTTAGTGGCGAAACTAAGAATACCCTGGGGGACATTAAGCTCCCAATATACATCGAAGGCCTACATTCTTATCAAAAATTTTGTGTTATTGACTGTTTATCTTGTTGTAATGTTATCCTTGGCAGGCCCTGGATACACGATATGAAGGCAGTCCCATCTACTTACCATCAATGTGTGAAGCTCCCTAGTCCTTGGGGAATAGTCAAGATTGATAGTGATCAGCAGGAGGCTAAGAATTGCTATACTTCATCGATGAAACCAGCCTCGAAGTCAAGGGAGCAATAGCAATCAAAGTATCCTCCAAGGGATGTCTTGGAGGCAAGAGAGCAGGATGTGGTAGAAATCCTCATGGATCCTCATGATGCTGAATCCAAAATCTATATCGGATCAGGGATCCTTGGCAAAATGAAAGAAGACCTCGTATCCTTCCTCAAAAGGAGGAAAACTACCTTTGCATGGAAGCATGAGGATATGACAAGTATATCTAAGGATATTATTGTGACACCTGTGTCACTTCAACCATCAAAAAAATGCCAAACCAATGAAATATTGTATTTCATACTTGGGATTTGTAAAAATATGTGTATCGTTTACACATATCAACTCTTGTTAGATTTCAAGCTCTAAATTGCTTTCTGGAAGGTTATACGCGCTCTGATGCGTAAATATAACCAGTTTAATCCAACGAACACTCCGGAATAGTGAAATAGGCTTAACATACCTTAAATAACCTTTACATAACTTAGAAATAAGTTTTGGAAGGTTTGGTGTGGTGAAATCAAGTCTAATCGCTTACAGGGACTAAACTTGACAAACTGCGAAAGTATGCCAATTTGAACTGTAACAGACCTTCCGGGACATGAACATAAGTTAAACATACCATAAATATCCTTTACATAGCTTAGAAATAGGCTTTGAGGTGTTCGGTATGCTAAAATAAACTTTTGTGTCATTCAGGGACTAAAAGCGTCAAAAAGTGCACAAGTTTGCATTTTTACGCGTAACTTACGTTCTGAATACATCCGGACATCCAAAAATTTATGTAAGCACTAAAATATTTTATTTTAGTGTTCGCCATAAGAAAAATCCATTCGTCGCGTCATTTGGATCGTTTTTCGTGCTTATGCGCATTCCGACGTAATTAAGCGAACATCGCGATCGTACGGCCAAACGAACCGACATCCGAGATATTTTTGAACACATTTTAAGTTCCCTATACTTTAACTTCATTTTAGAGCCTTGAAATGAGGTTAACGGGGTTCAAACGCATCGAAAATCGCTTAAACGGGCTGCAGGGACTAAACCTGCCATTTTGGAAACATTTCTGAAACAGAGGGGCGGTGGCGTAGCGCGAGACCTAAGGGCCTATGCAGTCGCGCTACGCGACTGCCTATGCTGGACAGAAAACATGCAGAAAACTCAGTTTTGCGTTTTCGGGACCAGATTCGATGTATTAGCCGTTGTTTAATTCACAACCACACATTCTAACTTGCTTAGTCAGCGGATAAGGATGGAATTTTGGCACCATAACTTTTCAACACATGTATGGATGGAATTTAAACACCTAAACACCATAACTTTTCAACACATGTATGGATGGAATTTAAACACCTAAACACCATAACTTTTCAACACATGTACGGATGGGATTAAGGCACGTTTTCCATGAAACGATCTTAACGGTTCGGGTATTCCTATAAATACCCCATACCCCCCATTGCTAAAATCACTAGAATTCTGATTTGAGAACCTCTAAGTTGAAACCATTGTTTCATACCTGAGATTCTTGAATCGGGATTAGCATTCGGGGACCCTTCGTAAGTATTCTTTCGTTCTTTTCCTTATTTTATTGCTTTTCGAGTCAGAAAGTCAAACTTTGTTTGACTTTCAGCGTTGACCAGTAATGGTCAATGCGAAGTTCGTTTGAACTTCGCAACGTGATTGTAATCACGATGGTCATAGTCCTTTGGGACTATGCCCACTGATTACCACGTTGTCTAGAGTCGTAGGGTAGGCGATCTAATAAATCGCCTATACCTTCGAACTCGACCCATTTGGTCGATCATTAGGATCCGACCAAATACATTAGGTGACCATAGTAGGTAGGGAATAACCTTCCGAGGTTATACCCTATGGTCACATCGTTTGAGTAGTTGTATGATAGGTAGTTTATATGCCTTAGGTAAATTACCAGAATACCCTTTTCATGTATAATTGGTAATTAAGCATATGTAACCTAAACTTTTGTCACATAACTGATTATGTAACATGTTTAGGCATATAACACTTGTCATAGGACTAGTTAGGCGGTCCGAACGCGTTTCACGCGAACGATGCGTTAAAGTAGCATAAGCTACCTTAATGGGTCGCGATGGGTCGTAGACACTTAGGTTAAGTTTCATTTAGTATGTAGGCTTTGTTAAACCATATCACATGAGTTTCTACACTCATTTGGTTTACAAACCCTCATGCTACCCAATCTTCCGATTTAGGTCCGGTTATTAACATAGTTACCTATAATAGGTGCCGTTTGATATCCGTGATCTCTAGCTTTGTTTGGTTGTTACTCAAGGACTACTGAGCAATCTCAAGTGAGTACATAGACCCCTCTTTTACTGTTTTCCAAACATTTTGGGGTGGAACACATGTGCCTACTTGTTACTTTCGTGCTTTCCTGTTTTCACATCATATACCTGCTATGTTCATTAGTACATTATAGTACATGATTTCATTGTGTTTATGCTAGGTGTGCCCATTTGTGTGCATTACTTAGTACAGTTCACATGCTATGTATGTCTGTTGTTGCATACTTAGTACAGATATTTCAGTTCACATGCTATGTATGTCTGTTGTAGCATACTTAGTACATTTCTTATTCATCATATGCTTACATTTTGTTAGGACAATTGGTTTAAACATAGACATCTTACATTGTTGGTTTGGTTTGTGTAAGTGATTTAAGTAACGAGGCGTGTGTAATATGATACAAGCATGGTGGATACGCCGCTGGTACTTCCTATATATAAGTGTTTGTATGGTATTACATATTGTAGCGTTATCTGAATCATTTCAAGTTGAGACATAGAACATTTAATACAAATAACATATTTTTCACAAGACATTGTTTTACAAGCAACCTATCTAATACAAACTCATTTTACATGGTTATTCATTTAACCATACATTATTTATACATATCATCTGATCTTATCGATTTTCAAATGATTTACAAAACAAAGCAAATAACAAGGTTCATGACTAAACATTTTCTCAAACATAAGTCATGAAACCTATTTTCACAAAACCTATGTATCTCACCGGCATTTTTATGCTGACGTACCTATTTTCACATGTGTTTTTCAGGAACTGTTGCATAAGATGATCAAGATACACATAGGCAGACTTGGGCTTTAGTGACAATAAAAGATGCAAGACTAGTTAATTATGTTGTATTTCTTGTTTGTTAAGACATTGTAACACTTTTTATCAATAAAACGAAACTTCAATTGCCATGGATTTGAAACAATTAATTCTGTTACAACACTCCCCGACATTTCCGCCACGTTTTGTATGTTCTACGTGGTCGGGGTGTGACAGAAAAGATGGTATCAGAGCCAATGGTTATAGGGAATTAGGTTATTAGTAATGCTTTGACCTAGTCTATAATCTTCTTAGGACCCTAACGCGAGTTTACTTGTGTTTAGTCATAAAACAATACCGTCACCTATCCTTAGGCGACGACCGCAACAAGAACATAAATTTCAAAACCGATTCGAAAACTAATCATCTGTTCTAGGATGATTGATTACTAGGTTTTGAACCCTCTATTGTAAGGTTTTGAACCCTTTGAGTTTTCAAAACTCTCGTCAAAGTTCTGGGTTTCAAATAATGTGAACACGTGCAAACTGGAAGGGTGAATGCCTGTATTCTGGGTTTTCTGTCTAGGCAAGCACTTCGTATACATCTCATCAGACGCGAGACCAGTTGTGCTTACCTGGGAATTCTTGGGATGAGTGTTCACTTATAGGCGAGCATGTCTTCGCGATACATTATATTGACCCGCTTACTTTGATTAGTCACTGTCTCATTTGTTTGCCTTTGGTAACAAACAAATGGTCACAATCTACATGCCTTGTCATTTTCTTTTGACTATCTTTCGCTTGTTTCCTTTTATGCCTTTCGTTATCTTCAAGATGCTTCTTCATCGCAACAACAATGTCCGAACCAGGTGCTGCAATTACCCAGCGAATAGGCGTCGTACTCCAGAGGACCGTTGATTTAGCTATCACCATAACTCGCCTCAGGGATGAAGCCGTAAGGGAACTGCTCCTTGGTGCAATCAATGCAACTGTCATCATCCAAACCAAATACCCTGTTTCAAATGTACCCACGGTGGACGATGGAGACATTTGGTTAACATGTGCCGCTTTGCAATCCAAAGCAAAGCTGTTACAAATCCTGCTGCTGCTCAACCTTCAAACTCTGCTTCATATGTCGCTTGACATATCTGGCGCCTCAACCTCATGAACTTTCTACCTTGTGTATCGACGTAAGCACGCCTAGTGCAAGGTGTCGGAACACCTCCCGTTACACAAACTCCAAAAATCCATGTAGGATCTTTCTATCCTCATAATTAGATCCTTGTGGATGGGTATCATTCATCGGAGTCCTTAATTGAATTCTTTGTATGATTCAATACGTACATCACAATTCAATAAGGATAAAGCCGAATTCCTTTTAAGATTATCCTATCTTCATAGATAGATTCTTGAAATGATTAAAGTGCCAAATGAAATCCACGAATTGGATTCCTGGTGTACTTTAAGTATCCGCGTCCAAAGACAACAACTTAAAGGTTAAATTAGACAACTATGTGATTATGTGCTTATGTGTTTCCTTTTATGTTTTTATATAATCCAAGCTTTGTTATCCAAATCCTCGTAGAATCTTCCATATCTTCGTATAAGGGATTCATAGTAGGATATCTAAAGGTACTATATAAAATCCTCAATGGGCTTCTACGTTGTAGTTAAGTCCCTTGGATTATATTGTACTATTCCATAATTAGACCCCTTGAGTGGTCTAGTTAAACAGATTGATCCAAAAATCTGGTTAGGTATATCATGTGATGATATAGCTGAAAGGACTCCTTGGTGGCCTAATTAAAAAGATCCTTTGTCGATCTAATTAAAAGGACCCTAAGGTAGTCTAGTCACACTCATCACAGGTTTGATATTTTCTTCCCCTACACATCATGAAATGCACTGTGCGGACTGTGCAAGGAATTACGTAATTATGGACGCGTACATAATTATAGAATTTAGTGCACAGAAACCACAACAAGTTTTGTCATGTATCTAGAGTTAACTCTGTTCATTTTTGTTTCTGAAGATGTAAAATGACTCATTCGGTTCATTTTTGTTTCTGAAGATGTAAAATGACTTATTCTGTTCATTTTTGTTTCTGAAGATGTAAAATGACTCATTCGGTTCATTTTTGTTTCTGAAGATGTAAAATGACTTATTCTGTTCATTTTTGTTTCTGAAGATGTAAAATGACTCATTCGGTTCATTTTTGTTTCTGAAGATGTAAAATGACTATTCCGTTCATTTTTGTTTCTGAAGATGTAAAATGACTATTCCGTTCATTTTTGTTTCTGAAGATGTAAAATGACTCATTCGGTTCATTTTTGTTTCTGAAGATGTAAAATGACTATTCCGTTCATTTTTGTTTCTGAAGATGTAAAATGACTATTCCGTTCATTTTTGTTTCTGAAGATGTAAAATGACTCATTCGGTTCATTTTTGTTTCTGAAGATGTAAAATGACTTATTCTGTTCATTTTTGTTTCTGAAGATGTAAAATGACTCATTCGGTTCATTTTTGTTTCTGAAGATGTAAAATGACTATTCTGTTCATTTTTGTTTCTGAAGATGTAAAATGACTCATTCGGTTCATTTTTGTTTCTGAAGATGTAAAATGACTATTCTGTTCATTTTTGTTTCTAAAGAATGCCTGTTGAAAATAACTCTGTTCATTTTTCATTTCTGAAAAATGTTAGTTAAAGAGAAATTACAGGATTATGTCTTGTTCATCTTTGATGGTTATTTAACACAAAGTCACAAATAAACTCCTACGAATAAATTTCGGGACGAAATTTCCTAAAGTAGGGGAGACTGTGACACCTGTGTCACTTCAACCATCAAACAAATGCCAAACCAATGAAATATTGTATTTCATACTTGGGATTTGTAAAAATATGTGTATCGTTTACACATATCAACTCTTGTTCGATTTCAAGCTCTAAATTGCTTTCTGGAAGGTTATACACGCTCTGATGCGTAAATATAACCAGTTTAATCCAACGAACACTCCGTAATAGTGAAATAGGCTTAACATACCTTAAATAACCTTTAAATAACTTAGAAATAAGTTTTGGAAGGTTTGGTGTGGTGAAATCAAGTCTAATCGCTTACAGGGACTAAACTTGACAAACTGCGAAAGTATGCCAATTTGAACCGTAACAGACCTTCCGGGACATGAACATAAGTTAAACATACCATAAATATCCTTTACATAGCTTAGAAATAGGCTTTGAGGTGTTCGGTATGCTAAAATAAACTTTTGTGTCATTCAGGGACTAAAAGCGTCAAAAAGTGCACAAGTTTGCATTTTTACGCGTAACTTACGTTCTGAATACATCCGGACATCCAAAAATTTATGTAAGCACTAAAATATTTTATTTTAGTGTTCGCCATAAGAAAAATCCATTCGTCGCGTCATTTGGATCGTTTTTCGTGCTTATGCGCATTCCGACGTAATTAAGCGAACATCGCGATCGTACGGCCAAACGAACCGACATCCGAGATATTTTTGAACACATTTTAAGTTCCCTATACTTTAACTTCATTTTAGAGCCTTGAAATGAGGTTAACGGGGTTCAAACGCATCGAAAATCGCTTAAACGGGCTGCAGGGACTAAACCTGCCATTTTGGAAACATTTCTGAAACAGAGGGGCGGTGGCGTAGCGCGAGACCTAAGGGCCTATGCAGTCGCGCTACGCGACTGCCTATGCTGGACAGAAAACATGCAGAAAACTCAGTTTTGCGTTTTCGGGACCAGATTCGATGTATTAGCCGTTGTTTAATTCACAACCACACATTCTAACTTGCTTAGTCAGCGGATAAGGATGGAATTTTGGCACCATAACTTTTCAACACATGTATGGATGGAATTTAAACACCTAAACACCACAACTTTTCAACACATGTATGGATGGAATTTAAACACCTAAACACCATAACTTTTCAACACATGTACGGATGGGATTAAGGCACGTTTTCCATGAAACGATCTTAACGGTTCGGGTATTCCTATAAATACCCCATACCCCCATTGCTAAAATCACTAGAATTCTGATTTGAGAACCTCTAAGTTGAAACCATTGTTTCATACCTGAGATTCTTGAATCGGGATTAGCATTCGGGGACCCTTCGTAAGTATTCTTTCGTTCTTTTCCTTATTTTATTGCTTTTCGAGTCAGAAAGTCAAACTTTGTTTGACTTTCAGCGTTGACCAGTAATGGTCAATGCGAAGTTCGTTTGAACTTCGCAACGTGATTGTAATCACGATGGTCATAGTCCTTTGGGACTATGCCCACTGATTACCACGTTGTCTAGAGTCGTAGGGTAGGCGATCTAATAAATCGCCTATACCTTCGAACTCGACCCATTTGGTCGATCATTAGGATCCGACCAAATACATTAGGTGACCATAGTAGGTAGGGAATAACCTTCCGAGGTTATACCCTATGGTCACATCGTTTGAGTAGTTGTATGATAGGTAGTTTATATGCCTTAGGTAAATTACCAGAATACCCTTTTCATGTATAATTGGTAATTAAGCATATGTAACCTAAACTTTTGTCACATAACTGATTATGTAACATGTTTAGGCATATAACACTTGTCATAGGACTAGTTAGGCGGTCCGAACGCGTTTCACGCGAACGATGCGTTAAAGTAGCATAAGCTACCTTAATGGGTCGCGATGGGTCGTAGACACTTAGGTTAAGTTTCATTTAGTATGTAGGCTTTGTTAAACCATATCACATGAGTTTCTACACTCATTTGGTTTACAAACCCTCATGCTACCCAATCTTCCGATTTAGGTCCGGTTATTAACATAGTTACCTATAATAGGTGCCGTTTGATATCCGTGATCTCTAGCTTTGTTTGGTTGTTACTCAAGGACTACTGAGCAATCTCAAGTGAGTACATAGACCCCTCTTTTACTATTTTCCAAACATTTTGGGGTGGAACACATGTGCCTACTTGTTACTTTCGTGCTTTCCTGTTTTCACATCATATACCTGCTATGTTCATTAGTACATTATAGTACATGATTTCATTGTGTTTATGCTAGGTGTGCCCATTTGTGTGCATTACTTAGTACAGTTCACATGCTATGTATGTCTGTTGTTGCATACTTAGTACAGATATTTCAGTTCACATGCTATGTATGTCTGTTGTAGCATACTTAGTACATTTCTTATTCATCATATGCTTACATTTTGTTAGGACAATTGGTTTAAACATAGACATCTTACATTGTTGGTTTGGTTTGTGTAAGTGATTTAAGTAACGAGGCGTGTGTAATATGATACAAGCATGGTGGATACGCCGCTGGTACTTCCTATATATAAGTGTTTGTATGGTATTACATATTGTAGCGTTATCTGAATCATTTCAAGTTGAGACATAGAACATTTAATACAAATAACATATTTTTCACAAGACATTGTTTTACAAGCAACCTATCTAATACAAACTCATTTTACATGGTTATTCATTTAACCATACATTATTTATACATATCATCTGATCTTATCGATTTTCAAATGATTTACAAAACAAAGCAAATAACAAGGTTCATGACTAAACATTTTCTCAAACATAAGTCATGAAACCTATTTTCACAAAACCTATGTATCTCACCGGCATTTTTATGCTGACGTACCTATTTTCACATGTGTTTTTCAGGAACTGTTGCATAAGATGATCAAGATACACATAGGCAGACTTGGGCTTTAGTGACAATAAAAGATGCAAGACTAGTTAATTATGTTGTATTTCTTGTTTGTTAAGACATTGTAACACTTTTTATCAATAAAACGAAACTTCAATTGCCATGGATTTGAAACAATTAATTCTGTTACAACACTCCCCGACATTTCCGCCACGTTTTGTATGTTCTACGTGGTCGGGGTGTGACAATTATCACTCATAAACTTGGCATCGACAGGTCATTCAAACCAATCCATCAAAAAAGGAGGAAGTTTGCACCGGAAAGAAATGCCATTATCCAGGAAGAGGTAGAGAAATTGCTCCGGGAAGGTATGATTAGAGAGGTCAAGTATCTAAGATGGTTGGCCAATGTGGTTGTTGTTCAAAAGAAAAATGGAAAGTGGAGGGTATGTGTCGATTTCACAGATTTAAATAAGGCATGTCCCAAGGATCCTTTCCTATTACCCCACATTGACTCCATGGTGGATGCAACGGCGGGTCATGAACTGTTGACTTTTATGGATGCTTCATCTGGATTTCAACAAATTCAGATGGAACCATCTGATCAAGAGGATACGGCCTTTATGACTCCAACCGGTATATATTGTTATATTGCTATGCCGTTTGGATTAAGGAATGCAGGTGCAACATATCAAAGGCTGGTGAATATGATGTTCAAGGATCAGATTGGACAAACTATGGAGGTTTACATAGATGATATGGTAGTAAAATCCATAAAAGCTGAGGATCACCTAAGGGACTTGGAGGAAGCATTCGATATCCTTGACAGATATAACATGAAACTTAATCCTTCAAAATGTCACTTTGGTGTTAAAGCAGGCAAATTCTTAGGATACATGGTGACCAAGAGAGGCATTGAACCTAGCCCGGAACAAATCAAAGCCTTAGTGAATATCAAATCTCCGGCCAATGCTAAGGATGTCCAAAGGCTAACAGGCAGGATAGCCGCTTTGAACAGATTTATATCCAAATCCTCAGAGAAGTGCAAAGAATTCTATGATATCCTAAGGAAGAACAAGAAATTTGAGTGGACTGAGAAGCATGAAAATGCCTTAAGAGCTCTCAAAGATTACCTATCCTCAGCCCCGGCCTTGATGAAACCAGAAAAAGGCGATGTGCTATCCTTGTATCTTGTAGTATCCTCAAAAGCAGTAAGTGCAGTCCTTGTTAAGGATCATGAAGGTACACAACATCCTGTCTATTATGTAAGTAAAAGTTTACTTGATGCCGAATCCAGGTATTCACACCTTGAAAAGCTTATTCTTGCATTAATTATGGCATCTACCAAATTAAGACATTATTTTGAAACTCATGTTATTATCGTTAAAACTAATTTTCCAATCAAGAATGTCCTCAGGAAACCTGAAATGTCAGGAAGGATGGCTAAGTGGGCAGTGAAGCTAAGTGCATATGATATAAGATATGAGCCCAGGACAGCCATTAAATCCCAAGCATTAGCTGACTTTGTGGCAGATTTCAGTAGTGATTTACAAAAGGAAGCTGAATTAGAAGTCCAGCAGCTAGAAGAGACCAAGGATCCTTAGATACTCTACACTGATGGATCCTCAAACATCAAGGGAACAGGGCTTGGAATACTACTAAAATCGCCACAGGGGGACATAATACCCCACTCTATAGCTTGTGAGTTCCAAACCACTAACAATGAGGCTGAATACGAAGCCTTAATAGCTGGTTTGCAAATTGCTAAGCATATGAGGATCAGGTATCTTGAGGTACATGTAGATTCTTTGTTAATCACTAATCACTTTAATGGATCCTATGCTGTTAAAGGTGAAAAACTAATCAAATATCTGGAGTTAGTCAAAGAATTGGCACTCTCTTTTGTATCCTTTAGTTTGACACAGGTACCAAGGGAAGAGAATGCAGAGGCAGATGCACTAGCCAATTTAGGATCATCCTTGAAGATCCCGGAGGATATCAAGATCCCTATTATCCATATCCTGACCCCGGCTATCGAGGATCATGTGGCTATGGAGATAGGAGAGAATTCTGCAATTATCCCTAGTGAGGATACTCAAACTCATTCAGGATCATGGATCCTCCCAATCATGAGATACTTACAACATGGAGAGATTCCTACAGGAGAAAACCCTAGGGCTTTCAAAATTAAGGTATCTCAATTCACAATTTCAAATAATATGTTGTATAGACGATCTCTTGCAGGACCATACTTAAGATGCATTGAGGATCCTGAAGTCCAAGAAGTTTTAAAAGACTTCCATGAAGGAGATTGTGGAAACCACACTGGGGGCATGGCGTTATTCTCAAGGATCCTGAGGACAGGATACTACTGGCCAACCATGAAGAGAGATGCTGTGGAGTATGCTAAGAGATGTGATCCTTGTCAGAGACACAGCAATATCCTTCATCAACCAGCTGAATTTTTGCATCCTATATCCTCCTCTTGGCCATTTATGAGATGGGGTATGGATATAGTTGGTAAGCTCCCTAAGGCACCTGGTGGAAAAGTATTCATGCTTGCTATGACTGATTACTTCTCCAAGTGGATAGAGGCTGAAGCTTTTGCCCAAGTCAGAGAAAAGGAAGTTATATCCTTCATTAAAAGAAATATTATAAATAGATTTGGTATTCCTTCTGAAATTATATGTGATAATGGTTCCCAATTTATTGGGGGCAGAACTACTAACTTTTGTGACAGCTGGGGGATTAAGATGATAACATCAACACCAGTCCACCCACAAGCTAATGGTCAAGCAGAATCATCCAACAAGATCATCATCAACAATTTGAAGAAGGAGCTTGGATCCAAGAAAGGGAAATGGGTAGAAGAACTACCTTATGTGCTGTGGGCTGATAGGACAACCCCTAAGAATGCTACTGGTCAAACGCCATTCTCTTTGGTATTTGGGGCAGAATCAGTGATCCCAACAGAAATGGTGGTTCCAACTGCTAGAACAAGTACCCGTGATCCTGAGGAAAATGATGAGAACTTGGCTCAAGACTTGGATACTATTGAAGAAATCAGGGATCTGGCTAGGATAAGGATGGCCAGTTATCAACAAAGAATGGCTGGTGCTTACAACAAAAATGTCAGGATCAGGAAGTTTCAAGTTGGAGATATGGTATTAAGGAAAGCATTTCAGAATACCACCAATCCTGCTGATGGAAAATTGGCTCCAAAATGGGAAGGCCCTTATTTGATTGAAGCTGAAGCAGGAAAGGGGGCATATAGATTGCTAACCATGGAAGGAGATTTGCTACCAAGAGCTTGGAATGTTGTCCACTTGAAGAAATATTTCATGTGAGCAGGATCCTCATGGCACAGATGATCCTTACGTTAGGGGTATCCTTGAAGGATCCTTAAAGTATCGGTGATCCTTAATTTGGTAATGTCCTAATCCTGAACTATTTCATTTCCTTATTTTCTCATATAAGGATAAGGATCATGTGTCCTTTATCCATCTCTCACGTGATTTTAAGTTTTGAAAGTTCAGGTATCCTTAGCAAAATGTTGGTTATCTGCAGAAGCAATCCGTTCCTTGGGTTTAACTCCAGTTATTTGGGCTTGACCCCAGTTCCGCCTGTAGCGCATGATGATCCTGGTATAGTTCAAGGCAGTGGGACCAGTACTCGCTTTAGGGGCTGATAATTCCATTGTACTGGCTATACCTAGGATCCTACGTATAATGGTAGACGTACCATACATCCGTTCCTAAGGTTTCTAACGTTTTCACGTTAGCTAAGGTTTTGACATTTTCATGTCACTAAGTTTGGATAGTCGCCAGTTAGGGCCATACTCCAGTTTACATACGATCCTTGGGCTTGTCCCCAGTTATCCTTGGGCTTGTCCCCAGTTATCCTTGGGCTTGTCCCCAGTTGTCCTTGGGCTTGTCCCCAGTTGCTAACTCTTATCTTATATTGGCTTAGTCCCAAGTTATGCTCTATTTCAGGTCCTTGAAGATAAGCAACTAGGGATCCCTGATCATTACTTCTCTCTAAGGTTTATCTTATAGTTATCCTGATTATGCTTAGGATCCTAACTTGGATCCTCAGGTATGATCCTTAACTATTTTTAATTCTATTCATTGTTTATTTGAATAACCCTTAAAATTTGACAATTAAACTTGTGATCCTTAAAATATATTACTTTTTGGGATTCTTCGACTATAGGATATTTGATCATGGATCATATCCTAAATATTTTCAATCTGACTTATTCAAAATTGCTTATTCAATAAGTGTACATCAAAACAATTGAGAATTAAAGAGACAAAAAGGATAACAATACAAGATAAGCGACAAAAGATTAAGGTTTTATTTATTAACAAAAGATTAACCCTTAAAAGGTTGTCAAAATTACCTACCCCGAGCATCTACCAGCAATACGTGGCCCGTCCGCTGGGGTAGGTAAAGGGTGTCCATTGTCTAAAGGTCTTAGTAGTGCAGGAAATAAAAAGATGGCAGGATCACAATGGCTTCATCCCCCAAACAGAGGATCCCTCCACCAGTTGTAATCCTACCTATTGTCCAAAGGATCATTCATGATCCTTAACCCTAATAGCTATTGTTTAGTTATTACAGACCATCACTGTTTTAAAAACATCACAACCACAAAAAACTACTACCAAATTTAAAAATTAGGCTCCGGCTACGTCTAAGAATGTCCATCATCGCCCAATTGTGCAGCCTACACCTTCGCTGCATCCTCATCCCCTCCGGCTTCGGTATCCTTAACCTGATCCTTCCCACTGCCTCCAGCCTCGATCGCCAAAACTTCCTCAGCCTCTTCATCATCTTCAAGATCAGCCAACCTCGCTTTCCAGCCCTCAACATCCCAGCTGCTTCTGTCGAAGTTAGGATCTTGAGCTTCCTGGGCCATCTTTAGTTTTGTCTGATACATTGTGATGGCAGCAGAGACCTTTGCACCTTCTATGAGATCATGCTTCTCATAGTCAAAGTCAATCAGGATTTTAGCCATCTTAGTCTTGGCATCTTGAAGGGCTTTTTCAAGATCAGCAATCTTAAGATCCTTAAGCACTTCAACTTGTTGGAGGTCAGCAATCTTCTTATCCTGCTCCTCGACGCTTCCCACATAATCTTCAATCTCAGCAAATATCTGCAAAGAAAAAGACAAAGCAATTAAAGATCAGATGATCCTCAAATGAGTAGGATACCTAGGCAGAATTGATGATCCTCACGTCATTGAAGTATTCAAGGAACTGGTGGCGGATCAGTGGTAGGCCTTGTAGGTCCTCTGTGTCAGAAGTTTTCCTCTTCTTGCCACCCCTTCCTTTAGTGGGTGCCTTGGGAATGGAGATGCTAGGACTGGTAGTGGACCTCTTCTTCCTGGATCGAACAACATCAAGGTCGGCCGTGTTGAATTGGGAGGCAGGCTTGGAAGATTTTCCAGCACCTACACAACCAAAACAAGATAAGTATATTTACTTCACTTATATTTCACTATTTATTTAAAATTTTAAACAAAGATACTTACTTGACATCGTGACAGAGCCTGAGGATACCTCCTGAGAATCCTGGGTGGTTGTCTTGAAAGATCTTGTTTCAGGATCAAGTCTCTTGAAAGCGGCGAGTCTCTCTTTGGCAGCAGGAGACAGTCTGAGGTGTGAGACGGTGATAGCTGCATAACAAGAAAGCAAAAGTATATAAGTGATCCTTATATCAAAAGAAAGTTCTCTGGTGATCCTTCTCAGGATCCTCCATCCTACCATGGGTAGCCCATTTCCTGGGTAGATCCTTCCCGTCAGGGATAGAATCTCTCTTGACGAAAAAGAAATGTCTCTTCCAGTTAGTATCATTCTTGGTAGCTTTGAAGATCGGGTGTTCCTCACCAGGTTTACGTTTGAACAAATAACGATGAGAACCAAAGGTAGTAAGATCATACAGCTCTCCCAGCTCTGACATTCCTAGGTCTATCCCTTCCTGCTCGATGATCCTTTCAAGGGTATACAAAACCCTCCAGATCATCGGCATGGCTTGGATATAAGAGATGCCGGTTAGGGAAAAGAAAGATTGGGTGAAGGCTGGAAAAGGATATGTATAGCCTATGGTGAACGGAGTGACAGGAAAAGCAACCCAGTTGTCGGAAATATGATCACTCAGGGCATTGGGATCGAAAGATTTAAACACGGTGTTCGCCGGGAAACAGTAGCGGATCCTATCAATCTGCGGATCGGTGAAACAGCAGCGTTCTTTTATGGAATCTTCGATGATCCCCTGGCTCTTCAGTGGGCTGTTTTTCAGGTGATCCTTAGCTGGGGAGTTCCGGAGCAACATTTTTGACAGAATGATGGAAAGAGACGGAAAACAGAGCAAAAGAAGGAAGAAGATGAAGAGAGAATACCTGTTTATCTTCGGATGCAGTTATAAAGGGAGTATCTCTGAAATTTAAATGCAAACGATCCCATCTATATCTCCTATTTATAATCATGATTGTGCAGGGTTGTCACTTCTGTGACGTCATAGTTGCAACGGATAGTTCTACATCAACGGCTATATATCCGTTAGTTAGTTGCGGATAAGATCAAGAAAATATAATTCGTTCATTTTACATATTACTCCTTATATTTTGGGGGCAATTGTTAGGGGAGGATTTTCTAACAATTAGTGATCCTTACTTGTTATCCTAATAAATGATCCTTACTTCTGTGACAGACAGTGATCCTCAGAAGAGCTTCAGGATCAGGATCATGGATCACCTTAAGGATCCTCATACTAAAGATTGTTTGTTTGTGTTTCGTATTATTTTGCAGGAGTAACAAGCTTGACTTGGTCTTGGCAACGTTACTATGGAATATTCCACGGGTATTTCGCACACGTTTGACTGGAAATGGACGTTGTGGAGAACGTGGGAGCATGGCTCAAAAGTCGGATAGTTTGTTAGCATAGTTAACTTCTATTTTTAAAGGGGTGACGAGCTAGTAATTAGAACACTTAGCCATTTTCAGCTACACACACTCTCGTACAATTGCACTCTTGAAGCTTTCGGCAAACACTAAACAGTTTTCACTCACTTTTACACATTTCACCATAGTGATCCTTGTACCTAGCTCGTTACTATCCGAAGTTGTAAACATTTACTGATTTATTTAAGCTTGGTGATCGGTAGTTTCCATCACCCGAGGTTTTTTATGCCGGAGATCTTCTAAAGATCAAGGGCTTTTTCCTCGTATAAATCCTTGTGTCGTTTGTGCAATTTACATTGAAGTGATCCTTATCATTGTTCCTCATTTCAAGCATCATTCCCCGTAACTAAGAGTTTGGTTGCATTATCCTCATCAGATTTTTTGACCAAAACAGTACTAAGGAAAGCATTTCAGAATACCACCAATCCTGCTGATGGAAAGTTGGCACCAAAATGGGAAGGCCCTTACTTGATTGAAGCTGAGGCAGGAAAGGGGGCATATCGATTGCTAACAATGGAAGGTGACTTACTACCAAGAGCTTGGAATGCTGTCCATTTAAAGAGATATTTCATGTGATAGGGATCCATGATCCTCACGTGATAAATATCCTTAAAGGATCCTCAAAGCACAGATGATCCTCATTTTGGTAACCCTCTAATCCTAAACTATTTCATATCCTTACTTTCTCATATATGGATAAGGATCCTGTATCCTTTATCCCCCTTTCACATGATTTTGAGTTTTGAAGGTTCAGGTACTCTTAACAAAAGGATGATTATCCACTAAAGCAACCAGTTACTTGGGTTTGACCCCAGTTATCCTTGGGTTTGACCCCAGTTCCGCCAGTAGCGCACGATGATCCTGGTATAGTTCATGGCAGTGGGACCAGTACTCGTTTTAGAGGCTGATAATTCCATTGTACTGGCTATACCTAGGATCCTACGTATAATGGTAGATGTACCATACATCCGTTCTTAAGGTTTCTAGCGTTTTCACGTTAGCTAAGGTTTTGGCATTTTCATGCCACTAAGTTTGGATAGTCGCCAGTTAGGGCCATACTCCAGTTCACACACGATCCTTGGGCTTGTCCCCAGTTATCCTTGGGCTTGTCCCCAGTTATCCTTGGGCTTGTCCCCAATTATCCTTTGGGCTTGTCCCCAGTTGCAAACTTTTATCTTATAATGGCTTAGTCCCAAGTTATGTTCTATTTCAGGTTTTCGAAGTTAAACAACCAAGGATCCTTAATCCTTACCTTTTACTAAGGTTTGTTCTATGGTTATCCTGTTTATAGTATTAAGAGTTAGGATCCTAACTTGGATCCTCAGGTATGATCCTTAACTATTTTGATTTTATTCATTGATTATTTGAATAACCCTAATACTTTGACAACTGAACTCATGATCTTTAAAATATACCACTTTTTGGAATTTTTCAACTATAGGATATTTGATCCTAGATCATATCCTAAATATTTTCTATCTAATTTGTTCAACTTTTTCCATTTAGACAAGTGTATATCAAAACAATTGAAAATTAGAAGGATAAACAAGGATAACAACACAAGATAAGCCAAAAAAGATTAAGGTTATTTTATTAACAAAAGTTTAACCATCGAAGGTTGTCAAAATTACCTACCCCGAGCATCTACCAGCAATACGTGGCCCGTCCGCTGGGGTGGGTAAAGGGTGTCCATTGTCTAAAGGTCTTGGTAGTGCAGGAATTGAAAAGATGGCAGGATCACAATGGTTTCATCCCCCAAACAGAGGATCCCTCCACCAGTTGTAATCCTACCTATTGTCCAAAGGATCATTCATGATCCTTAACCCTAATAGCTATTGTCTAGTTATTACAGACCATCATTGTTTTAAAACATCACAACCACAAAACAAACTACTACCAAAGTTAAAAATTGGGCTCCGGCTACGTCTAAGAATGTCCATCATCGCCCAATTGTGCAGCCTACACCTTCGCTGCATCCTCATCCCCTCCAGCTTCGGTATCCTTAACCTGATCCTTCCCACTACCTCCAGCCTCGATCGCCAAAACCTCCTCAGCCTCCTCATCATCTTCAAGATCAGCCAACCTCGCTTTCCAGCCCTCAACATCCCAGCTGCTTCTGTCGAAGTTAGGATCTTGAGCTTCCCGGGCCATCTTTAGTTTTGTCTGGTACATTGTGATGGCAGCGGAGACCTTTGCACCTTCCACGAGCTCATGTTTCTCGTAGTCAATGTCGATCAAGATTTTAGCTGTCTGAGTCTCGGCGTCTTTAAGGGCTTTTTCAAGATCAGCAATCTTAAGATCCTTAAGCACTGCAACTTGTTGGAGGTCAGCAATCTTCTTATCCAGCTCCTCGATGCTTCCCACATAATCTTCAATCTCAGTAAATTTCTGCAAAAAAAGACAAAGCAATTCAAGATCAGATGATCCTCAAATGAGTAGGATACCTAGGCAGAATTGGTGATCCTTACCTCATTGAAGTATTCAAGGAACTGGTGGCGGATCAGTGGCAGGCCTTGTAGGTCCTCTGCATCAGAGGTTTTCCTCTTCTTGCCACCCCATCCTTTAGTGGGTGCCTTGGGAATGGAGATGCTAGGACTGGTAGTGGCCCTCTTCTTCCTGGATCGAACAACATCAAGGTCGGCCGTGTTGAATTGGGAGGCAGGCTTGGAAGATTTTTTGGCACCTACACATTTAAAGCAAGATAAGTATCCTTATCCTATTTCAATATAACTATTTATTTTAATATTCAACTATACAAAAAGCAGGATACTTACTTGACATGGTGATGGAACCTGAGGATACTTCTTGTGAGTCTTGGGTGTCTATCTTGAATGACCTTATTTCAGGATCAAGCCTCCAAAAAGCAGCAAGCCTATCCTTGGTTGCGGGTGTTGTGATGAGGTGCGAAACAGAGATAGCTGCATAACACAAGACAAAAAGGGGTTAATGATCTTTTCACAAGAGCAGGGTTACCTGGTGATCCTTTTCAGGATCCTCTATCCTACCATTGGTGGACCACTTCCTGGGTAAATGCTTTCCGTTTGGAATGGTATCCCTCCTGACAAAGAAGAAGCGTCGTTTCCAATTTGTGTCATTCTTGGTAGCTTTAAAAATGGGATGTTCTTCGCCGGGTTTTCGCTTAAACAGATATCGATGTGATCCAAACGTCGTAAGATCATACATCTGTGTCAGCTCTGACATTCCTAAATCAACCCCTTCCTGCTCTATGATCCTCTCCAGGGTATACAAGACCCTCCAAATCATCGGCATAGCTTGGATGTAAGAGATGCCGGTAAGGGAAAAGAAGGATTGTGTAAAGTCTGGAAAAGGATAGGTATATCCTATGGTGAATGGAGTAACTGGAAAGGCAACCCATGTTTCAGAAACATAGTCGCTCAGAATAGTGGGATCGAAGGGTTTGAAAAAGGCGTTCGCCGGAAAGCAGTGACGGATCTTATCTATTTGAGCATCGTTAAAGCAACATCTCTCATGTACTGAGTCTTTGATAATCCCTTGACTCTTCAAGGGGCTATCCTTCTGGTGATCCTTGGCGGGGGAAGATCGGAGCATTATTCTTAACGAGAGGATGAACAGAGAAAGTAAAACAGAGTAAGAGAAGGAGAAATAAGAGAAGAGATACCTGATTGATCTTCGACTGAGAATTTAAAGGGAGTTTCTTCGGATTTAAATGCATATTGATCCTATCTCTAACTCTTATTTATAATGATGATTTGCAGGATTGTCACTTCAGTGACGTCATGATCGCAACGGCTAGTTCGATCTTAACGGCTATATATCCGTTAGTTTGTTACGGATAAGATCGATAAAATATAACTCGTTTATTTACGATATTACTCCTTATATTTTGGGGGCAATTGTTAGGGCAGGATTTTTTAGTGACCTATGATCCTCAATTGTTATCCTCTTTAGTGATCCTTACTTCTGTGTCAGTCAGTGATCCTCAGAAGTGTTTCAGGATCAGGATCATGGATCATTCTAAGGATCCTTATACTAATGATTGTTCACTTTGAATTCGATATTGTTTTGCAGGAGTGCCGGATTGGACTTGGTCATGGCGACATTCCTGGAGAATATTCCCTGCAATTCTGCATGTGCTGGACCATTTGTGAACGTTATGGAGAACATGGGGAGAAGGCACGAAATGCGGATAGTTTGTTAGCTAGTTATTTTCTGATTTAAAAGGGGTAGCGAGCTAATTAGACAACACTTTTGGCTATTTTTGGCTACACACACTCATACAATCGCTCACACCAGCTCTCGTTCATTCACTTAGCAATTTCATACACTTTTTACACACTACACTATAGTGATCCTTGTATTTAGCTCGCTATCATCCGAAGTTGTAACACATTTACTTGTTTAATTTGAGTTGGTGATCGGTAGTTTCCATCACCCGGGGTTTTTTATGCCGGAGATCAACTCTTGATCAAGGGCTTTTTCCCCATATAAACCTTGTGTCACTTGTTATTTACATTTCATAGTGATCCTTATTGCTATAAACCAATTCAAGCATCATACCCCGTAATAGAGAGTTTGGTTACATTATCCTCGTCTGATTTTTTGACCAAAACAGCTTCTATCTTGGAGGGATCGACATGAATACCTTCGTGATTTACCACGTGACCTAAAAATTGCACTTCTTGCAGCCAAAATTCACACTTTGAGAATTTGGCGTAAAGCTTCTCCTTTCTTAACAAGGTTAAGAGTGCATGCAGGTGCTGACGGTGTTCATCCTGGCTTTTGGAATAAATAAGTATATCGTCGATAAAGACAATTACAAATTTATCCAAATACGGTTTACAGATTCTATTCATCATGTCCATAAATACTGCAGGAGCATTTGTTAGTCCGAAGGGCATGACTGTAAACTCGTAATGACCATACCTAGTTTTGAAAGCAGTTTTAGGTATGTCTTCTTCTTGTACCTTCAATTGATGATATCCGGAGCGTAAGTCTATCATAGAAAAATATCCAACTCCCTGAAGTTGATCGAAAAGATCATCAATCCTAGGTAATGGATATCGATTCTTAATTGTAACCTTATTTAATTCCCTATAATCGATACACATTCGCATCGAACCATCTTTCTTCTTTACGAACAACACTGTTGCTCCCCAAGGGGATGAACTAGGTTGTATGAATCCTTTGCTTAATAATTCATCTAATTGCTTTTTCAATTCTAACATTTCGGTGGGTGCTAACCGATAAGGTGCCTTGGCTATCGGTGTAGTTCCAGGAATTAGATGAATTCTAAATTCGACTTCCCTATCAGGTGGTAATCCCGGTAGTTCTTCTGGAAATACATCTGGGTATTCTGCTACTACAGGAATTTCTTTAAGTTCCTTACCTTTCGTATTAATGATTACTGAAATCATATATATTACTTCTTGTTTTCTTGAATAACTGGCCAACTTCATTACTGAAATGAATTTCAGTGGCTTTCGTGGCTTATCTCCTGTAATCACCACTAATTCTCCTGTGGGTGTATGAATTTCTATGGAATTTTTAGCACAGATAATTCGAGCATGGTTGGCTACTAGCCAATCCATTCCTAACACAACATCAAATCCAGCTAAATTCATAGGTAACCGGTTTGCAGAAAATTTATGACCTAAAAGTTCTATCTTACCTTCTCGCAAAACCTTATCTATGTTAACAGAATTCCCATCTGCCGTTTCGACTGTAAAAATATGCCTAAGGTTGGTTAAGGGTAAGTTAAGTGCTTGGCAGAATGAAGTATTTATAAAACTTTGGTTTGCACCAGAGTCAAATAATACTTTCGCATAGACATTGTGTACCAGAAACGTACCAGCTATTACGTCAGGAATCAGTTCAGCTTCCTGCGTAGTCAATTGGAAGGCTCTTGCGTTCTTCTTGGTAGTTCCTTCTGCAGGTTTGGCTTTGTTATCAGCTGGTTTGACCAATTTCGGGGAGTCTGGCCTAAAATGTCCAGCTTCTCCACAGTTGTAGCAGATTGTGGATTTCTTTCTCCTGCAATCTTCTTCTTGATGCCCTGGAATTTTGCAGAAATTGCAATACCCCTTGCATCTACCAAAATGCTTTCTTTTGCAGGTATTGCAAAATGGAACAGTGGAAGATTGCCCAGTTCCCTTTTTCTTGAAATTGCTACGGTTACCCACACGGAATCCCTGGGTAATCTTTTGGGCCACTTCCTTCTTTCTATTTTCTTCTCTTGTGCGTATCAGCCCATCGGTCAAAGTGTTGGCTAATTCCACTGCATCGTTAATTGTGCAAGGTCTCGCAGCTTTAACGATATCACGGATTTCGCCAATCAATCCCCAAATATAGCAGGAAATAAGTACTGGTTCTGGCGAAGCCAGGGTTGGTACCACTCTAGCATATTCAAAGAATGTCGAAGTATACCCTCAACAATCTACATCCACCATTTGGTGGTTCAGAAATTTATTCGCCATTTGTTCTTTCTCATATTCGGGACTGAATTTTCTTTCCATTAACCGCAAAAACTCTACCCAACTCATGGCATAGGCTACATCGCTTCCCTTGGCTTGAAGTACCGTATTCCACCATTCTAGCGCCCCTTCTTTAAAAAGATGCGACGCGTACATGACCTTGTCTTCCTCAGCACATTTACTTATTTTAATCACCACCTCGGTTTTCTCTAACCAACGCAGTGCAGCCGTCGCTCCTTCGTTGCCTGCAAATTCAACCGGTTTACAGGCAAGGAACTCCTTGTAAGTGCAACCAGGTGTTGCAGTTTTCATTTTCTTAAGGAGTGGGGCTTGCATCCCATAGTTGTCGTTATTAGTATGGTTGCCGCCTCCATTTACACTATTACTGAAATTGTCGCCGTGTGTACGTTTGCTAGGAATAATTTGTTGAGGTTCAACTGGATTTCGGGCAGCAGCAAGGATTGCTGGAATAGCATTGGCTATTCCCTAAGCAACGATATTCTCGATATCTTGCCTATTCAGAAATTGATCTTCATGGTTTTGTTCAGATTGGTTAACTTCGTTAACGGGTTCATTACCAGCGTGTTCCATCTGGTAATTAATATATATAAGTGATTAGCAGAAAATAATTAACAACCAAACAAAACAGTCGTACATAATCACATTAACATGTATAGCCAAAATTGTCGATTTTTCGACGTTCGATATTTTATATATTATAATAGGCATCCGTACACACTGGTTATCTTACAAAAGTTTTATTTTTAAGTTATTTCACATAATTATATTTTTATTACTATTATTATTATTAAACACACATTCCCACAACCACATAACGACAGTCAGCTGGCATTTCAGAAACGACGCTCCCTCTCGTCATACTTCCAAGATATCCTCTCCCTTACTTCCCGGATTCTATTTCCCGCGTCCACTAGTTCCTTGCCATAGTGGCGGAGTTCTGCCAAGTTTTCGGAGCTCATAGGTGGGTGTAGTGGAGGCTCCGGGTCAAATTGGGGGAAAAAGGTATTAGGGTTATTTAGGATATTCTGAAACTGCCAGTCGGTGGTCCACCATTCTTCTAGCTCTGCTGGTAGAGGTTGGGAGTGGATAATAGGATCTGGGATATCAGGCTCTAGATCAACTGGAAGTTGTGCTTCCGCTGGGTAATTAAAGAGGTTTTCATCAGCAGGTCCGATGAGGTCACTAAGTGTCAGTCTATGATCCAGCTCTTCCCAAGATGGCATTTCCTGGTCTTGCCTGGAACTTTCTCCGATCTCTATTCCCTTGCCTTTATCCATTGGATCCTCCGTCTTTATAACTTTCCATGTCGCTGGTTTCTTCCTGCGCACACGCCTCCAGCCACAATTCTTCTTCTCTTCTTTGGCTTGGGTTTCTCCGGAGGCTGGGCTTGAAATTCCATAGGTTCCTTAACGTCGGCACAATAACCGGTAAAATCTCTGGAAACTTCCACATTAACAGAATAGAGATTGAGATTCTGAAGAGCTTCAGATAATTCATTCATGCTGTTTAGCAGATATGAAGAAACACACAAAATTCTAGGTTAAAATTTTGTAAATTGAATTTTCACATAATCACAAAAAGGCAATCAGAAAAATTAAATATTAATTACAAATATCTAATACATTTATACAAACAGATTGATTAAAACAAAATATTGCGATTATATATATATATATATATATATATATATATATATATATATATATCTCTATTACAAATTTACAACTGAAATTCGAAATATACTAGTAGTTATGCATCCGTAATTTATTTTAGTCTAGCTAGGTTATGGGAGTATTATGCTTAACATGCGTTTATCCTGTCTCTTTCTTCTACTAGGTTGTTCTCAAATTGGATAAAGTTATTTTTAAAGTTTCTGGCTCGTAGGTGACATAGGTGCTGGTACTGGTTTGACGATTCAACTATAAGTTAACATTTACTGCTGTAGTGGCTAACATGTAGAGATTTTCCCATTGTTTGTCTAATTCATCTTCCCATGGTGGGTTATTACCTGTTTCCTGAGTTTCCTTATTAATTATCACTTCTTTGGTTTGTGACTTCTTTATTTTTTCTTGACTTTTTCTAATAATCCAACTTCTTTTCGTAATGGTAAGTGGTTTCTCAAACTGTGCCTTACGAACAAATATTCCTTCCTTAGTATCTGCTGAGTATCTTGAGGAATTTGATTGAAATGAAGTTCCCTTATCTTTTGGTGAACTATCTAATTGACGATAGATGTCCGAAATTCTTTGCTTACCCATACTGTAACTAACAAATAGTAAAATAACAAAAAAAAAAAAAAACACATAATCACAAAATGACAATCAGAAAATTAAGTATTTCTAAATACTTAATTGGCTTAAATCAGTGGCTCTGATACCACCTTTTTTTGTCACGGCCCCCGGCCCGGTTTGACCCGGTCCAGAAGCCGCGGGACAGAAACCCCGTGGTATTTATTTAATTTGGCAGCGAAATTATTAACAGGATCGTTTAAAACTTTAAATGCCCGATTATTTTATTTCCTAATTCGGGATAATCCCCGTAATTTACAATAGAGGAATTTCACAAGGAAATTCCCTGATTTACAAAACATGTTTATTTGTTTAACTGAGCCACTACTTCAAGCTTTGTTAGTGCTCCGTAGCACTTTTCCTTGGTTCACAGTAGTCACCTGAAACATGTTTTAAAAATATTTTATCAGCGGGGAAATACTGGCGAGTCACTCAAATTTGATAAAACGACACATAGTTATAAATTACAGCATAAGAGCGATTACAATGGCTTCTATCTTATTTTTATCTGGCGCCGTGTCACTTCCTGGTGATGATGGTCATATCACTATTGGGTCCTTTCACCCAAGTAGTGATGATTATCACTGTTAGGATTTATTAGCCTAACCGTGAGAAATTGGTAATGTGCATAATACCCCACTAGCCAGTGATTAAGATAACCACGACTTAATCCCTGTAATTATAACTTTTGAAAATAACTTGGAGTATTGTAAAACATTATTGATAAAAAGAGAATGACTCACATTGCGGATTTAAACGGGCAGAGTTTTAGCCTATTGATAAGCCTTGTAACCTAATTTAAACAATAATGCACACGAACTAGGTCAGTAACTAATACAGCATTTACGATAACTCACGAGATTAAAACCCTCACAACGAATGACAAAGTGCAACACTTAAACATCCATCGAATTCACGACGAATGACAAAGTATAGCCCTAATTTGGGCAGCACTTAAACATCCATCAGATAGTTTCAATCGATCGGACATTGAATCGTAGCAGCGATCGAGTTAATACCCTGTATCGTAGCAACGTCTCCCTAATGGAATTTATGATTTTGAGCAGTATATCTTCATTTTTGATCAAAATTTTCGACACAAGTGAACTCCTCATGACCCAAGCAATTTATAGCTGAAATATGGGTTTTACGCGGCCCGCGTAAACCCATACTTAACACTTACGCGGCCCGCGAGGGCCATCTATTCGTAGACTAGGGCTAGCGTGTCACACATAGGCCTGCCACGTGTACGACGCGTGGCACAGCAGACTTATTCGGTCAACCACACTTTGACGCGGCCCGCGTAAGCTTTTCTTATGACTTACGCGGCCCGCCTGAAACCAGATTTTCTTGATTTCTTGATTTTTCATGCACATTAGGGTTTCAGGGGTCTGGGTTTTCACTTATGGGTTGTTTTGGGACATTTTTGAAGGTCCTTACACAAAAGTCCAATCAAACTGTAGCTGGACCATCGGGTACGAAACATGAGGAAGGATAATATATGAAGGGAAAAGGAAATATAGGTGCCAATAATAGTATTCTGAACCTACGAAATTCTTTTAATGTTCTAGCTAATGATGCAGGGGATGGGTTTATGGATATGTCGGAGCGATTAAATGGGGATAAGGGCAACATATCTAAGGATGATGATGGAATATTGGAGAAACTTCAAACTGAAATTTCCGACTTTATGACTGCTGGTACTGATGCAAAGACTACTGAGGGGGCAAGCACTCCCGGATCACAGAGTGTTAATGGGTAGTATGGAATCTTGGAATGTTAGGGGCCTGAACCGTCCCCTGAAACAAAGAGAGGTTCGGCAACTTGTGTCGGAAAATCGTCTTAATATTTGTGCAATTTTGGAATCACATGTAGATATCACTAACCTGGCTAGAGTATGTAAGGGTGTGTTTCGTAACTGGGACTGGACTTCGAATGGCGGAATATGTACTAGAGGCACTAGAATTATTCTGGGCTGGAATAAGGATATGGTGGATCTTATGGTCCTCTCTCAAATAGATCAGGTTATTCATGTGCAAGTCTGATTTAAAGCTGATGATAAAGTGTTGCTATGCTCTTTTGTTTATGCGAAAAACAAATATCATGAGAGAAGGGACCTATGGGATAACCTTTGTAGACATAAAAATCTGGTGCTTGATAGGCCTTGGATTGTAATGGGAGACTTTAACTCGGCTCTCTACATGGAGGATTGTTTAGTTGGGTCTTCGTCTATATCTTGTGGGATGAAAGATTTTTATGATTGTGTTCAATATAGTGAGCTGATCGATGTTAAAAGTCATGGGCTGCATTATACTTGGACTCAAAAACCGAAACAAGGGGTAGGTGTATTGAAAAATATTGATAGAATCATGTGTAATGTTAGTTTGTTGGATTTGTATCCGGATGCGTATGCTGTGTTTAAACCTTACCGTATGTCCGATCATACACCATGCATTCTTATCTTGCAAAACGTCGATTACAATCGGCCCAAACCTTTCAAGTTTGCCAATTTTCTTACGTCTAAAGTGGACTTTATCCATTGTGTTGCGAAGGAATGGGCTACGGATGTGCACGGGTTTACTATGTTTTCAGTTGTTAAAAAGCTCTCTCGCTTGAAGTCTCCTGTTGAGACGTCTTCTATTCAAGCAAGGGAACCTCCATGAAAGAGTCAAGTCTTTAAGGGGTAAGCTGGACGATATTCAATTGTTGATTGATGCAGATCCGTTGGATATTAGTTTTAGGGAGGCCGAGGCCAAGTGCCTGCAAGAGTTTCAGTCGGCTTCTTATGATGAAGAGTGCTTCTTAAAGCAGAAATCTAAAGCGGAATGGCTGGGGCAGGTGACTCTAATACAAAATATTTCCACAATTGTGTGAAAACTAGAACTGCTGGTAATAAAGTTCACAGCATTCAAGATGTTAATGGTAATATGTTCAAGGGCCAGGATGTTTATGCTGCTTTTGTGTCTCACTATTCGGAATTCTTGGGTTCGGTTGACCAAGTAGATAGATTGGACACAATGAGTTATTTACTAATGTTCTTGACCCGAATATGGCACGTCATATGGTCTGCCAAGTGACACGTGAGGAAATTAAAATTGCTATGTTCTCCATAGGTGAGAATAAGGCGCCGGGTCCGGATGGATACACCTCGGCTTTTTTCAAGAATTCATGGGAGATCGTTGGGGATGAATTGACGAAAGTGATTATGGATTTTTTTTGAGAATGGGAAGTTATTGCAGCAAATCAATCACACGATTATTGCTTTGGTTCCGAAAACCTCTTCTCCTAACTCTGTGGTTGATTTTCGACCGATCTCTTGTTTCAATGTGCTTTATAAATGCATTAGCAAAATTTTAACAGATAGAATAAAAGGAAGTTTGGATTTACTGGTTAACATAAACCAATCTGCTTTTGTTCCTGGCAGGAAGATTTTGGATAATATATTGCTCACGCAAGAATTAATGCATAATTATCATTTGAACATAGGTTCTCCGAGGTGTGCATTTAAAATTGACATCCAAAAAGCATACGATACGGTCAGCTCGTCGTTTTTAGAGGACATCTTGAAAGCGTTTGGGTTTCACCAGAAAATGGTTAAGTGGATTATGGTATGTGTTAATACTGTTACCTATTCCTTAAGCATTAATGGTAACCTGTATGGTTATTTCAAGGGTAAGAGGGGTTTGCGGCAGGGTGACCCTATGTCGCCTTATCTATTTACGTTAGTAATGGAGGTTTTGTCGCTCCTTCTCAAGAGAGCGGATTATTCTAGTAATGCATTTCGATACCATCTACATTGTAAAAATCAGAAGATCATAAACGTGTCATTTGCGGACGACTTGTTCCTTTTTGCTAATGGCGATGCTGCTTCGGTTAAGGTATTACGTGATACCCTGCAGATGTTCACGAGGGTTTCGGGTCTGATTCCTAGTTTGATGAAAAGCACTGTCTTTTTTTGGAAATGTCCCCCAATCGATCAAGCAGGGAATCTTAAGCATTATGCCTTTCAAGGAGGGTATTGTAACACCCCGAAAACGGGTTTAGTAATTAAACCCAGTTAATACTAAAAGACGGGTAAAAGTACCGTAAGTGGTAAAATTAACCCGGTGGAATATTAGGATTTAAATAATTAATCCTAATAATAAATAAAAGAGAATAAAAGCTTTAAGGAAATAAAATGGATAAAAGGCCCGAGCTAACGGGACCTAAAATAAACATTAGTCATAAATATTCCCGAACCCGCTAAGTTAACTAGGAATATTAAACCTAGTTAATAAGGGAGAGTATTGTTGAAAATAATTAGGTTGTGACCTAATTAATAACTAACCAAACACGAGGGACCAAAACCGGGTAACTTGAAACTAGACTTATAAACTTAAAAAAATAAAACACAAACACACACACTAGAGTGTGTGTGTGTGCGTGAGAAAGAACAGGAGACAAGCTCCATGGGAGCTAACCCTAAACTCAACAAATTCTTCAAAATTGGAGGATCAAACAAGGGCCAAATTCGGATTTGAACACATAGAAACGGTCACCGAGTCAAGGGGATCGTAAGGTATGTCGAATTTCTAACATTCGTGAAGATGTAAAATTTTGATAATCATCCTAATCGCGAATTAGGCATGAATTAGAGAGGCTATGGCTAGATTAGTGATGTATACTTGCTTAGGAAGGAAACCCTAAGTGAAAATCATACATAACATGCTATAGATTGATGAATTTGGTGAATTACCACACTAGGTTAAGTAGGTTTTAATCATATGATGAATTTGATGATATGATTGTGATTAGGATCATCATGCATGTTAGTAATCGGGAAATACTTAAACAAATTTCAAGTTTGAGTATTTGATCATAAGAGATAGTGATGAATTTTGATATTAATCTTGGTAAAAATAACTAGTTATGAACTAGTTGTAAATGTGTAAAATGTATGCACATTAGGTGTTTGTTAAAATGCCTAAGTGAAGACTAAAGTGTTGAAATTAGAGCGAAAACGCGCATTTGAATGTTATGGTGATTACGCGTAATAGGAAGTGAGAAGGGTTCTAAATACAGTGTTGATTTAGACTTAATGTTGAGAACCTTGTGATTTAAAGTGGTTAACTTTAATAATCTAAGTTAACTAATCATGAAGTCGAATAGTAGTTTCGACGTATGAACTAAGTGAGATGGAATAGTCGTGAATAATTATGACTAATCTAACCATCTCGCGAATTATGATGATAGTTTGACGCTTGACGAGCTTGGTGAAAGCTTGGGAAGAAAACGGGTCAAACAAATCAAGAACGAAGAAAAAAGCATAATCCGGGTGCAAGGTAAGTATATCTTACACTAGTCTTATATTTATAATACTCTTTCGTCGTATTAGTTACGAAGAAGAAAAGTACCTAATTGAGATATGATGTTCCGACGTGTGGTCGTACGGAACAAGATAATCAAATATGACAAGAAAACATGGTGATGGCTAAAAATGAGTTAAACCGGTAATTTGATCATATTATGACGAATGAAGCATGTACTTTTAATGGTTATCATATAAGTTAAATCATAATAACCATTAAGGGCAAAATGGTAATTTTGACAATTTGATAATGGTAATTGGTTATATAGACCAAACGGGTCAAAAGGTGAAATTATCACCCTTTGAAAATATCGACTAATGGGTTGTCAAGTTGCATGAATTTAGGAAATAAATAGCACATGGATGCTTACATCGCTATCACTTAGTAGCCACTAAGGAAAAGTATTGAAACGGGTCAATATATTGATCCGAGCCAGGTATGTATAGTAATACAACTCATCATGTAGAATTTGGAGTTTTATAACAGTTAGACAAGGTTAAAATAAGTTATTCGGTTATCTTTTGGGTAAAGCGAATAAATCGAGTTATGATTGTGGTGTTTATAAACATATTGGTTTCTAAACAAGAATATGGTTAAAAGGTCGGACCTTGGGGTTCAAACAAGCACTAATAGTCCTTCGTCGTAAAAGAATGGCTAAAATTGACTAAAACGCCCTTGTTGGCTAATTCGAATAAACAACCTTTAAAGGTAGTTTTGAAACGATGTTTTATGATCAAATAATAATTGGAATAAATGTAAGGAGCGAAAGATGTAAATCTTTGGTCAAATGACTCTATATGAGTCTTTGTCGTAAATTAGCATTCAGATGAGAAAAACTCGGATTATATAGATCACCTCATTAAGTCCACCACAATTATAGTTGTGGTGGAAGATTTCTTGATTAGAATGTTGTAATTAACGCTTGAAATGAACGAAAGCGATTTTAAGCTTAAAGTGCTTAAATACCTTAATGGGTCAAAATAAGCACTTGAACATAAATGGGTTCTAACTAAGTAAGAAGCCCATGATTTATGATTTATTTGATAGGAAATATTGAAATTATGATTCTCTTGAGTTTCTAGATCAAGTAAACGTGTTTGTTTGATAAAATAGCAAATGGGTCAAAATTTGGTAAAAATGTAATAAGCCGAAGACTTAAAAGTCTTAAAATTTGTTAATCCGGATGTTGAATTTTGACCCCATATGATGAAGGGTCAAATTACAAGCACGTAGGAAGAAACGGTTAGTCAAACGGACAGGCGGTTTGAAAGATACGGAAGTTTTCGTATCGTAAAAAGGCAAAATAGAAAGTTGAGATGCAGGGACCACCGTAATTTACGGTCCCACCGTAAATTACGGTGGAGCTGATATGATTTACGGTGGTTATACACTGATTTACGGTGGGAGGATTGATTTTCAGGGGCTACCGTAATTTACGGTCCCACCGTAAATTACGGTGGACCCAGAAATTAAATATATTTTTATTTGCTTTTAATTCCCGGATTCTTTTAGTTGCGTTTTAAATCCTGTATGACTAAAGCATTTCATGTTTTTATGAAATGTAGGTACTTAGTAGATGCCGGATGAAGGTCAAGCTCAACGAAGAACCGAACACGATATAGATTCACGCTTCCGCACTTTGTCACGTTGTAGATTTTAAACAACGGATTCAATCACGTTATGTAGAATAACTTATGTTTTGTAAAAGTTTCAACAAAACCGTATTTTTATAGCATGTATAGTCTTAACTACACATCTAATCGTTGGTAATTACATATAAAATCATTAATTAGTAACTAGGGTGTTACAGGTATGCTCCCTGTTAGATACTTGAGAGTTCCCTTAATATCAACTAAGCTCTCGTATAAAGATTGTAAGATTTTAGTAGAGAGAACGAAGAAGAAGATTGACAATTGGATGACTAGATCGTTGTCTTTTGTGGGTAGATTGCAACTAGTTACCTCGGTCCTCTCTTCTATGCATGTGTATTGGGCTACACTATTTCTATTGCCAAATAGAATAGTCAGTGAGCTTGAAAGATGAACGAGAGCCTTCCTATGGTCTGGGTGTAATCAAGGGGCTGTTAAGGCTAAGGTTGCTTGGAAGGTTGTTTGTTTACCTAAGTATGAAGGTGGGTGGGAGTTCGTTGTATCTCCGATGTCAACAAAGCCTTAATCACTTCTCATATATGGAGCATCCTAACGAAGCGGAAATCACTGTGGGTTCAATGGATTCATATGTATAAGCTTAAAGGTAGGAATTTTTGGGATATCCCTAGCCGTGGAAGCATGACATGGGGCTGGAGGAAAATTCTTGCTATTCGGGATATTGTTCGTCCGTTTCTATGGAAGGTTATTGGCTGTGGATCCCTAACTAATGCATGGAGTGATACTTGGAGCTCCATATGTCCTCTTCGTGCGTTTATAAGCCCCAGAGCCATTGCCAATGCAGGTTTCAACCTGAACACGTCTGGTGCGGATCTGGTCTCTCCGAACGGTCAATGGAAGTGGCCGACTGCCTGGTATGACTTATTTCCTGTTCTCATAAACTTGGGGATCCCACACCTAGAGAACAATATGCAGGATAGGCTGGTTTGGAAGGACCGTGATGGGAATGCACGTCCGTTTAGCTCGTGGGAGGTTTGGAATACTATTCGCCATAGAGATATCACGATTCCGTGGGTGTATATGGTATGGTTTAAGCAATGTATTCCTCGTCACTCGTTCCATTTGTGGCTGGTTATCAGAAATAAGTTGAAGACTCAAGATAGATTGACTATTTGGGAGGCAGGGAGTGCCACGAATTTGAATCTAATGTGTTGTCCCTTATGCAATCACAACAGGGACTCGAGAGATCACCTTTTCTTTGAATGTTCTTATGCTTCTCAGGTTTGGAACAATATAAGAAAGATGGACAACATGGAAGATGTTAATGGTAGCTGGACTGATATTATGTCATGGATGGATCGGAATGAAAGTATGAAGAAACCTGAAAACGTCATTAGCAGATTGGTGGTGGCAGCCGCTACATACTTTATTTGGCAAGAGAGAAATTACAGGCTGTTCAATCAGAACCATCGTAGTGCTTTGATCGTGTCTCAAGTAATTACTAATACAGTTCGTATGCGGATTATGACGCTCAATTTTAAACGGACGCCAGAAAACGAAAGGTTGCTAGACGAGTGGAAGATCCCTGGGAACAACTTGGATATTGATCCTGGCTAGGAGTTTTTTGTATTTGTATTAGTAGTTTGTGTGTGGTCCATGTTTGGTAGTGCGTCTTTCTGGTTATGGCTTATTTGCCGGGTCTTTTGTATGGTTGATTTGTCTAGTCTTGGTATGCCAGGTCTAGGTGGTGTGTGATAGTTCAGTCACACTCTTGTACTTATTGGTTTGATTTATAATATTCACCAGAGTATCCCCTTTACCAAAAAAAAAAAAAACATGGTACATATGTTTATAGCAAGTATCTGAGATAATTGTTCGGCATTGTACATATGTGTACATAACAGTCTCAAGTAGTATATACATATATGTACATTAACAAGTTATATTCTTAACACGTATGTACATATATGTACATCACACATATGTTCAGAACAAATGTACATTATGACACAAGATTAATGATGAGTACATGAAGAATAATCATGGATAAGCGATTGTAAAAAAAAATTTGAATATTTAATCCAAAAAAAAATATATATATGTAATCAAACTTTCTATAAACAATCCATTCTTGCATGAATATGCAATTAAAAAAATCCATTATTTTGAATTAAGAGAGATGGAGAAGATAATATGTAATTTAAAAAAGAACTACCAAAATTAAAAGTGTAACTGAAATTCAACGATTAAAATAAAGATTTAAAACTAATTTATTGTATAATTACAATCTTACCCTTAACAACTAAAAAGGAAATCAATGGTCCTGATTAGTTCACACAGTCTACTTTGAAGATGTTGTTCACAAATGAACCTAATCATATATATATATATATATATATAACCCTAAAACCCTCTCTACTTGTGTTTTTGGCGGTAAACAGTCGATCTGGGTTTAGGTTGTGACTAGCCCTGTAAATGAACCGAACGAACACGAGCACAAACATTTAATCGAACACATTTTTTTGTTCGTGTTCATTTATTAAGAAAATGATGTTGTTCATGTTCGTTTATGTTCGTTCGTTTAAAACCTAAACAAACAGTTCACGAACGTAAACGAACATAAACAAACAAACTTAAACGAACATAATTTAACAAACAATAAACAACCCAAATGAACATAATTTACTAAACATAAACGAATATAAAGTAAATTTTATATATGAATTAGTGATTAGTTACGATAAATTACATTGGAAACCCCACTTTTATTAATAGAAAACTCAATTACCAATTGATCATATTTATATAATTAGTTAGAATGTTCCTTCTTGTTTATTATTTATGTACATATAACTACTTATGCATTTAAATTGAAACGGACATAAACAAACAAACATAAATGAATGAACATAACAAATATATATAAACGAACATAAAAGAACGAACAACGCGTGTGTTCATGTTCGTTCATTTAATTAAATGAACAAAAATTGTGTTTATGTTCGTTTGTTTATTAAATAAACGAACTTCCCGCCGAACAAGTTCACGCGTTCATTTAATTAAATGAACAAAAATTGTGTTTATGTTCGTTTGTTTATTAAATAAACGGACTTCTCACCGAACAAGTTCACGAACAATTCATGGACGTTCAGTTCGTTTACAGGTTTAGTTGTGCAACAGTGGTGTTTTTTCGAAGTAGATCGGCTTCAAGCTCGCGTTTTCTGGCAGTCATGACAAATTGTAGAGTTTGTTGGTGACGAATTGAGAGTAGCGACAGGGAATAGACAACCTATGCATAACTGGGTTGTAAAACTGTCATCTTCGACAACTCCTTTCAGTAAGGTGTCTATTGGTTTCGTTGAAGTTGTAATCTGTGTTTGCTTGTTTGTACCTTCCATTTCAACCATAAAAAAAGGAAATTAAAGTGGTCCACGAATAGTGTGCTAAGTGGCCCAATTAGATTCATCTACTGTTATCAAAGTTTGCTAAATGTTATTTAGTCCCATTAAGCAACTTGTTTTCACTTCTCACTACACAAAACCTAGCCAACGCCAAACGAGTTTATTGGACCAAGACATAGCCTACATTGATGATGTTTATGTCGATACATTACATGGGAGCTAGAGGGAGGGGGACCGTTGACCTTTCGACTGGCCAAATGTTTTGTTAGTATAGGTATCTGGTATTGTCGTTTTCTTAACCTGTCGTTAGTAAAGTAGTTGAACTAGAAAGTAAAGGCTTAACATTACTTGTGTTTCATCAAGTGAGTCACTGTAACTAGGATACAGTCATTATGATTAATATGTAAGCACAACATCCTCTACATGTAGGGTTGTTCAAAAAGCCCATGGTTCGAGGCTCGGTCGAAAAAAGTTCAAAAAATGCTCGATTCGAAGTCAGCGCCGTTTTAAATGAGCTGGCTCAACTCAGCTCATTTTGTAAACGAACCGAGCCTGAGCCTGAGCCAAGGTAGGTTCGATTTGTGGCTCGCTCATTTGGCTCGTTTAAATTAAACCCCAAATTACATGTGTGTGTATATATTCTAATATATTTAAGAAATGTTTAATTAGTAACATGGTTATTTTTTTATCGAAAGAAATAGATTGTTAAGCTATAGTCTTAATTAGTAATATTGATTTAGAAAAATATATATTAAGGTAAGTAATATAGAGGAATAAGATCATATAAAAATGGAATTAATCCTAAAAGCAATAAGAACCAATAGAATATTAACATATGGTGTAGCTTATAACTACTCACTAAGGGGATTTTTGTGTTAGACAATTTAAAATGTTTTTAAAAATCTCTAATTTCATGCAATTCAAATTTGTAACCTATAATCTTTTAAATGGTTTTCATGTGTCATACTATTATAAACTAGCACAACGTTACAAACAACACAAACTGCTAGATAACTAGCACAAGAACAAATTTTTTTTTTTTTTTTTTGTAAACAGCACATATTGTTACATAACTAGCGCAGTTTCATGTTTTTTTATTTTTTAAACAACATATACTATTACATAACCAGTATAATTTCATATTTTTTTAAATTGTGTAAACAACACATACTATTACATAACTAGTACAATTTCATGTTTGAAAAATTACAAATACCACATATTATTACATAACTAACACAATTTCATGTTTTGTTTTAATTTTGTAAGCAACACATGTTACATAAGTAGTATAATAAACAACACATACTGTTACATAACTAGTACAATTTCATGTTTTGTTTTAATTTTGTAAATAACACATACTATTACATACCTAATGGGCTCCGAATAATAACACAAAAGGAAAAAATAGCAACGCATAAGAATTACACAACAAAATAATAACATACATATAAATTTAAAAATCAACACAACACGTTTTTTATAGTAGCCCATTACAACTACGTAACTAGCACAGTTTTAAAACACCTTTATGTAACTTTTTTAAATGTCACTTTTATATATAAAAAAAGTATAACAATGTGGTACTCATTTTAAAAATAAAAAATACTTGATTTTATGGTTTAATTTAAAAAAAATAATATTGAAGTATATAAAAGTTATTTTAATTTAAAAAACTTGTTGGAATTTGTATTTAATGGAAAATGACTAAATGACTAAAATACTCAAAGATCTCACTATATAATATAGTAATTATTAATGATAATCTGTAATCAATCTAAGCCCTTGATTCAATTACACGTTGATTCAATTCATAAATATAAAGAGAAACCTTGGTTTATTCCAAGCAACTTACTTGTTTTTAATTTGAATATCAATCCAAATTTTAGTGAAAATCAAAATATCAAGGGTAAGAACGAAGAAGAGAGTCCTTCGTGTAAATTGCTTTGAATGGGTAAATCAATCATTTGTCCTTGGGGATCCAACATTAATCCTCTCATACCTACTAATTGATGTAATTTTTAGTAATTGGTACATGTTTTGTTAAACCTCCCATAAGCACTACATTACATAGTCCGTTTTAGGGATTGACGACTTATCCATTCAGTGACTTTGGCACTGGACGTTCCCTAAATGGGTATTGTCGGTTCGGGTGAATTCAATAGTATAAATGCAGCAATTCGCGAAGGGGGGGGGGGGTATGCTATAGTTATAGTAGATTCATAAATGATCTGTACAAGAGACAATTGTTTCTTAATGGTAAAATACTTGCACAGAGAAGCAAATGAAAGGCTTTCATAAATATTTTCGTAGAATCGTGAATGAAGTTTTCATTCTGTACATGCCAGATCATGAATTAGTACACATAATCATAGAATATGATACCAAACGGAACTGAACGTCACCGGGACGACATGTATAAAAGGTATTCTTCATAAAATGACACGTAATGACAAAATACGCCAAAATATGACACGTATACTCATCGAAAAGGCAAACCCCAAAATTATGAAATTTTGATTTTACCCCTATAAGCATCGTATAGGTCAAAACTTGTCATATTGTAGGCTAATACGAATCGTATAGACCTATACGATCCGTATAGAGCCCCTGAATTCTAAAAAAAAAAACAAGGGGTTAATTGATAAATCATGGAGTCTATACGAATCGTATAGGCCATCTATATGAGTCGTATAATGGTACTACATGACCCAGTTTTGACCTATACGATGCGTCTAGGGGTAAAATCAAAATTTCGTAGTTTTAGGTTTTGCCTTTTCGGTGCGTATATGGGTTGTGTTTTGTCATTACATGTCATTTTATTAAGTATATGCTCTATACATGCCGTATCGGTGACATTCGGTTATGCGCGGTATCGTATTCTATGATTACATGTCATTTTGTTTTGAATCTACTTGTACTCTTACGTGTTGTATTGTATCTATACGTGTTGTACCATATCATTACTTGACGTGTTTTGTCGTTACATGTCGTATTATAACATAAATACAAAAGCATAAGCAATGTTGTAGAAATTGCGCCTAGGCGGTGATTGAACGCTCATCGGAAGTCTGCCGCCTAGATTTTGGCAAATCGGTCAAACTAGGCGGCAGTGGTCAAAATCGGTCAAAATCAGGGAAAATTGTTCAAAAATCGGACCTAATCGGTCAAAATTGGACCAAATCGATCTAATGGAATGAGTTCTTACCTCGTTTGGAACCAAAATTGGGGCTACGGCTTCTTTCTTGTGCGCCATGTCTGATGAGATGAGAAGAGCGGTCGTATAATGAAAGAGATGGTGGGTTAGGTTTAATTAAGTTTGGGTATTTTAACATTTAACCCCCTCTATCTTTCACAACTTTACATATGGTTCCCAAACTTGTAAATTTGTATATAAAAAGTATAAAGTTAACTATATATTTATATAATTTTGTAAAAATATACATAAAACGTCCATTCCGATTAATCCCTAGGCAGTACCTCACCGCCCGACTAGTGCCTAGCGCCTTCAACAACGCTGAGTATAAGTATAGTATAGTATAATAAACATGTACCAAACCTGTACTACATAATAATTTTTTAAAAATGTTTTTTGTTTAAATGATAAAAAAATTCTTTTATTAAACTTTGTTAAAACTATGATTAAATGTATACAAAAATTTATAAAAAAAGTGTAGTATATAATACGGCTATAACATAGAGAGTATATTATATAAACATGTACCAAACCTATACTACATGATAAATTTTTAAAAATGTTTTTTGTTTAAAAAATAAAAAAATTCTTTTATTAAACTTTGTTAAAACTATGATTAAGTGTATACAAAAAAATTGTAAAAAAAACCAATGCAATACGACCGTATAGGTCCAGGCAGCCCAGACAAAAACTGACACATGCACATTTGACTTTTGACTTTTAAACCTATACGACCCGTATTGAAAAAGTAAAGTGTGCGAATAGATTAGCTGGTGTACCAATAGAATTTTCCTTTAAAAAATATAATTAGTAAAGTGACTCATCAAAACAAAGCATAGTTACTAGTTCAAGACAAAATGTTTTTTATATAATTACTAAAACGTATCAAGAATTTAATTTATTATATTTACATAAAGGCATAAAGCCATGGGGGCAGTTCTTTTTGCTTTTTCTTTTTAAAGATAAAGGCGAAGGGTTTTTGAGAAAACAAAAACAAAAGGTAATGCATTACACAAATTTATTAATAAAATAAACTCGTACTTTTTTAATCCATCTTACAAAAAGCAATATTGTAATAATTCCAAATAGATGGTCTTTAAAAAAAGAAAACAAGATATGCATGTCTAGGACTTAGAGCAGGCGGGGTGGTCCGTTATGGACTCCCCATAACGCGTTATCCCACCACGAACACCGCCGCCGCCCCTCCTATAACTCGTGAAAATCAAAACGCGTTGAATGTATAACGCGTTGAAAGTTTGAAAAGGCTCTGCATTTATTTGGATCTGCATGTATTTGGATAAGGCTCTGCATGTATATGGCATCTCTCACTACAACACGTGTACACTCACTTGAATATAGTGATGAATATGTATTTGATAATTACCATGGTGACCACCCCACTACATTTCTATCACTAGTGATAGAATATTGGGTGATGACATGGCATGATTTGATTGGATATTGGAAGTGATAGAAATCTATCACTAGTGACCACCCCTCCCCTTATTATTTAAGGTTTTACTTTTCACATGACCGATTTTATTATCCTCCTACCTCGTTTTCCATCATCAAATTTTGACTTTAAACCCATTTTCATGACCAAATTCTAGTTTTGCATACCAAGGTGTAGTTTAGAATCAAAATTTTACATCTAGAAAATAACTCGCTTAAGAGCACATAGCATAAGATATCATATGTTTAGACTCGTTTATTTATAAAACAAACAATACCCATTTATCAAATTGTTTTTAATTGACCGCTCATGGCAACGCATGATGGTGATGATGACATTGGTTCTTCTTTTGGTATGTTCAAGATCCCACCACCTATCTCACGATGGTGGATGTGCGATAGTACGCATCGAAACATGACACATACTACAGAAAAACTCAAAAAAGTAAGACTAATATGAACAAATATAAAATAATTTGGCCAAGTCTCTTGGAGCATTTGCAATAGAGTACGTCAATCCTCACAGATGGTGATATCAATATAAGAGACAAGTTTGCAACTGACCTAGAAGAGAGGGAGTGCAAGGTCGCTGGCCAAAAACCCTACGTGGCAAGCCATGATAACTTTTGTGAGATGGAATGAGAGAGACAATAGGTGTAATTCGTGGGAGAGGATGATGTTCGTGTGTAGTTTCTAACCAGTGTTAATGTGCCGGTCTATGGGAAAGGGTGTGTTGCTGATGCTTTTAGAACAAGGGGACTAGGAATGGTCATAATGGTGTTAGAGAGAGAGAGAGGGTGTCACTTAGCCACGGATTAAAATTAATTCAAATGTCATACTATTCTAGGAATTAAATCTCGTAGTATCAACTATACAAAGCATGGGTGTTAGAAGGTGCGTCATTGAAATGGGTCCAAAATTTTTGAAGGCCCAAAGAAAATCATTATATTGAACATGTCACCGCCATCTATCAATTTAAAACGTCATGAATTTTCTTCACACGACATTTAAAAAAATCACCATAGTAACGACTGTTTTTTATATTTATTATGAAAATACTATAGAACTTATTTTCTTCACATGAATCCAAATCAAAATTATTAAGGCTAGACTATGATTCTCTATACAACTCAACACGTTTGGAAGATACTTAGGACTGGAATATGCCCCATGTTCACTAAATATATATTATTAATAAATCTAGCCATCCCATTTTGACATTATACAAAACAGTAGGAGGTAAAATATTATTTATGTATTTAGCACGTTATATATTTATAACCAACTGGGGTAGCCCAGTTGGCCAGTCCCACCCTTTCTCTCCTCAGAGACCCGGGTTCGACTTCAGGTATGGTAACCAGCCTACCACCTCTTCCAAGGGGAAACGGATCGACTCGGTACAGGGTATTAACCCCCAGGTGGCTATGGGACTAAGCTAACCTGCGGAGTGGGATCACTTCGGCGGTTGGGAGGACCGTGGAATATCCCCCCCCCCCCCCCCCCCCCACGTTATATATTTATGAATATTAGTTGGGGTTGTGTCCAATTGATAAAATTACTGAAGTTAAGGTGTTAATGTGGTGTTACTTCCTTATGGTCAGGGGTTTGAGCTTCATCGAATACGGATTGGGTATAATTTAAACCATTAAAAAAAATAAATGAATGCTAAAAAATTCTAAAACAATATTGATAGATATGATACAATTAAAATTTAGCTATTTAAATTAATAAATAAGAGATGAAATATCTTAAGCGATAATATGAGTTTTACCCTCATAAAATTGTGACGTATGCCCCAACCAGTTAGCTGTTTAATTACTAAGTAGAGATTTATATTTAATTTTTTTTCTTGAACGGTGAGAATTTTTAATTTGTTGTGACAAAGATCTCACACCTTCTTAAACGGAGGGCCCTAAGTTTGGCTAACGGCGTTCCGCGTTCCCCGGGAAACCATACATCCACTGCCAGTGGCAGGGGCTTGGCCGCCACTAGAGAGAATCCTTTTGGCGTAACACATGATGGACTAAAACCCGGGCTCAAACTCTTGACCAAGGGTTGGGAGAACTAGCCTTCATTGTCTTTATCCGCCAAATATGACACTAATGAGGATTGAACTTGGATCTTCAAGGAAAACCAAAGTCTTTTCAACCATTAGACCACAAATGATGTGATGGATTTAAATTTAAATACTCCATTAATTTAAGTACATATTTATTTATTAATATATATTGGAATATAGAAAGTGATTTAAATCTCTCAACGGTAAGCCATTTCCACATTATCATTTAAATACTCATTCCATCCCCAAATTCCTACTCAACCTTCAACTTCAATGGACATCGAAAAGAAAGAAGAACAACCTCTTAGATCCACCACCGTCTCCGTCGCCGGCGACCACAACCCTAAACTCAAACGCCGGAGATGCATCACCATCTGCTCAATAATAACCGGAGTAATCCTCATGATCGCATTAATACTACTCATCTTATCCTTAACCGTCTTCAAAGCCAAAAAACCGGTGATGACACTGAATTCAGTGGAGCTACAGGACTTGGACGTAAAAATAACTCCATTACCACTTCAAATTTCCTTAAACCTTTCACTCGCTTTAGACCTGACAATTAAGAATCCTAACAAAGTCAGTATCAAGTACCAGCCCAGCTCGGCTATTCTCCGGTACAAAGGAAGAGATATCGGTGATGTTCCTGTACCGGCGGGGAAAATTGGAGCGGATGATAGCGAGCGGTTGAATCTGACGCTTGTTATTTTTGTTGATCGGTTGGTTACGGATTCTGAGATGTATAGAGATGTTCTTGGAGGTAATTTGCAGATTTCGACTTATACAAGGGTGAAAGCTAAAGTTCGTGTGGTGTTTTTTAATGTTCATGTTACATCTGCGTCGACTTGTGATGTCAATGTTGATATTGCAAGTAGAAGTGTTTCGAATCAGACTTGTCATTACAAGAATAATCTAGGTTGAATGATGGATGATGTGATGATTACTTGGTTTTCGAAGATTACTTCTATAACACTTGTCACTACAAGAATAATCTAGGGTCAAAAAAAAAAAAAAAAAAAAGAATAATCTAGGGTGAATGATGATGTGATGATTATTTGATTTCACAACGATACTCGATTTTGGGGTGTTTTTTTATTGATTAATTAGTTTGTTATGTTACACGTTGGACTATTAAAATAAAAAGTATTGTTATTACTAACTTTAGTTTGTTTTTAAATATTGGATAAGCTTTTATAATGCATTTGTTAAGTGGTTATTATATGAGTATACTAGTTTAAGTACCCGTATAGTACAGGGGTTACACAATATCCCCATAAACTTAATTTTTTCTCTGAGAGTGCATTATCACGCTGTCATTAGCTTCGTTGACGGCTTTCTCAGCCCGCTTGAAATCGAACTTCTTCCTTCGTTATCGAACTTCTTCCTTCGTTGCAGCCTTTTGAGTCCGTACCAGTCGTTTCCAGCGAAGAAAGCATAGTGCTCTTCATCCGCTCCATCTCGTTCTGCTCCAACATGCCTGCTCGTTCCTTCATCCTTTTCTAAACTCTTGCTTTGTCTCGGTTCTGCAACATCTTCCTTGATTTCCTTCTCGGCTACCGCTTGTTGGGTTGATTGAATTTATAATAGTAAACTAGTACATCTAAGTACATAGCATACACTAGTCTCATAAATTCTCCTTCATTGTATTCGAAACCCATATCTTTGGCAATCATTGCCCACAGATTGTTCTCAGATATTCTTCGGTGACCTCCCTCCCTTTTAACTGTCACATAAAGGTCCAACAGACTCACTTTCCGATTATCTGCAGCATATGCCGGAAGAGGTCTTGTGGTGATTTCTAATTTGTCTTTAAGAAACCAATCAACCATCTCCTCAAACTTCTTTTCTATACAATACTTGTATTTGCTAACATAACTGTCAACTTCTAGCATGTCTAGAAGGGCTTTGCAGTCTTGGAAGTCTTTGAATGACATTGCTTGAATTATCAAGACATTCCAATCAGGTTCGTTCAATGATATATTCAGGCTTTCAAAGTACTGGTTTAAATATTCCGTTTTGAAAGTTTCATAATCCGGTTCGGACTTCAACATTAATTCCTTCTCTCTTATACCAATTTCATCTTCTCTAGTAAAACCAGATATATCATTCTTCTTATTCATGACAGGGACACTAAACGTAGGAAAGATCTTGCATGAATCCCCTGTAAACTTAACCGTGTACCCTTGGGTGATCAATTGATCCAAACTAAGTATGTTTCTATCAATGTCAGGAGTAAAGAAAACGCTTTGTATTCGAATTCTTTCAGATGCTGTCATTAATTCAACAACCCCTATTCCTTTTACGAAATAGAAGTTATTTTCACCGGTTTGTGTTTCCACATCAAACATACTTTTAATTCGTTTGAACATGTCTAAGTTTCCGGAGTAGTGCCTTTTAAAATATTTACTAACGTACCATATTTTGGACTAGAAACCCCCGTCAGTGCCGGTCACCATGTACTCCATTCTCTGATCATTTTGTTTACCATCATCTGCTTCTTTCTGTTGTTGAGTCCCCGTGTTAATTGCTAAACGAATGAGTTGTGTAGCCTCATCGTTTTCTTTCGCCTTGCATGATGCAATCTGATGCCCCGGTTTGTTGCAGTAATAACATTTCCTCTGCAACCATCTTCTTTCCTTCTTCTCGTCGGAGCAATATTTACACGGCAGGGTCGATGATGTCGCCATAAGATCTTCATCACTTTCGGTAGTGGCTCTGATACCACATTGTTGGATATTGAATACATGTGCAGCAGAAGTTGTTTGAATATGAGGATTCATGATGTTTGAGATGAGGGTATGCAGTGAACAAGGATTTGCAGACAAGTATTGAAAGGATAATTTTGGTTGTGAAATGTCTTGGTACCGGTTATCTTTGCCGGCAATCCATATATATTGGCGGTTGTTATCAGTTGGTTTTGGAGGGAGTAACAACCGTTTGAAACGGTGCCAACCAAAACCAACATAACCGTTCATAAAATACATCGTTACATATACATATAGTTATAGCATTCGAATATTAATTACATACATAACATAAATTAAGTTTATATTCATTAATAGTTTATGTATGAATAACATACTTAGCAATGGATAGCATATTTAACCTTTGATAGCGGACTTAACACTGGATAGTGGGTTTAGCGTTGTAAACCCGTTAAGTCAAGCCTAGTTAGCATGTGTGTTGATATAGAAACATACTTTGCGTAAGGGTTTGGTTAGAGTCCTTGGAGATTTGTCTAGAGAGAGTTTGACATCAGTTTTCATAGAGAGGGGCTGTGAGTTTGAGAGTTTGTGAGGTCTTAAATTGATTGTAAACATTATGTTTGATAATCAACAGAAGACAAGTTTGTTTGTGTTTGTGTTTGCCATTATAATACTTGTTTTTGTAATCATTTGATCTATTAAGAGGATTCCGCACTCTTAGTGGATTTTCAATCTTGTTACGATCCATGTGAAAGGTACCTACAATAATATAACACTAAAAAAACTATTATTAATTGAGAATTTCTCTCTAATTTTTCTTTACGCTAGAAAGAAAAAATGTGACTAGGTCATATATTTATGTTCTCATAACTCTGGACGCTGATGGTTTGAATCCAAGATAGAATTCTTCAAGCCATATGAACCAGCAGGTTGCCGCCTAGCTAACCTTTATATAACATGTGAACAATAGAAGCCGATACTTTGCAGGTTTACCTCACATATGATACCTATAAAGAGAGAAAATGCGATGCAATCATATTTCTATTACCTGTATAGTAGCAACTGCTTCTACAACACCAGCTACTCCTAAAATGTAATCAATCATGGATCCTGCAACTGCTTATAAAATTAAAAAAGGCGATGTAATCATCTTTTCCGTTACATTGCAACTACTTGTACAACACTAGCTAAAATCATGGATTTTTGCAGAGCTGACTCAAAACTGCAAATATTTGAATCTTATAATATGGTCAATGCAAGTGAAAACATCTCCTTTAGAGGAATACTATGATGTGCATTTAGTTGTCCTGATACTTCTTGATTCTGGCTAAAACAATGAAGAAGAACATAGTATTCCTTTTAACTCTCCAGCTGCTATTAAGGTAGCATGAGCATCTATGAAGTTCACATCCTCCATCGCCACCCCATCCTAGAACAACTGTGTCACCCCACGAAAACACTTAGTTACGATTAGTTTATTCAGTAACTGGCAGTTACTAAATTTCGGGACAAAATTTCTTTTAACTCAACTTAGGGATAATATGACAACTCGTACCCTTGACTCCGTATCATTTCCTTTCGCATTCTGCGGTACGTTGTAATGGTGTAATTATTAAAGTGTTGAAATATATTTGGTTGCTTATGAAAGTTAATATTTTGAGTTAGTATATTAAAATTTGTGGATAGGTTTGTGATAAAACTCAACTAGCCTCACACTTCAAATGGAAGTTAATATTTTGAATTAGTATATTAATATTAAATGTTTGAAATGTTGAAAATTTGGCAGCACACTTCATCGCACACTTAAAAATTTCTAGTACAAGAATTGGTAACAAATAAGAATCCTAGCCACACACTCAAGTCCAACCGCACATCCCTTTTGTGACCGCACACCTATTAATCCCGACCCAAAACCCAAGTATTGACCGGCTCATTAAGGACCGCACACTCCTACTAATTGTGAAGCCGCACACATGTGCGCATATATGTGTGTGCGGTATCTCTCAACTGGGTATTTATACCCACCTCAGCCAAAACCCTAGCGCTCTTTCCAAAACATTTTGTGGCAGCTGTCCTTTTTAGAAACATTCCCTCCTACATTCCAGCAAACATTCCGGTTTTCCTTTCTTTTGAAGATTCAAGGCAGCAGTTCCTTTGAAGATTTTCCTTTTTCTTTTGAAGATCTTTCCTATTCTTGCATATTCTTTGTTCTACCATTTCGAGGTTAGTGTATCTCTAGTGTTTAGATTTATGTTCCTTCATCTTCTTGACACTAGTGGACTTAAATGGATTCCGTATGATAACATGATATGATTTACACGAAATGATTTTAATATGGTATGAGAGTTTCATGGATTGAACTTGATGTTAAATATAGATCTAGAAATAAATCAAAATGTAGATGATTCTTATAAATGGGTTGCTCGTGATTAAACAAAATAGATAACATGATTTGAAAACACTTGTATGGTGAGATGATAAACTAGAGTTGAATGAGGATTATGTTTAGATGATTTTGTATACTGCAAAATGTTAAGTGATTTTGTCTGATATTGGTGTTTCTTAAAGATGATGTACATTGTGGAGTTCACGGATTGTTTTAATGAATTGTTAGCCTAGATCTATTGATGATGAAGAAATCTAGGTATGTTGATTTTTTCTTGAATGACTATGATGTTCATCGAATAATGTGTTCTAGGATGGTCATGAATGTCGTCGATATGTGTCGATGATGTTAATGTTCATTTGGATTTTGTTTAAGAGGATTAGTAAAGAATACGGATCTGTTCGTTTATGTCATGATAAAAAGGATATTAGGATTCATGAGTAAGTTGTATTCTTGATATTGTTTCAATCACATGAACCTGGGTAATATACTATTTGATTTAAATTATGCCACACACTCATAAGAATGTACAACACAAACTGCATGAAATACAGTTTGTTTAAGAGGATTAGTAAAGAATACGGATCTGTTCGTTTATGTCATGATAAAAAAGGATATTAGGATTCATGAGTAAGTTGTATTCTTGATATTGTTTCAATCACATGAACCTGGGTAATATACTGTTTGATTCTTATAAATGGGTTGCTCATGAATAAACAAAATAGATAACATGATTTGAAAACACTTGTACGGTAAGATGATAAACTAGAGTTGAATGAGGATTATGTTTAGATGATTTTGTATATTGCAAAATGTTAAGTGATTTTGTATGATATTGGTGTTTCTTAAAGATGATGTACATTGTGGAGTTCACGGATTGTTTTAATGAATTGTTATCCTAGATCTATTGATGATGAAGAAATCTAGGTATGTTGATTTTTGCTTAAATGACTATGATGTTCATCGAATAATGTGTTATAGGATGGTCATGAATGTCGTTGATATGTGTCGATGATGTTAATGTTCATTTGGTTTTTGTTTAAGGGGATTAGTAAAGAAGACTGATCTGTTCGTTTATTTCATGATAAAAAGGATATTAGGATTCATGAGTAAGTTGTATTCTTGATATTGTTTCAATCACATGAACCTGGGTAATATACTGTTTGATTTAAATTATGCCACACACTCATAAGAATGTACAACACAAACTGCATGAAATACAAACCACACACAATACCCCGCACACTCAAAAGTGACCGTACACTTATGAATGTGCAAACTCTGCTACATGACGTACAATGTAGTAATGCAAGGCCGCGCACCAAGAGCTGCACACTCCCTTTTGGTACAATCATTAATGCACAAAGTACAAGCACGGGGAACATGGTCACACACCCTTGGAGACCATACACTCATATTGTACAAAACACTGATGCACAGAGTACAAACTATTTATGCATGACCGCACACTGTCCAGTGTCCGCGCACTTCCACATGGACCGTACACTAGACAGTGGGCCACACAATCACTTGGGCAATACATTTATAATGGGCCGCACATTTATACTATTTCATCTGTGAGCTTTGTTGAATATATGCGTGTCTGTATTTGAATGGTATAACATACGCTGGATGTTATTTATATCCTACCTGTTAAATACATGTATAAAATGCGTGACATACTTATACGCAACCTAATAAGTATTGGTAACCATAATAGGACGTGGTTGACCAACCTAGGACAAGTTATTTAATCTACCGAGCAAAGCAAAGGTGAGTTCACACTAACGCTAAAAGCATGTATTCCCGGTGGATTGGGAACCTAATATTCCAAGGGAATGGGATAACAATTAATTGATATCTATAATTCATGTTTTTAGTGGACTAAAGGAAACTCTATCATTAAGTCCCCATACACTATACCGATTAATCTCCGGGCCTGGCGAACGGGATATTAGTTGATAGCGCTATTAGGTTTGACAAACCTCACACCGGGCCTTAGAGGACGGATGTGAACTTTAATGCATTGGCACTGATCAATGATGATAGACATTGATCTGGGGCAAAACGACTCTACTGTCACAGTATCGGTACCACACACTTTAGTAGCTTAACGATGGGGTAGCTCCCTATGACATGTTTTATAACCTGGTAATTTAATAACTTATGTTTTTGGGATAAAACGTTTAAAACATTTTAAAACTGTGAACTTGCCAACTTTATATTGACATACTACTGCATGCTTTGCAGGTCCTTAGGTGCTGCGCCGGAGATTGCATGGAGGAGTGTAGTGGCTTTTTGGAACCGTTGTTGGGTTTTTACTTAAATAAATTGTTTTTAAACTATTGTTGAGACCTTAGACTTTATGCTTCCGCTAGCAACTTAAACTATGTTTTAAACTTTGAATGTTTTATCACTAATCATATTAGTGGTTAAGGATTTACTTTATTTATCTTATTTTAAATTATTCAATATGATTGGTGGCATGATCCTGGTTAGTCGCACGCCTCGCGGTAATACTCTGCAAGTGGAAAATGAGGGTGTGACAGATTGGTATGAGAGCCATTGGTTATAGTGTACTCGGTTTTAAAAAGAAAAAGTCTTTTGAGAAAAACCAGACTATAACCCAACATGTACTAATCGGTCCACAATGACACTACACTCAAAGTGCAATACTCAGCGCTCTAGACTATATAGCCTATGTATATGCTTACTTGTTACCTACTTGGTGTATTATGTGGTAGTATATTTAGTAATATACTCATTATCCTTAATGAACTCTCTTCTAAACGTTTGCATGGAAACTCATGCGCCATGGTTAAACTTTTTTCTATTTTCTCTATCTCAATCATTACGATATCATTCTCATTCTGTGTTTTTGTGGATGTGAAGACAATGAGCGGACACAAAAGAGGCAATGTAAGCATGACTCATGACCAGCTAATGGCCCTGATCAACGTGCGGGTAGTTGAAGCAATGGCAGCTCACCCAAGAGGTACAACTTCCGATCCGAACCATTCTAGGATGTCTAGATCCTATTCTTGTGCCACCCCACCATTCTTAAACTTATTCATTTATCCCAACGTGACATGTCAACCTGCACCCACTCAACCTCGAGTTTGCACATTCATGGAATGCAAACCTCTCTCCTTCAACGACATCAAGGGAGTAGTAGGCCTTCTACACTGGATCGAGAAGGTTGTTGGATCTGAGTTTGGTTTTGATTGTATTTTACGTTTGAATTAGAATGAAGATGGATGAGTTGTGCAGCGAAATTAAGATGGAAACAAACTTTGCATACAATCAAATGAGAGTATTGCTTTGATCAAACACTTTTTCACAAAGAACTGAAAGATTGAATTTATTTCAATTACGATTACAATGCAATGTTTAATGCAAACTCCCCCTCAGCCAGAGCTCAGTGTTTGTTCGTGCAGAGAAGACGATTTTGCAAAGAGCTAATAGAACAGTACAGAGCACTGTTCTATTTATAGGCACTAGCAAACCACTGAGCATCTAAGCTGACGTCACCATGAAAGTGACATCTAACCTCCTAACAAACTCTAACCTCTGATCAATACAAACACTGCTATGCTAACTACTGCTATTACATTTCATTACATAAAAGACATCTAATAACTGCTGCTTCCTTCCATTGCTGTGAACCCAGCAGTACTTGTTCGGATCAGCAGTGCTTGACTCAAGGCAGTAGATTGAACAGCAGAGCTTTAGTCTTCATCAGGCTTTTACTTGATCAGCAGATTGTAGGTCAGCAGTTTGCAAGATCAGTAGATAGGAGGTCAGCAGATGTTGAAATCACTTTCAAGGGGAGAGACTTGTATGTAACATCTGCTTATTCTGGATCCACTGCTCTGATCCAGTTTTGGCTTTAATTATCTGTTCCTCTGGTAGGGTTCAATCCCAACAATCTCCCCCTGGAACAGATAATGCCAAAACTCTTCATTATTGTGGAACTTTATTGCCTCATCAACAGTTCCCTTATCTGACCTTTAAGTTGTAACTCAAAGTCTAGGGCATCTGTGTCATCTTCATCCCTACCAAGTGGAAGATCAAGGAGATCCTGCATATCTTCAAGACTCAGGCCAAGAGCTTGTTCCCTTGTTATTTTCTTCACTTCTCCACCAGACCTGAACATAGTCAATACATGGGTCTGTTTGTCAGTTTCCCACTTTAGTACTTTTGAGCCTGGTGGGTTTCTTGGGAGATTTTTATTTGCTGAGGTGTTTGGAGATGCTGGCCTATTCATGATTGGCTGAGCAGTACTTGCAGATTGTTCCAATTCAGGATCTTCTTTCATCATTAATCTAATGCCCTCTTTTACAACGACATTTCCAGCATTTAGATCTTGAACTGTTTCAGCACCTAACTGGTTTTGACTCCTTCTTTTGTAGATGGCAGCACCAGCTGGAGCAGTGGTTCTTTTGACTTGCAGCTTTGGTGGTCTTTTTGAGACCTCTGCTTTGAAATAGTCAGGCCTTTTTGGAACTGTTGGATCTTTCTTTCTAAGTTCCTCCAACTTTTTGTAGGTAGCCCTGACCCTATCTTCTCCCCACTTTGACACTAAATTCTTTGACCCATAATCAGCTGCTATCAGCTCCTCTTTCATTCTCTTCAACTCTAAGGCCTTATCAGCTTCAAACTGTTTGAATTTTTCAGGAGGAGTCTGCTTGACCTTATTTTTTATCATGTCTTGAATCCTGGCTGCCTCTTTTTCAAGCTCAGGAATGGTCCAGTTTTTGTACATGTGTTTCTCCCCCTTGTATTTCTTGTAGGTCATGATGTTATCAATGTAGTCTTTTCTCAAGGACTCATCTGCCCTTTCTGAGATTTGCTGACATACATTTTTGGCAAATTGCTCCATAGATCTGACCTGTGTGAGTAGAAACTGATAGTTTTGCTGAAATTCTCTATCAGATTTCCCTTGTTTATTTTTGATTGAGATATCCTCTGCTTGCTTGGCCTTGAATTTCAAATATTCTTCAATATTGTTAGGCCTGGGATATCCTTCAACTGATGGCAAACTCCTTTTAGCTGGGTCATCCTCATAGTAGAAAGATTTGATTTCTTCCCTAACTGCAATGAGTTCCAGAGGAAATGAGACACCAGCAGGAGGTAATGGCTTTAGAATTTGAGCTGAAGAGGGAGGCATGGGTTTTAGAATTGTGACAAGTGACAGAGATTTTGAAGATGTTGGTGGTGGAGATGTGTCATCATCTTTTAGGATTAGCCTTCTCCTTTTTGTTTGAGGAGGAACTGATAATGCTTTGGGTGGAACAGTGGTGGTAGTTTGGGTGGTAGTTTGGGTGGCAGTGGTTTGTGATTGACTAACAGTTGTTGAAACAACTGGTGCTTCAACCACTGTTGTCATTACAACAGATGTTGTTCTGCTTTTTGGCAGGAGGCGATGGTGGTGATGTTGTTTTTGGTGGTGATGGTGGTGATGGTAAAGCAGTGGTTGTGGTGTGTGTTGAAGTGATAACAGATGTTGAAACCTCTGAAGTACCAGCAGTAGTTGATACAGCATGAGTTACAACAGCTGTTTGGGTGGAGGTTTGATGTTGAAGGCTTTTGGATGGTGGCTTTGGAGTATGCTTTGGAATTCTGGATGGTGTGGACTTGGGTTCCCTCACTTTTGTAGTGGGATTTCTTTTTGGCTTAGGATTTTTAGCATCCTTTGGCTCAGAACAACCCTGCGCATTCAGTTCCATGTAAGCTCTTTTCTCCTCATTCCACCTTGACCTATCCTTTGCCTCTCTGTCCCTTTTTACACTTGCTATAGCTTCATCAAGTGCATTTTGGGTAACATCAACCTTTTTGCTACCATCTGGCAAAGGTATCTGCTTGGTCATATTCTCCATGTCTGGTTCTATGTAGAGACCATCATCTACTCCCTTTTTCTTCCATTCTTTAATTTTCTCCCCCTTTTTGGCATTATCTGGGGGTAATTGATCGATGAAAAGCACAGTGGGAGGAGCAGTGCCAGTGGTTTCCAGTAAATGGGCCTTGAGAGCCTTGATGTCTGCTTGTGTGTTCTTGAACCTAGACTCCATGATGTTTCTCAGCTTTTGTACATGTATTTCATGTTGCTGATCAGCCATTTGTTTTTGTTGTTGGAGAAAAGGTTGAAATAGATTCCAGAGCTCATTTGTAGCAGGTGCTTGTGGTGGAGCAGGTGCTTGAGGTGGAACAACAGTGGATTGCATCTTTTGTACCTTCAACAGCTGTTGCAGCATTTCTTTGATATCTGCAACTGAAGTATCCAGTTTATCAACACGTTCCGTCAATTCCAAATATTTTAAACCATCACCCAATTTAATGGGATCATCTGATTTCCCACTAGCAGTGGTTTTATCAGTGGTTGAGGTAGGGAGTGTACTCCAAACATTAACCACTGATGCCCCTTTTTCTTGGTACTGGGTTCTTCTTCCTTCAACACTTGACAATCTTTTGATGTTGCCAGTGGTCAAAAAGAAGTCACTGGTAGATGTCAGAGGTGCTATGGAAGGAATTGCCTCCAAGGAAGTCTTATTAATGTAACCACTGTCCAACTGTAAACCAGTGGGTTCAACAGTTGTAGTGGCTGCTTCACTTGGATTACCACCAAGAGTTACTTGTAACTCAAGGGGTGTAACCTCCTCAGGTTGTGTTGGTGGGTTAGCAAAGATTGATACATCAGACCCAGTCATTTGTTGAGGCATGTTCTCATTGATAGGTGATTGAGAAGGACTGGTTAGTGCCTGGTTCAAATCAATTACATCCAACAGAAGTTTAGTTGGTGGAGGAATTATGGATGTGATGTTTGGTGTAGAAAGAGAATTTGCCCCGGGCATTGGGCTGTGGATGATGGAAACGAGTGATTCCAGAGCATCATGTTGTGGTGTCCCAATGTGTATAACCTGTTCTTTTTGAGAAGAAACGAGAGGAGTTTCGGTTATGGGTTGAGATATTTGTACCAACTGCTGTGAGGAAGAAGCAGCAGTGGTTTCTTGTGACTTTTGTTTTGTCACAGGCAGTTGCTCTGGTATCTCATCCTCCAGAGTTGCCTTTTTGATGGGTTTGGGGGGTTTTTGATTTTTCTTTTTCTGTGGCTTTTTGGTGATTTTAGGTGTGGGTTTCAAAGCAGTTGTGTTCCTGCTTTGATCACCTTGAGCAGTGGGCTCAGCAGCAGATACCTGAGGAGCAGTGGTAGCTGCTAAATTCTGCTCAGGCACCTCTGCTTGTGTTTTGCAAGGTGTTGACATTCTTGTAAAAGTTTCAGCAGTTAAGCTGTGCATTTGTAAAAAGTCACCTTGGTTTATTTCAGACATATCATTCTTACTGAATTTCTTTTCAAAATAATAACTTAGAAATCTTGGAAACAGTAAGAATGATTTTGTTTCAACATTTTTAACCAGATCATTAAAAATTTCCCGGGAATAATTAAAATTTTCTTCTTGAAGAATAACATATCCCAGATTTTGAATTTTTAATGGTATTTCATTAAAAGAAGTGGTTTTGTTTGAAACACACATTAGAAGGGTATGAAATAAAAACCTTGTTGCAGAAGGGAAGTAACCTTTTTGTAAGGTGTCCTTTTTCACCTCTGCATTATACCCTCTTTCCAGAAAATCATTTTTTAACTCGTTTTTGGGAAAAGTAATTTTACCTTCCTGATCGTCGAGTTGAAAGACTTCTGAAATGGATTGTGTTGTAATCTTGACAGCTTTCCCTTTTAGAGAAGAATTGATGGCGATTACTGTGTCACCTTGTTTTACAAGGGTTGCATTCTTCCAAACCTCTTTTTGGGTTGTCAAGTAAATTGGTGCATCTGCTGTTAACAAAGTTTTGTTCTTCGATGCAGATATGGTATCAATGATGGAGTTGAAGATATTTGTGGTGCCGGGTTTTGTGAGAAGACCCAGAAGATTGTGAGATGGTTTATGTGGAATTTCAGTGGGTTTCGCCTTTTGAGAGGCTTGTTTTGATGTTGATTTGGAAGTGGGTTTTGCAGATGACTTCGATTTTGTCATTTTGGAGATGATGATCGAAGAAGGTTGTGAAGGAATTTGAAGAAAAACTGATTTGAGAAGAGAATTTTTGAGAATTCAATTCGACAGTAAAACCCTGTTTTTGTTGTGAAGTGGGGGTTTTATAGAGAAAAAATGAGTGCTGACGTGGCAGAGGTTACAAAAGGTCTGACTACAATGTACTGCCCACATGCCAATTTCTGATGAAATGAAGGACAGTACTTTTATGAAAGTTACTGATGAAGGCAGTGGTTACAACGGTAAAATGGAAGCAGTGGATAAGACACTGCTTTTGAACAACAGAGTTTATCAAGGAAATAAGAGGACAGAGGATGGCCTTCAGCAGTGGACAGACTTTGAAGTAGAGCAGACTTTTGAACAAGCAGTGGTTATGGCAGACTTTTAAGGATTTTAATGAAAAATTCATTTTTAGCTATTTTTAAGGATGGATTTTTTATTTTCTGAAAACATTTTAATGCTTTTATTCATAGAAAAACAAGATGTTGCTTGTTATTCCATGTTTAGCATGCCAATCCTAGAGACCAAACTTTCAAAAGTGGCTGTGTCTAATGCTTTTGTGAGCACATCTGCCAGCTGGTCTTTAGTTGGAACATGATGCAGAGAAATCAAACCTTTTTCATAGCAATCCCTCACAAAGTGATGTCTGATGTCGATGTGTTTGGTGGTTGAATGGGAAACTGGATTTTTGATGATATTTTCTGCTGCCTGGCTATCCAACATGAGTGGTGTCTTTAAGGCAGTGATACCAAAATCCGGCAACTGATTTTGAAGCCACAGGAGTTGGGCTGTACAGCTTGCAGCAGCAATGTATTCAGCTTCAGCAGTAGATGTTGAAACAGCTGCTTGCTTTTTGCTTTGCCAAGAAACCAAGCAATCACCTAGAAACTGGTACCCTCCTGAAGTGGACTTCCTTGTGGTGTGACATCCAGCAAAGTCACTGTCTGAAAAACCCGAAAGCTTGATATTCCCATTAGCTGGATACCAGATACCAAGTGTGGGAGCACCTTTTATGTATCTGAAGACCCTTTTTACAACAATGAGATTTGATTTTCTGGGAGCTGATTGACTTCTTGCACAGACACATGTTGCAAACATGATGTCTGGTCTAGATGCAGTTAGGTACAGTAAAGACCCAATCATGCTTCTATAAAGTGTTTGGTCAATCAGCTCATCCTTTTCATCAGACATGACAAGCTTATTTGTTGCCATGGGTGTGTTACATGGTTTACAATCATTCATATCAAATTTGTTTAAAAGTTCTTTAGCATATTTGCTTTGATGAATGAAAGTTCCATTTTGCATTTGCTGAACTTGGAGACCAAGAAAGCATTGCAGCTCACCTATTGCACTCATTTCAAACTCAGCTGTCATGAGTTCCCTAAACTCTTCACACATTTTGTTACATGTGCTTCCAAAAATAATGTCATCCACATAAATTTGGACAATCATTAAATCCTTTCCTCTCCATTTTAAAACCAGTGTTTTATCAATGGTACCTCTTTTGAAACCATTTGAGAGTAGAAAGGTGGAAAAAGTTTCATACCAGGCCCAAGGTGCTTGTTTCAGGCCATACAAGGCTTTGTTTAGCCTGTAGACATGATCTGGATAAAGTGGATCCTCAAAACCTGGAGGCTGACAAATATACACCTCTTCTTGAATTGTACCATAGAGGAAAGCACTTTTGATATCCATTTGAAACACCTTCATGTTGTGGTTGACAGCAAAGGCCAGGAACAATCTTATAGCTTCCAGTCTTGCTACAGGGGCAAATGTTTCATCAAAATCAATCCCCTCTTCCCGTCTGTAACCTTGAACCACAAGCCTGGCTTTATTCTTGACAACAATGCCCCTTTCATCAGTTTTGTTTTTAAAGACCCACTTTGTGCCGATGGGACTGACATCTTTTGGCAGTGGTACAAGCTCCCATACTTGTTGTCTTTTGAACTGTTGGAGCTCCTCTTGCATGGCTTCTACCCAGCTATTGTCTTTCAGTGCCTCTTGGTACTTGACTGGCTGATGGAGTGATAGAAAACCAGCAAAAAGACAAATGTTTTGGGTTTGGCTTCTTGTGAGCACCCCTTCATTGATGTTGCCAATGATTTGATCAGGTGGATGGGATCTCAAGTAGATTAAATCTCCTTGGTATGGAATGATGGCATTTGTTGGTGAGGGCTGCAAATGTGTATCATCTGAGCTAACCACTGCTGGTGACTTTGATGACCCAGCAGTGGCTTCAAAGGGTGGTGGAATAGGAGGTAATGGTGAGGACACATGCTGACTTTTATCCACTGTTTGGGGACTTTTGTCAGCAGTGTTTGTTGATGTGGAAGCAGTGGTTGATGGGCTACTTTGGTCAACAACTGTTGAGGTAGCAGTGGTTGAGCTTTGACAGCTGTTTTGAACATCTGCTGCTCTACCCATTTTGGCAGACTTTTGTTGAGGAATGATGATCTTATACCCATAGTCTGGTGATGAATCCTCTGATGGACCTGCACTGTTAGTCTTGACAGCAGTATTTTCAAAAGTGAATTTATCAAGATCAAACAGATCTGCAGGATTTGCTGGGATTTTCATTGATGAAAGTTCATTGAACTTTACATTCAAGGTCTCCTCCACTGCCTTGGTCCGTGTATTAAACACTTTGTAGGCCTTGGTAGTGGTTGAGTATCCCAGATGATAACCACAGTCAATTTTGGCTGCAAATTTTGAGATGGAATCTTTTAAGTTCAAAATAAAGCATGGGCAGCCAAATACCTTGTAGTATGAGATCAGTGGTTTGATTTTATACAGAATTTCATAAGCAGTCTTTTTGTGCCTGAGGTTTATTAAAACTCTGTTTTGGACATAGCAAGCAGTGTTTACTGCCTCTGCCCAAAAAGTTAATGGCAAACCTGAATCAGCAAGCATGGTTCTGGCAGCCTCAATCAAAGTTCTGTTCTTTCTTTCAACTACCCCATTTTGCTCTGGTGTTCTAGGGATGCTGTACTGCCTTACAATCCCTTTCTTCACACAGAAGGCATCCAACTCCTTATTTTTGAATTCTGTGCCATTGTCACTCCTGAAGACTTTTACTGGAAGGTCAAATTGCTTTTCAACCTGTGTCACAAAGTCTTGCAAAATGCATGCAGTCTCATCTTTTGAGTGTAAAAAGAAAGTCCATGTAAACCTAGAGAAGTCATCAATAATAACCAAACAATATCTCTTTTTCTTGAGGCTCATGACTTGAACTGGGCCAAGCAAATCCATGTGCAGCATTTGTAAACACTGGGTTGTTTTGGACTCTTCAATGGACTTGAAGGAGCTTTTATGTTTCTTTCCTTTTAAACAGGAAACACAATGCTCAGGACATGAAAACAATTTTTGTGGTAGGCCTCTTACCAAACCATTTTTTGAAATTTCAGTGATTGTTTTAAGATTTGTGTGCCCCAGTCTTCTGTGCCAAAGTTCTGTCTCTTTGTTAGAGGCAGCTGAGAACAGACAGGCATCAGCTCTGGGACACTCTTTTGACATATCAACAACATAAACATTGCCACTTCTTTGAGCAACAAGTTTTGTTTGACCAGTTTTTATTATTGATTCAATCTTTTTGACCATTTCTGGTCCAACAATCCTACAACACTCCTTTGTGAAGAATGACCCATACCCCTTGTCACTCATTTGTGAAACACTTAGGAGGTTGAATTTCAGACTGTCTATCAGATTGACATTTTCAAATTTTACATTTCCAGAATGTACTGTACCAGACCCCAAAACTTTCCCTTTACTGTTATTCCCAAAGGATATATCACCCCCTCCATGAATTTTGAAATCTTTGAGTAGGGCTTTATATCCAGTCATGTGCCTGGAGCCTCCACTATCAACATACCAGAGGCTATCTAAGCAGGCAGAAGCTCCCTGCACATGAAGTAAAAGGATTAGTTCATTAGGGTTTCCAAAGCAAATAAGGCTTTGGATGGGGTCTCAACAGTGTCTGGGATGGATGCAGATTGATGGACAGTGGTTAAGTCAGGGGTTTGGACAGTTTTAGGACTGTTTCTTGCTAACCACTGTTGGGGGTCTTGACCAATCACCTGTTGATAACCAAAAGGATGCCTATTCACTTTAGGTTTAGAGGGCCTTTTGTAGATCTCATAAACGTGTGGAATCCTTTGGTAAGATGGTTTTCCCTTACCTCTTCTGAACTGGTTGGCAGGGGGTGCATCAGTAACCTGAACATCTCTTTTGACAGATGTTTGGTTCAGCTGTTTTGTGCCAGCTGTTTAGACTGGCACAAACAGTGGTTGGTTTTTGGTGAATTTGACAGATGATGTTGATGGACTCAAGGATGTTTTAGCAGTGTATTCATTCTTTTTCACATCAAAGTTTTTGAGATACACACATGCTTGAGTTTTGTGATTTGATTTGCCACAGACAATGCAACTTTCAGCAGGAACAATGACACTTGTTTTGTTTAGATCGTATGCTTTTAAATGAAAACAATCTTTTGTTAGATGATTTCTTTTCTCACAAAATTCACAAAACAAGTTATTGACCTTTTCTCTCTTCTTTCTCTTCTCAGACTCCTTTACAACAGAGTTTTTAACCTCTGTTGGGATGTCCTTAAGAGGAATGACTTTTGCTTTTGGAGCTTTAACACCGTCAGTGGTTGTAAAGTCCATGGGCTTGAAATTTTCAAGAATGTCACACTCATCAGGCCATGTGGGTTTAAACTGGTATTTCTCAATTTCCTCAAAAGTAGAGGATCCCATTGGTCTGTCAAGTGTGATTTTGTTACCAAGTTTATCAGTGATTTTCACTTCTTGGCCATTCTTGTTTGTGGGGATGAACTCAGTGGTTACATCAGTGGTTTGAACAGATTTTTCAAAAGCAGTGTTTTCATCATCATGTTTTCTATAACCAACACCAAATTTTACATTGCTTTTAATCTGTTTCTCAAGCATAACCTCATACCCTTTGCATGATTCCACCCATTTTTCACAGGTGATCTGGGTGGACTCCAACTCCTTTTTGCAAACTTGGTATTTTTCTACCATAGTTTGGAGTTGGGTTTTGGTTATGCTCTGCTCTTCTTTCAGACTGCTGATCTCTTTTTCTTTTTCCGTCAATTTGTTTCTAAGTTCTTTTAAAGATCTTTCAAATTTGACTTCATCAGTTAAGATTTTATCCCGAAGGTTTTCATTTACCTCTTTGATGTTAGCAAAAGCAATAATGCAATTGTTAGAACACAGTTTTTCAAGAACTTGAGGAGATACCTTGGCAGCAGCCATCATTGCACAATCACATTGATGATTTTCTTCATCATCAGCTCTTACTTCTTTCTCACCTGCTTTCTTCTCTTCCTCTTCTTCTTTATCCTCTTCGGACCATGGATCTGTCAGTGGTTTAATCAGGGTTTCTGAATTTTCTCCCAGCAGCAGTTCACCAGCAACTATATTAACAACTGCTTCAGTCACCTCATCCACTATTTCATCACTTAGCTGTTCACCTTCAGTTTCTACCCCCTCTGGTATTGACTCTAATGCCATCAAACAAAATTCATCATTAGAAGGTTCATTAAAAGCATAGAGTGCAAAATTTTCATCACCAAGCTCATCAGGCATGCTGCTCCAGTCAACAAAGCCTTGCATGAAAAAGCTTTGCTGATCTGGTTATACCACTCCTGGAGCAGCTGTTTGAGGAGCAACAGGTTGCACTTGTGCCTGGGGGACAGGGGTTTGAACATACTGAATTTGTGGGACAGTGGTTTGGACATAATGCACAGGCACAGGAAGCATAGTGAGCAGTGTTAACATGAGCTGCAGGTGTATATTGGGTATAGTGAACAGTGCTTTGATTTTGTGGTCTAGGGTTTGAGCTGGGATGAGTGATTATAGGACCAGTAGTTTGACTCCTGCATTCCCTAGCAAAATGACTTAGCCGATTACACTTGTAACACTTGATTTTAGATTTATCTAACCCCACCCTTAAATTCCCATGTAACCCTGGGAATTTTCTCCCTGTTCTTTTGTAGAATTTGCTTGTTCTTACACTAAGCAAAGCCAACTGATGCAAAATGTCCATCTCTTCTAAGTCAGTGGGATCAAAATGTTGCAAATCATTGAGTTCAAAGCACAAATTATCTGACATCTGGTTTTCATTGTTTGCAGTAAAAGCATAATTTGCAGAGTGAGGATCAGGGTTGTTAAAATTTCCACCAGTAGTTATATAAATGAAGTGATCATACCCCTGATCCTTACCACTGCTACCAGATTCTTCCTGACCAAAAAGAGCTGTGCTACCGAATGAATAATCATCAGCAACTTTTCCAGACTCTTGCAACTTCTTTTTCTGGTTCAACTCCCTTTCATAGGTCAGGAGTCTACCATGAAGTTGGGTCAGGGTCAGGGTCAGATCTTTGAACTCAACAGAGTTTCTAGTGACAAAAGCTATGGTGTCCCATTTTCCTGGTAGTGACCTAAGGAACCTGCTATTTTGAGTTGAATTTGGAAAAGTTACTTTAACAAGCCTTAGTTCACTAATGAGACAACTGAATCGCTCAAACTCCTGAGTCAATGATTCACCCTTGATGTGACAAAATGTTTCATACTGCTTATTCAGAATTTCCCTATTGTTTTCAATGACTTCTTCTGTTCCCCCAAACTGTTCCTTCAGCGCATCCCATAGCTCTTTGGCACTATTACAGTGTAACAGTCCAGCATAGATCTCATTGGGTAATGCAGATGCTATGATGCTAAATGCTTTGGCATCGAGTTCGAACTTTTGAAAATCAGTTTCAGTATAGTTTTTAGTTGGTTTAGGAACGAACTTCTTTGCATCCTCAGCACTTGGCACCATAGGAACATGGGGACCAAAAACAACAGACCTCCAACATCCAGTGTTCTGTTGAGCAAGGATGTGACCCATCCTTCTCTCCCAGATGTTGTATTCATTACGTTTAAGCATAGGTGGTTTAAAAAGCGAGCCAATGTTATTCTTATCATCTTGTGATTGTGACGTCATCCTGGTTGTTTTACAGGCACTGATTAATCAACTTTAATGGTGATTAAACCTTACTCTGTTTTTCAACAAACCGAACAAACTATCGATATCAACGATTATGAGCTGAACTATTTATGTCAAAATGATTTTTAAATCAAGTTTGACTGTCCAAGCTTTGATACCAATTGTTGGATCTGAGTTTGGTTTTGATTGTATTTTACATTTGAATTAGAATGAAGATGGATGAGTTGTGCAGCGGAATTAAGATGGAAACAAACTTTGCATACAATCAAACGAGAGTATTGCTTTGATCAAACACTTTTTCACAAAGAACCGAAAGATTGAATTTATTTCAATTACGATTACAATGCAATGTTTAATGCAAACTCCCCCTCAGCCAGAGCTCAGTGTTTGTTCGTGCAGAGAAGACGATTTTGCAAAGAGCTAATAGAACAGTATAGAGCACTGTTCTATTGATAGGCACTAGCAAACCACTGAGCATCTAAGCTGACGTCACCATGAAAGTGACATCTAACCTCCTAACAAACTCTAACCTCTGATCAATACAAACACTGCTATGCTAACTATTGCTATTACATTTCATTACATAAAAGACATCTAATAACTGCTGCTTCCTTCCACTGCTGTGAACCCAGCAGTACTTGTCCGGATCAGCAGTGCTTGACTCAAGGCAGTAGATTGAACAGCAGAGCTTTAGTCTTCATCAGGCTTTTACTTGATCAGCAGATTGTAGGTCAGCAGTTTGCAAGATCAGTAGATAGGAGGTCAGCAGATGTTGAAATCACTTTCAAGGGGAGAGACTTGTATGTAGCATCTGCTTATTCTGGATCCACTGCTCTGATCTAGTTTTGGCTTTAATTATCTGTTCCTCTGGTAGGGTTCAATCCCAACAAAGGTCGAGTCAGTGTTTGAAATGTGTGAATGCCCTGCTAACAGTCGGGTGAAGTTCACTACCGGTACTCTTGAGGGAAACACGCTATCTTGGTGGAATGCGCAAGTTCAAATTCTCGGATTAGTGGATGCCAATGCCACTCCCTGGAATGGCTTTAAGGATCTGATCAAGGAAGAGTATTGTCACAGGGACGACATTCAGAAGCTGGAGGTGGAATACTACGGTTTGAAGATGTTTGGATCAGAGATCGAGGCATACACCAAAAGGTACAATGATTTAGTTGTTCTTTGTCCAAACTTGTCACAGCCCACCTACAAGCGAATCAAGCTCTACCTTAGAGGTTTAGTTTCAGAAATCCTGAGTTTAGTGACTACAGCCAATCTCCCCATAATCCAGCAAGTAATCCGCTTGGCATACCGTCTCACTGACCAAGCAGTTGAACAGGGCAAGCTGCCCAAGCGAATCAATGCTGCTATTGATGCCTTTGGGGATAACAAACGCAAGTGGGATAACAGTCAGAACAAAGGTTCAAACTCCTCATAGCCATAAGCTCAGCAGAGGAAGTTTGAAGGTAACAAGGGTCCCAACCAACAAGCTGCAACCAATCAAAACCAGGGTGGTTATCAAGGAAATCGACCCAAGTGCAACTAATGCAATCTGCATCACTACGGGTAGTGTGAGAAGAACCGTTGTAAACAGTGCAACAAGCTGGGGCACGCAGTTAAAGATTGTAGGAGCCTGCACCCAGTGAGGCAGAACCAGAGACCCCAACAACAGCAACAGCAACAATGGGGGAATGTTAGAGTGTGTTTTCAATGTGGGGATGAGGGGCACATCAAGAGGAATTACCCGCAGTTGAACCAAAACCGTAACAACAACAACAACCAAGGCATTGGGAATAACAATGGTGACAACAACGCACGAGGGAGAGCTTTTGTAATCGGCATCGGAGAAGCAAGGAACGATCCCAACGTAGTGATGGGTAAGTTCCTACTCGATGATCATTTTGTTTTCATACTGTTTGATTCTGGAGCCGATGCTAGTTATGTATCATTAAGTGTTAGTAAGATGCTTAAGGCTACACCAGCTCCTTTGAACACTAAACACGTCGTCGAATTGGCCAGTGGTAGAAATATCGAGGCTACTCTTGTCATCAACTGTGGCGCCCGTTTCCAAATGGTCAAATATCAATACTTTAACAACGAAATTACGACCCAATTTAAACATTTTACACATCATTAAAATAAACTTGGTTGCATATACAAAAACCATTCCTTTTTTAAACGTTTACAAACCAACTAAAATTTACAAAAGACATAACATAAGTATTGATTAAAGTTTAACAACTAGACTTAAGTTAATTTGCAACAAAAGCATTTTGACCCGTTTACAACTTTACAAATTCCGGAAGCACATGAAGGGCAAAATGAAGTGTGTTCGATCCGAGTGAAAGCATGATCATCTAGACTTGGATTTTACCTATAACACAACAACAAGAGTTAATACCATTTAAACATGAACACTTCCTACTAACATAGGATTCTAATTTACAACAATATGACAAACATGCTATTAACGTAACCATTCATGTTCGCTTGTTAACTATTACTAACATTCTTTCATTTGAATCCGTTCATGATATAACATCATACGATCATTCTTTTTACACCTTCATTCTAGTCCGTTCGACCAGTTCATGTGGAGATCTAATACAAGATTCATTCTTTTACATAACATTCTAATTTATTCGACCCATTTGTAATAGGCCTTGTACATGATCATTCTTTAATGGACTACGATTGCCATAATATATATCAATAAACAAAGCTATAATTAAAACCTTAATCGAACAAGTAGCGTACCTCGTTCTTGATTCCCTTGTTGCTTCGAGTGACTCGAACCTTCTTCCTTTACACCTATACATAACCGTTTATACTTAGAATTCATGTCTTGTGCTTATTTTACATACATTCCTTGATAAGATATCATACAAACTTAACACGTACTTCATATGCATATCAAATCATGATCATTACGTAGGGTTCAAGGTCAAAATTGTTGAATTTTTAACTAAAGCATTTCATCAAACACTTGGCGTGCATAATATTAATAAAGGATAATGTACACGTATCATATGCACATCTTCACTAGTTCATATTAAGATCATCAAGTTCAACAAATTTCATACAACACTCATTCCAAATCAGTTTCATCTAACAATTACTCACTAATAACAATTTGCATACTTAGACATTACACTAATAAGCACATAATTCATCCTTGTTCTTCACAATACTCCTAAATCAAGTGGGTTCTTAATTTAAATCATTAATTCAATCAATTTCAAGCATAATTCATGTTCTATAGTGTAATCCTAACTCACAATTACACTAATTTTCATATGAACTCATGATTGGGTTAAAACCCACTTTCTACAAATCACTAAATCAGAAATTTCAACCACTTGGGCTAGCTCAAGTGGCCACCGACATCCTTGCTAAAGTCTCTCGGGGACCCTCATTTGGAGAGGTCTCGGGTTCGATCCCACTCGAGTACGACCAGAGGATATTTTCTGCCAGGGATCTTTGTCGGGTAGTGAACTGGGAGGGGAGATCCCCTCCGCGGTCGGGGTTACCGTGCAAATTAACCTTTTTTTTTAAATCATAAATTTTGACTTACCATTTGTTAGACAAGCATAGATGATCAGTAATTCGGGCACATGCATAAGACTGACATCAATTTCATCCTTCAATTTGTTAAATTTGTAGATTTATGTCTTAGTCAGGTTTGGTTCTCCTTCCCTCTTTCTCTTCTACGCACACACATACACATACACATACACACACACACAGAGACCTGCACTTTGTGTTTTATTTGTTTAAGAATAAACTTTCATTCATTTATGCAAGTTTAGTCCTTCTAGTTCCAATAGTCGTTCATTAACACAAAATCTTTCATTCTTTCTATACTAACATCACATTTCTTTAACTTAGTTGGTCAACTAAGGATATGACATTACATACTTAGAACATTTAGGTAAAATAATAAATTACGCATTTTTGGGGTGTTACAAGTCTACCCCCCTTAAAGGAGGTTTCGTCCTCGAAACCTAGATACATACCGGATAACGTTGGGTAGTGCTCCCGCATTTCATCTTCTAACTTCCAAGTTAGATCTGATCCTTTTCGATGTTGCCATTGAACTAAGACTTGTTTTATAGCTTTGTTTCGTAGGTGTGTTACCTTGGAATCCTTAATTGCTAATGGCCTTTCAACACAATTCATTCGCTCATCAACTTCAATGTCGTGGAGTGGTACAAGTGTCGTTTCATCCGCAAGGCACTTTCGAAGTTGCGATACATGAAAAGTAGTATGAATTCCATCCAAGGCTGGCAGTAAATCCAACCGATAAGCTACCTTCCCAACCTGGGCTAATATTTTTAAAGGTCCAATGTAATGGAGACCCAACTTCCCTCGTATACGAAACCGGATTATACCTTTCCATGAAGAGACTTTCAAAAACACGTGGTCCCCAACTTGTAACTCAATGGGATGTCTTCTTCAATCCGTGTATGCTTTTTATCGATCTTGAGCCTCCTTTAAACGGGCTCGCACAAGATCCATCTTCTCGTTAGTCTTAGCCACTACGTCGTTGGGAGAAATTTCTCTTTGTCCCACCTCTCCCCAACAAACGGGAGTTCTACATTTCCTCTCTTACAACATTTCATACGATGCCATTTGAATGCTATTATGATAGCTGTTGTTGTACAAAAATTCAAGTAATGATCGTCCCCACTTACACCGAAATCCATTACACATGCTCTTAACATATCTACGAGCGTTTGAATGGTTCGCTCAGATTGACCATCCATTTGGGGGTGGTAGGCGGTACTGAAGTGTAACTTCGTACCCATACTCTCATGGAACTTTTGCCAAAATTGAGATGTAAACCAGGTATCTCGATCTGACACAATGGATTGAGGGTACTCCGTGATGAGATATTATCTCGTTTACATAAATTTCCGCCATCCTTTCTGAAGAGGAGGTCTCCCGGATGTGTAAGAAGTGCGTGCTTTTGGTGAGACGGTCTACGATCACCCATATAGCATCGTGACCTTTCTTTGTTTTGGGAAGTTTGGTCACCAGATCCATCGTCACTTCTTCCCATTTCCATACTGGAATTTCTAACGGTTATAGTTTACCATATGGTTTCTGATGTTCTGCCTTTACCTATGAACATGTTAGACATTTCGCAACGTACTTGACAATGTCACGTTTCATATCAAGCCACCAGTAATCTTTCTTCAAGTTTCGATACATTTTTGTGGCTCCCGGATGTATCGGATATTGGGACTTATGAGCTTCTTTGAGTAATATAGTCTTTACTTCACAAAGCCAAGGTATCCAGATTCGACCAAACCTTACCTTTAACCCATTCGCATTTTCCTCCAATTCATTCACGAACCCTTTCGTTCTTTCTTTCTTTGGATCACCCACACTTAAGGATTTTATTTGTGCTTCTTTTATTACCTTAAGAATTCGAGGAGTAACTACCATTCTCATGGATTTCACTCGAATAGGAGACAAGTAATCTTTCCGGCTCAAGGCGTCGGACACAACATTTGCCTTTCCCGGGTGATAGAGAATATCACAATCATAATCCTTAATGAGCTCTAGCCACCTTCGTTGTCTCATATTTAGCTCCTTCTGTTCGAAGAAATACTTGCGACTTTTATGATCCGAATAAATTGTACTTTTCGTCTCGTACAAGTAATGCCTCCATATTTTCAAGGCGAACACCACCGCTGCTAATTCCAAATCGTGGGTCGGGTAATTACCCTCGTGCTGCTTCAATTGCCTTGACGCATACGCTATAACTTTACCTCTTTGCAGTAAAACACATCCTAACCTTTGGTGTGACGCATCCATAAACACAACCAAGTCTTCCGCACCATTAGGTAGAGTCAATACCGGGGAGCTTGACAGTTTCTCTTTCAAAGTTTGAAAAGCCTTGTCTTGATCTGCACCCCATATAAACTTCTCATTCTTTTTCGTTAGTTTGGTCAACAACAAGGCTATTTAGAAAAGTCTTGGATAAACCTCCTATAATAGCCTGCTAACCCCAAAAAGCTTCTTACTTCGCTTGGGTTCTTCGGGGGCACCCGTTTCATAACGGCTTCAACTTTAGACGGGTCTACAAGGATACCGTTCGCATTAATCACGTGACCGAGAATTGTACCTCTCTAATGTCACACCCTGACTTTTGCGGAAGCGGGATTATTGATGTGACTTCTTAATACCGTAGCATTCAATCATAACAATGCTAAATGATAAAACCATAAGATGTTCATCCATTAATTAAGTTTGAAAATAACGTAACATAATTGTTTGAAATATCGGCACCAAATTCCAATTTGCAAACTATAACAGGTTTTATTGAGTTCATGAAGATTCGACAAAAGACTTTAAGTAAAACGGGGTTTAGAAACATGTATCCCGTCCAGGAATAGGATGCATCTTCTAAACTCTAACGACCTTGAATGACATCTTTTATTCATGGCGCAGCTTGACTACATGCACACACACCTGCCAGATCCACTTAGTTCCCTGAAATACATGTAATTTGGAAAAATCAACAAAAGTTGAGTGAGTTCATGTGTTTGTATAAGTATGTATAAACCTTTGTAAACAGTGTATGTATGTATGTCCCGGTATGAAAGCAAACAAGGAAAAGATCACCAATGGTTTGCAAGGCCACTGATATGTGTGACGGTGTAGGAAGACTCAAACCTAGCAAAGTTGTACCGGACTTCCGGCTGGAAGACATAGTCACCACTATGGGCCACCCTGGCCTCATGGGTGTGGGCTCGCTACACCCAATGTTGGTGCAGTTGTCTGTCGACTATATCTTCATTCGAGTCTTAGGTTAGAGCTGATTGTACAATGCATGGAAATCAAGAAATCATGTATGTCTTAATGATGATTTCGCTCATAGTGACATATGGTCATATGAGCGAAATCACCAACAACTAGATTTCGCTTATTAGGTCAAGTTGATAGGTTTCGCTCATGTGTCATCATGAAGGTTTCGCTCTTGTGTCAGTACAAATGAGCGAAATCACAAGCCTTATATATAGGGGTTCCCATAAGCGAAATCACATAGAACAGGTGTGAAGGTCTTGTATGTAACGGCGAAACTCTGCCGAATCGTCTCCAGTGCTTGTAAACTGTTAGCAGATTAATAAAAGAGACATTTAATAGTGAATTCAAGCTAAACAAAGACTGAATCAATGAATTCCGCCTCTGATTCAGTCTGAGCACTCTTCTGATCGACTCGTTAGGTCGTCTCACGATCCTACAAGTGGTATCAGAGCTCAGGAAGAAGAGTTCTTACCGTTTAGTTCGTTTTCGCTCAAGTATTCTTTTTTCTACACTTTATTTCTTCACCAGAACGAGATTTACGGGACAAAACCTGCTCAAAATTTCACAGACTGTGTGTTATTGGACATTAACAAACCCTGGAAAGTTTCGGACCAAAATTCGGACTAGAAATGGATGAAATTACCTTCGGACTAGGTTCCGCTCATTCGGACAGTGTGTAGTTTCGCTTATATGACCACCTAGTTTCGCTCTTATGTCACCAAAGTTGAAGGGTTTCGCTCCAAAGACCAAGTAGTTCCGCTCTTGTGAACATAACTAGTTTCGCTCTTTTGAACAATACTAGTTTCGCTCTTGAGAACAACTTGGTTTCGTTCATGTGAACAACTTGGTTTCGCTCATTTGGACTTGATCTAGTTTCGCTTATAAGGACACTTATTGTTTCGCTTAAAGTCAAGATTAGGGTTTAACTTGTTAATTTCGCTTTTATGTACATATAGGTTAGTAATTTCGCTTATAGGGTCATTAAATGGTTTCGCTTATAAGGTTCTTGATGGTTTCGCTTTTATGGTTTCATAGGGTTTCGCTTATATGGACTGTCCATATAAGCGAAATCATTCACACTATATATAGGGAGTATAAGCGAAACCATATCATTCAGTTGTGTAACTTGGAGTGAACCTATCTCATGCTTGTGGTGTTCTTTGATCAAAACTTTTGACTTGGCTCTTCAAAGTATCATAAGCTTCTTGTACTCACTGACTCGACCACTTTAAAGAATCATACTGTTTTTGTAAATCTTGAAATTTAGATTCTTTTTCAACACAATCAACACATTTTGTAGAACACAGTTGTCTAGTAACCAACGTAGAAACAGCTAGATCTTCACTTTAAACACACTTTTGATTGATATTACAGCGTTTACAATCAAATCTCACACCGGCAGCACCTCGGTATGGAAAACAAGAACTGATACAAATGATTTCGCTCCTAGGATATATATAGGGACTAGGTTTCGCTCATATGGATATGATCTAGTTTCGCTTATAAGGACACTTATTGTTTCTCTTATTTGAACTTAGTGGTTTCGCTTTTAGGACCTCTAAGGTTTCGCTCATAGGTGCAAACATCTGGTTTCGCTTATAGGGTTGGTCTGATTTTGCTCTTGTGTCAGGATTGTTAGAAAAATGGCAGAAATGTTTGATGAAAAGGAGAATGAGTTTATTGAAAGGTTAAATAGATATGGTTGATATCATACGAGTTTGTATGAACAAGATGATAAGAAGATTTGGACTCTTAGACTTGAAAGGTTTGCATGTCAAAAGGATGAGACCTTGAAAGAGATGGAAAGGAGATTTGATTACTTGGTGGACAATTTGAAAATGTTTGGAATTAAATTGACAGATACTGAAAAGATTTCAAAGTTTGCAGATGTTTTACCTGCCGAATGGGATGATGTTTTAAAGAAATTAAAACAAGAGCCTAAATTTTCAAAATTACATCCATCTGATTTCATCAATAAACTTCAAAAGCATAGTTATGAAAATTCTGATAAGAAGAAAATATTGATGAATAAAATCATAGAGAATCTAGATAAATTGAATTTGGGAAATCTAAATAAAATCAATTTGGATGTAATTACTGAAATTGATAGGAGAATATGTATGTGTTTTACTGCAAAACAAAACATGAAATATGATTTTAAAAGGGGATGTTATATTGATGCAAATTTAAATCCTCTTGATTTTGTGAAAATTGTTTGTGCCGGAACATACAAGACAGAGACAAAGGAAATGTCAAAGAATGAAGAATCTGTGAAAAATGAATCTTCAAGTTCTGAATCAGTATGCACCAAATGTGACAACTTTAAGACTGACAATGGCAAACTCTTGAAGGATGCAGAAAGTTTGAAATCGGAAGTCAAGAAGTTGAAAGATGAGAAGCAAACTGATGTAAAACAGATTCTGGATTTACAAGGAAATTGTGAAAAGCTGAAAGCTGAAAATGTTAAACTGTTAAATGACTTGAACAGTTTGACATCAGAAAACAAAATTTTTGAAGAAAAAATTAAAAGTTTTGAAAATGAAAAATCAAAGATTGAGAAAGATTTTCAAAGTCAAATAAAAATTTTAGAAGATGAGAGAGATTTGTTTGGTAAAAACAATCTTGAAAAACAAATTGCAATCAATTCTCATCTTGAAAAGATTATTCGACTTGAAAAAGAGGCAGAATGTGCTCAAAAGAAAATCAATGAATGGGAAGAAAAGTTGAAGGTGTTTGTGAATACTTCAACTATTCCTTGCCCAAAACCTTTAAATTCAGTTCCAATAAGTGACAATTTCACAAACTTTGACAAAGTCAAAGTTGAAGATTGTGATGAGAAATCTGATGATGAAAATGAAAAAATGAAGAAAAAGAATTTATTTTTGAAGTTAAAAGAAAAGTTTCAAGAAACTGTTCCACAATCAACTGAAAAGGGAGAATGCTCTAAGCAAAAACCTTTGAAGAAGAAAGTGGAACAAAAACAAAAAGAGAAAATTTTGAAAAACGTCCAAAAAGAAAATAAAAGTTCATCAGATCAATCATCCAATCGCAATAAAAAATTACAAAAAGTAAAAAATGAAAACTAAAAAATTGTTGGTAATAAGTGGTGCAGGTCGGACCACAGTGCTCAAAAGTCAAATCCAGCAAACATGAGGAAGGAATATCACCAAGCCAAACAATGCTATGATTTGAGCATTTGGGCTGACAATGGTGATTGGTATGATAACAGAGTGTGTTACCGATGTGGTTATCAAGGACACATTGCTGTTAACTGCCAAGGTTGGAGTTATGAGACGAGAAGATGCTTTAACTGCAACATCAGAGGTCACATTGCCAGAGATTGCCCAAGGAAATCGAATGACAGATTGAGGGCTCAGTCTAAAAAATTGGCAAAGATTCCAGTCAATGTCAAGCCCTATGAACAGAAGGTTCTAAAACCTAAAGTTCAAGAACAGACAATTCAAGAAAAGAAAGTTAAACTTTCACAGGGGCAAAAAGACAGATTGAGAAAGAAGAGGAAGAAGGCGAGAGAGTATCTCGAGAAGATTTTGTCCTCGGGTTCATCTGTTGGTAAAAATAAGAGTTCTGATGAATCGACTTCCTCGATGGCAAAGTCAAGCAAGACGAATTCATCGGATACAAATCTGAGGACAAAAGAAGAAAAGAAGAAAAAGAAAGTTGTCGGCGATGAATCTGGCTCATTAATGTCAGACAAGCCACACTCAGGCAATGATTCTGGTGTGTCAAAACCAGAAGAGCCATTTGTTGAGGTAAAAAAGGAGAATTCAGGTTTAACAATGGATGATGCAAATTTTCCACCATTGTTGAACAAGAATTCAAAAGCACCCAAGGATCGTCAGGCTTGGGTGAATTTGTTCAAATGAAAAACCTGACTTGCCGGAGTTCCCAGGTTGGTAAGCGTGGAACAGGAATCGGCACATTTCTTGAGAAATTCACGAAAGTGATATTTCGTCTTACAAGTGGTAAATCAGGGACATTAAGTTGTACTTGATTTTCTACAAGTGATGTTTGTGAATTGATCTTAAAAATGTTAGTTTTTACAAGTGGTTAAAGAAAACAAGGTGACGAAAGATCCCCATGATTGAGAAATGACTCACAAAACTTATTTTCTGGAAAAACCATTTTGATTAAAACAAACTTAAGTGTTTTGAAATCACTATGGGAAAATAGTTTGTTGTTAGGGGAGTTCTGATTGTTTATGCCAGGTGGATGGAGAATTGAAGTGATTCTCATCATGTTGTCACATTTCTTGTACAGTTGGTTTTCAAATTTTCCCAGAAAATCAAAATTGAGACATATTTTGATTTTAGGGGGAGTAAAAATTTAAAAAAAAATTAGAAAATTTGAAAATGTCAAAAACATTGAAAAATTCAAAATGAGTTTTGTTGTAAAAAGAGGAAATGATAGTAGATCAGTGAGACTCTCACATCATGCTAAAGAAATGGAAAGATATAATGTGATAAACGATCTCACTAAAGATGTGACGATAGGCTCAGCTAGACTAGTAGATTTGCGATAACGATACAAATCTAAATGAAAAAGCCTAGTTCTAGTGGGAAACATGGTCGAAAGCATAGTACTTAGTTTTGTCCTTCTTGATTGTGTGCCTACTCAGTAATCGCTGATTGTCGAAAGACATAAAACTGGTTAAGTTTGTGAATTTTCACAACTTTGCTGAAAAGTCACTGTGATTGTGCATTTCATTTTGCAAAGATTTAAACTTGTTTTATTTCTTTATTTTGTTTAAGCATCGGACATCCTCTGCGTATACGTGAGTATCGACCTGGATGTTGTTGCCTAAACGTTCTGCTTTATTTTCTTTTGTGTTTCGTTTAAGCTTTGGACCTCCTCTGCGTATACGGAAGTATCGACCTGGTGGTTAAAGCCTAAACAATTTCAACTTGTTTTATTTTTCTTATTTTGTTTAAACATTGGACTTTCTCTGCGTATACGGAAGTATCGACCTGATTGTTAATGTTTAAACATTCTGCTTTGTTTTCGCACAACTTACAGTTGATAAAGTTTAAAGGCATTACTTGAGTCAGTGTATTGCATGATGAGGGGATATGCTGAGATCGTGGGGTCCATAAGAATTTAGTGCTATCTTAATATACCTTAAAGTATCGGTAAGCAGATTGAAAGTTTTTAGATTGAGTTTATGTGGACAACAATATCGTCAATCAACGTGAATCATTTAGAACTGAAAATGTTTAAAGCTTAACGGTGCTTGTGATGTGTCTCATAAACTGATATGATCCTCTTTCGCAAACTCACAAAAATATGTTTGTACATATTTCATTTCTGCATTTAATTTCTGTCATTGCATTTATGTTTCATATTTTGAAAAATCCAAAAAGATTTTCGATAACTGATGATGGAAAGCTGATATTCAAAATCTTAACGGCTAAACATGATGAACAGTTGGGTTGGTTAAATGATTTGAAATGTTTAAAATGATTCATTAAGTTGAATCAGAATTTGGAATGTTTCAAATTTTTAAATCAATTTTAAATGAAAATGTTTCTCAAATGTTTAGTTGATTCATTAATTTGAATCACAACATTGTTGGTTTGTAAATTGTGTGTTTAAGATGTGTAGGTTTCTGATCCTTTTGCTCCGGAAAGCCAGGAGATGCTTCAGAACCTGAAAAGAGCTTAAACTGAAAAAGCCAGGATTTAATTTCAAATGTGATAACAAATTCCAGACAGCGATCCTAGCTGGATGATAGGGGGAGTCTGACGAGAGTTAGAGCCAGAGAAAGATCCGGGTACATGATTCCAGGAAGAGATCCTGAAGAAGACCGATCAAGATTGAAGAGTTGTCATGTTGAAGACTCTCACTGAAGATTCCGTCAACATTCAAGGGGGAGTCTGTTGGTGCAGTTGTCGGTCGACTACATCTTCATTCGAGTCTTAGGTTAGAGCTGATTGTACAATGCATGGAAATCAAGAAATCATGTATGTCTTAATGATGATTTCGCTCATAGTGAAATATGGTCATATGAGCGAAATCACCAACAACTAGATTTCGCTTATTAGGTCAAGTTGATAGGTTTCGCTCAAGTGTCATCATGAAGGTTTCGCTCTTGTGTCAGTACGAATGAGCGAAATCACAAGCCTTATATATAGGGGTTCCCATAAGCGAAATCACATAGAACAGGTGTGAAGGTCTTGTATGTAACGGCGAAACTCTGCCGAATCGTCTCCAATGCTTGTAAACTGTTAGCAGATTAATAAAAGAGACATTTAATAGTGAATTCAAGCTAAACAAAGACTGAATCAATGAATTCCGCCTCTGATTCAGTCTGAGCACTCTTCTGATCGACTCGTTAGGTCGTCTCACGATCCTACACCCAAATAGATCTATCACTCATGCCCCTCGGTCCTTATACGAGGATTAATAGTCCCAACTATCCGCCTACCCAATCACATGATCTATGGTTCTTTCCTAGGCTAACCATACCAATAGTATTGTATGTAATCCTTTTGTAACATGTATTTCACCCCCGAAGTAATAAACAAAACAATTTAGAGAAAAGGGGGGGGGGGCATGAACTCACAGTATTGCGTCTTCAGAACTAGTAACTTCGATCTCGTCAGCAAACACGACTACCTACAGTGTAGTAACGTCTATTAGACGGATGGGTCATGCCTTTACTTTGTATTTACGTTTTTGAGTTACGTTCCTCATGTTCCCAATATTATTCCAAGTTATATAATTTCTTGTTAAAATAAATTTTTTTAACTTTAAATTATTTTTAGTTTTGGAATAATTGTTTAAACAATATTTTTGTATTAATACTTCTCAAGTATTTAACTTCGTATTTCCTTCCCAAGGATGGGGGTATTTTATACTTGTACTTTCGTATTCTTGTATTCGTATTCTCAAAATAATATATTTTCAAGTCCCACTTTAGAAAAAATATATATAACTTATTTGTCAAAAATAATGTATTCCAAAAAAATATATATTTTTCTCAAGAATCATATATCTTCTATATATACTAGGGAAAAAATATTTTTATCTCCCAAAAATAATATATTTTGTCTTTGTCGAAAATATGATATACTTTGGTAATATGTACAAAAACCATATTTTCACTTCTTTCGTTTCCAAAATAATATTTACCAAATATATTTGTAATGGTATTCTCCGGAATATTTTGTAAGTTACATTTTATCGCTCGGTTTCACAATATCAAGTGTGTAACTTGTGTATTTATTCTGTGAGATTTTTGGTATTATTTTGGATGGTCAATTCTTGGTATCTTTGTTAAGTTATATTACTTTACCCTAAAATAACATAACTTGTTTCACAAAGTATACAAATATTCACACAAGTGTCATTAATATAAATATATATATTCTAAATATATATTCACTCATTTTTACTTATAAAAACCAACCTCCAATACTTGTATTTTTGTTACAAAAATTATGGTAAAGTCTGTGTTGAAAGCCATAGTCAAAATACACTAGTAACTATTTGTTAGAAAATATTTCTTTAAGTGTTTATATTTTTAGAAAAATTTTGCCATAGTTTCCTCTAAAAATGGAGGTGTCCATGCTATATAAGCATATCATTTTCTTTTAAAAAATCCTCATATCAATCAACAATCAAACCCTAAACACCTTACACTTACCAAGTGCAAAACTATTCAATTTACCTAACAACATGAACTTGACCTTTCACAAAAACTTGTAGTAACTTGGTAAAGTGTTTAGTGGGTTTAGTTACCCCTTTAAAGTGTGTTTATTCCTCTAAAAATCTCATTCTTAAAGAAACTAGGTGTTTACAACTTGTAAATATATTTTACGAAAATGTTTATTTATTAGATCTTCTTGTTTCATAAGTGTTTATACACTTGTTTTTCCACTAAAAATTAGTGAAGGTTTAAGTAAGAATCTAGTTCTACTAAAAATCATATTTTGAACTTGGTTCTTCTTGGAAAATCATTTGTAAATCTTGGATCCATAAGACTACCAACTCACTTTGTTTATCATTTGTCAAGAAATCATTTTATTCATCAAGTTCATGCTTACACAAGAAGATGATTATCTTATTTCATCACATAATCATCCTCTAACTTGCTAGATCATGTGTTTAATCACAATCTAGCAAGCTCCTTATGGTGATCAACATCATATCTCAAGTAAACAACAAGCAAGCATTATACATATACTAAACAACATCATTTCATCCATATTTCATCATATGTTAAGCTTTTGTTCAAGATACATGTTTATGTCTTTTAGTGTTCTTGTGATAATCAACATACTACAACTTTTAACCAACTAAATGAGAAGTAAAAACTAGTAACAAGAAGCTTACAACTAGCTCAAAGGCTAGGGAAGAACACAATAGATTGAAGATGACAAAGATGGTGGATAAAAGCCAATGATGGAGGTCCTTCAAGCTTCCCAAGCACCGAGCTTCCTTAAACACCTTGGTACACCTTGGAATGGCCTTGAAATTGTTGGAAGGTGGATGAACAATGGTGATGGTGGGGGTGTTGAGGTCGGCCGAGAGTGGGAGGAGGAAGGAGAGTGGAGTGGTGTTGAGAAAATGAAGTGAGTTAATCCATCTTATAATCCCTTATAGCTTTTATCCAAATGGTTTTGTGTCCCTAATAGTACATGCCCATATCTTACACAATCCAATGAGATCTAATCAAAATCTTAACAAGATTATGGAAGATCATGATGATCTTGGTGGGGTCCTAGTGACCGTAAATACCAGGGGGGTGGGGGTAAATGTAACTTTGAATGATAAAGTAAGTAATTAGTTGGAGGTTAAGTGAAAAGTCTAGTGTTTTAAGTGTAGGATGCATTATATAGTATGTTAGAGTGTTTGGGAACCATAACTAGCCAAGAAATAATAAAACAATGCTTCTAGCAATATTTTGGTGTTTTTGGTAATGTCCGGTTGTTCGGTTAGATACCGGTTCGTTAAAGTGTCAAACTTATCCGTTTAGTGTTCTTTAAGTACCCTTTTGTGACACTTTTAATTCCCGACACTTAGGAAAGCATTCAGGACCATTTAGTCATTTTTTTGCATGTAACTAGCTTGTTAAAAAGCTGAATTTTGCTGAAATGTGCAGAATTTTGCACTTTATGTGGGTTTTAGGCACTTTCCGGCACTTAAACTATCACCTAGTGACGCAGTTTTATGATCCTTACTTCCCTACACTTCATACTAGTGTAGTACCTTGTCCCTGGCCCATACTGGGCCTCAAAACACTGTCTGTCTATGTACTGAACTCCGTCAGCATATTTTCTGAGTTATCCGCTAACTGTGCTTTGTGCATTATTTATGTCGCTAAAGGTTTGTATGTGAAATGGTGTGACAGTATGTAATGTGTGATGCCCATGAATGTATGTTATAGAAATCAGAAAGCAGTTCAAGTCATAAATTGTAAATCAGCACAGTCATTATGCACTAATCATAGTTAATTAATTGTACGGATGCATGCAAATTTGACAGTTGTCACATTCTCCCCCTGTTAAGAAAATTTCGTCCTCGAAATTTGTACTACCTTAACTCCTTAGGGTTACATTGTGCATGTATGTGTACGAATAATACTGAGGTAGGTAACCCAAAGCCAAATCAAAACTTATTCAAATCAGGCGAGTCCAAGGATATCTTACTATAATCGGAACCCAGTAGTTAAAAGTATGTGTTTCAGGATTTGCTGTCAAAGATACAAGACGTATTGACGTATAGTCTAGTGTAATCCAGTTACAAGGGTTCCACAAAAGAGGAGTTTTGACCAATAGAATTCTCAAACAATCGGTCACCATATGCAAACGAGTTTTTACAAACCATAGCATCCACTATATGAACTCAAAATCAACCACTTGAATATGAAAATGATCTGTCAACTATCGAATAAATAAATGGTAAGGATTAGTGTGTTGACATTCTCAAATTGCGAAAATACACCGAATGAAATACAAGCGAACCTGGTGTATCATTGTCTTAATTCGTTGTTGCATCAGAAATGTTTAAATGACAAGTCAAAAGTATATGTAGTTTTGTGTGAAGCAGTTGACCATGATTAGCACAAGCTTACAAATTTGTAATGACACCACAAGGTGTCGTAATGACAAGATTCAAATATAGTGGTGACTGAACAAGTTCACCGTGTTTGAAATCAAATGAAAGTGTACTGAAACAAGTCTGAAGATTTGATTTACACAATGTCATAGAGTTTTTTTTTAGTTGAATACGGAACATCAAAGAGCCACTGTTTTTGATCGAAGATGAAAAAGTATTAAGTACCGCAAGACATTCGATCGGCAATGAAAGAATCGTTAGGAGGTTCATTGCGATATGAAATGAATCTATGTACCATTGTCTCACTCACAACTGTGTCGAGACCGCTTTAATAGGGATAAACAAAACGGATTTAGGACAATTAAATAGACAATTAAATCCGTGTATAGGGTGCGTAACTAAATTAGCGCAAGCTTCAATTTTGTGAAAGTATCACCGCAAGGTATCGAAATCAATCAAACGATTTAGGGGAGTCGTAGACCGACCAAGTCTACTATGACTCGAAATGAACTAATCTTTGCAAAAATGTTTGAATATGATGCTCTCAATACATCGTATGACGTCTTAAACTGAATATGCGAAATGGATAAGTTCAAGCAATTGAACTTGGTTCTAGCGTAATCCGACAATAAACGTATGTATCAACACGGGAATCTCAGCATGGTTACAAAGATGAACTATGAATGTAACTTGAAAGAAGACAAGTTTCGAGAAAGTGTGTTGACTTGGTAGCAAAAGAGCCAACAATTACAATAATGTAGGTTATTCGAATCATAAACCAATAGATAGCTTTAGCAAAATAATATTTGGACTTCAATGAAGCGTTTATTCGAAATGAAACCGCATGCGTAGCAAATGGTGCATGCGTAACGTATAAGTTTCCAAGTAATGAAACAATGAGTACCTGTTAAAGTGGAGGAATGACCAAATATTCGAAGCAAATGTGTCTTCGCTCTCAGCGAAGAAAATCGACGCGATGCAACTACCATTAAGGGGAGTAGAGATGCAAACATCTACTCGCTAGAAGCAAAAGTGAAGATTTCAACAAAAGAAATTTAAGTACTTTCTGTTTGGTTAACTGAAATGGCATATTTATCAGGATAATGGGGTTTACTCGAGTTAACAGGTGTGGTTCCTAAGTGATAACCTCTACGAGTTTTGGCCTGGGTTCCCAAAGGATTTAGCATGAGTTTTCAAAGTTTCGTATTCTGTGCGAAACTGTTTTGTGCAATGCGTAGGAAACACAATTTTTGTGTATGTCTAAAACAAGTTATTGTCCCACAATTTCCCGGTATACTTTCTTCCGAAATTCATAGCTAATGATACTCGATCGTCGATCAGTCGTAATATAGAAGTTAGATCCTCACAGTTAGCTAAATAATTCGTTAATCCTCGGCAAGAGTTATTGACTCTTGTTGGTTAGCTCGTTCAGCTCCTGGTAGTTGATGCTCATTTGAAAATCATCGTCCTTCTTCTTGACGGGCGAAACTAGGGTTACTCAAAACAGGACACTTGGTCTGTTAACTTCCTTCTCTATCATCTGCTGAAGCTACACTGTCAATCCTTGCTTCTCCGAAGGTGCAAGTCGCTAAGGTGCATTGACTGCAGGCGCGACGCCTGGAATTAAATCGATGCGAAATTCGACTCGTCGTTGAGGAGATGATACTGGCAAGCCTTCGGGGAAGACTTCAGGGGTACTCCCTTATCACAGGGACATCTTTGATTTTTTTTTTTTGGTTCTTCGGCTCCCTTGTTCCATGACAATGAGCCAAGTCACGTTTGCTTCGTCGCTCATCATCAGAGCGTTGATAACGACCATCGTTCGATCGCTTGACAACTGGTACATTCAAGTTACCACGTCGAGGCTTCCCACTAACTAGTTCTATCGAGTGCGGGCTATCTAACTTATCCCTTTACTAAACCAAGTATATTCTTAGACTCATGAGATACAAAGCTATGGCCGACACTGTATCAAACAACATAAATGAAAAATTTTTGGTTGATAGAGAACGTACCAGTAACCACATCTGGATCCTGGCATGCTTCAATAGCTCCGATGTTGGATGCCCCTTTACGGTCTTGGTTAATCCTCCTTGGGCAATTTTTCCTAAAGTGCCCCACGTTCCCACAACTGTAGCAGCCCGGAAATTTATTATTATTTCCACCTTGGTTGTTGTCATCATTCCCTCCTTGTCTGGGACTCTTCGCCCAACATGCATCCTTGTTGTGTCCTTTCTTTCCGCACCTACCGCACTTAGGCCTCCGACATCCACATTCGTGGTGATACTTGAACCCATCACGTCTCGGCTTAGTTTCTAAGTAAATCTTAACATCGGCTTGTTTGTTGTTAGGGCAATCTTTCTTGAAATGCCATTTGTCCCCACAGTCAAAACAACCTCGAACAGGTTTTTGTTCATCATTGGCCCTACTTTGATAGTCGTTGATGACGTTGCTTCTTCCGCGATCTTCGTTATCAACTTGACCTTCATTTCCATGTTCCGTTCCTATCCGACACGTCTCCTTGACCTGCCCTACTTTGTCGCAGACATCACTTCTTCCATACCTACATGGCCCAGCATGATGAAGTAGGCAGTCATCGCACTTAGGTAGGATGCCCATGTACTCCTTTCCCTTTTTGGCTTTGTTCTGTTTATTCGTTCGGGTATCCTCATGGAAGTCAGTGAGCTTTCTTTTGTTCTTTCCGGATGACTCTACCTGAGTTTCCTTCTTCTCGTCAGGGTTTGAAAGCTCTTCCAGTCTAATCGCTTCTTTACAGAGTATCGCTTCTTTACAGAGTGCCGCACTTAACTTGACCGCATCAATGGTTGTTGGCGGAGCTGATACCATCATTAAGCGTAGGATCTGAGGCACCAGTCCCCAGATGAATGGCTCCATCCTTTTCAACTCTGGTTCCACTAGGTACGGAACAATCCGTGACAGATCGTGAAGTCTTTGCACGTACTCTGCCACATTTGGACCTTCCATCTTTAGCTTCCAGAATTCGAATTCCAGCTTCTGGATCGCCATCTGAGAACAATACTCCCTATGCATCATTTCCTTCAGCTCATCCCATGTTAAAGCGTTTGTAGCAGCTCTGCCCATTAATTGAACCTGTGAGTCCCACCATAACCAGGCCCCATCCCGAAACGATCGTGTCACATATGGGACTTGTTGTTCTGGGGTACATCCGCTCATTTGCAAAACAAAATCCATATTTTCGGCCCATTTCACAAAGGCTATGGCACCCCCAGTGCCGTCGAAATTCGGAGGCTCGCAGTCGAGAAACTGCCAGTAGGTACAACCATGAGGTGGGTTATTTTCTGAGGTACCCCTGCTAGGTTTGGAGCGCAGGGCCTCGTGCTGTGCTATCGCTTGTGAAATCAGTTCTTGTAACTCAGCCTCAGTCGTAAGCAAACGAGTTTCCCTTCGTGGAGGCATCATCTATAAGAAGATTGTATTGGTCAGGTCGTGATAAGTATAGTAAGTACATGACATGTATACATAATAACATTTATTAATACAAGTAAGCATATAACATCCCATTCGTAACACAAACAAGCATTTCAACGCGTATATAATGAGAATATTGCGATTGAGCTTGTATAAATCATCGACCACAAATACTGTTTTACAAGTTTCACATATGCATCATATCACATCAAAAGGGACCACATGGTCACATCACTCTTGTCCAAATGTTAATCAGTCTACAATAGTCATATACACAAAAAGTAGTCCTCAAAAGTCTTCTCAGTCTTGGCTCAATAGCGACACTCTCATCAAAAGTAGTCTATCTGCATAAGACCAAAAACTGCTATGCTGATGATGGAGGAGGAGGAGTTGGAGGAACGAAAAGCAACCTGCGAAAATGCACTAAATCCTCCTCAAGAGCATGGAGGACACGCAACAGGTAACTAATCTGCTGTTCCATAGTAAGAAAACGAACGTCAAAATCTGGGTATGGCAGGAGAGGAGCGGGCGGAGTCGCGAATGGTGATTGACAAGAACACGGTGGAGGACGCGGAATCCTCTCTAACTCCATGACTCTCCGACACAACATCTCCTGCTGGAGCTGCAACGACAAAAGCAGGTCATCCCTCGTGTATCCAGTATAATGTGAAGGATGATACGGATCAGAAACAGGCATCGTGCTGGGCGGAAACCAGATAAGTGGCTCGCCCGATGGTGTAGTAGCAAAAGGAGCAGTGTGTGTTAACCGTGTCATGAAAGGATCGGCTGCTGATGCAGAAGGCATATGGCTGGGCTGCTGACTCGATGGTCCTTCCCCTGGACGGGGAGGAGGGATATCCTGTAAGAACGTGACCGGTAAATCTGTGCGGTGAATGTCAGACACATGTGGGTGAAACGGGGCGGTATCAGCTGGCGCATGTGTAGGTGCAGGAAGTGGAGTAACAGGTCTAACAAAAGGAGGTAAATCGTCGTCATCCTCTATCCACCCATTGTGGGTGAATGCATATCTAGGGTCTACATGGTCAGCAAAAGGAGCATGATCAATGGCTGCAGGTAAAGGGTCAGGTAACAGTGGTGCAATAACTGGTACATCAGCAGGTGCAGGGTCATGCTCAGGAAAAGGATCGTGAGCAGGTATAGGCTCGGGTGCAATCATAGGCTCAGGGTCAGCTGGTGCAAGCTCAAGATCATCGGGTATATCAAGGAGCTGATCGTCAGGAACGACAGGTACCTCAAAAGGCTGATCATCGGGGACAAACACAATCTCATGCTCAGGGTCAAAGTCGTGTAGAAAGACAGGATCCAACTCATCATCAAACTCAAAATCATGGTCAACACCATGTGGAATATCAAGTGCAACAGACATAGTTGTGTCAGAATCAGTATCGGTGGGATATTGCTGTAATCCCAGTGCGTGTGAAGTAGTAGATAACCCAGACTCGAACGAATCAAGACCAGAATGGTCAGAAGAAATCTCAACGACAGGAATCTCAATGAGCGGAACAACAATGACATCGGCGACTGGAACACCATCATCTTGGGCACCCTCAGGGGGACCCTCAATAAAAAGATCGATGTCATCGTCAGACATAGCGTCAAGAGGCAGATCCTCAAGAGGAAATGCAGCAAGTGGAAAAGGAGCAGGGATCTGAACAAGAAGTAGATCCTCGCCAGGAAGACCATCAGCTAGCGGTATATCATCTCCAAAATCTGGTAAAGCAAACGACTGGAAATCATCATCGTCGTCGCTCATAGTGTCAGATGTAAAAACCTCATCCTCTGGGATGATCTCATCATCCGAAACTATGGCCATGGGGTCTACTGTATCGGATACTCCACTTTCAGAGGAGGACATGGTGTCTGTAACAAATCAATCACAACATATGCACATATATCAACAATCATCAAATAAGCATGTAAGTAGTAACAATGTAAGCATGTATTCATCCTAGTCTTCCTAGTCTACCTACTTAGTCTCTCAGACTAAGCCTCCCAGTCTCTCAGACTGAACTACTTAGTCTCTCAGACTAAACTTCTCAGTTTCTCAAACTGTCCTAACTAGTCTCTCAGATCAACTACCCAGTCTCTCAGACTGAATTTCTCAGATTAAACTCCCAGTCTCTCAGACTGAATCTCTTAGATTAAACTCCCAGTCTCTCAGATTAAACTCCTAGTCTCTCAGACTGAATCATAAACATAAAGTTTGAAATGTGTAGCGTGGCTTTGTTTGTAAAAATATTTGTTTCATGGATCTAGACATTTTGTGTATGCATTGAAAACATGTTTGAAAACATTTTCGTGAGAGCCCTAATGATCATAGTCTAGACTCGAGAACGAATCCTAGTTCGCTACGATCGAAGCTCTGATACCAAGCTGTCTCACCCTGACTTTTGCGGAAGCGGGATTATTGGTGTGACTTCTTAATACCGTAGCATTCAATCATAACAATGCTAAATGATAAAACCGTAAGATATTCATCCATTAATTAAGTTTGAAAATGACGTATCATAATTGTTTGAAATATCGGCACCAAATTCCAATTTGCAAACTATAACATGTTTTAATGAGTTCATGAAGATTCGACAAAAGACTTTAAGTAAAACTGGGTTTAGAAACGTGTATCCCGTCCAGGAATAGGATGCATCTTCTAAACTCTAACGACCTTGAATGACATCTTTTATTCATGGCGCACCTTGACTACATGCACACACACCTGCCAGATCCACTTAGTTCCCTGAAATACATGTAATTTGGAAAAATGAACAAAAGTTGAGCGAGTTCATGTGTTTGTATAAGTATGTATAAACCTTTGTAAACAGTGTATGTATGTATGTCCCGGTATGAAAGCAAACAAGGAAAAGATCACCAATGGTTTGCAAGGCCACTGATATGTGTGACGGTGTAGGAAGACTCAAACCTAGCAAAGTTTTACCGGACTTCCGGCTGGAAGACATAGTCACCACTATGGGCCACCCTGGCCTCACGGGTGTGGGCTCGCTACACCCAAATAGATCTATCACTCATGCCCCTCGGTCCTTATACGAGGATTAATGGTCCCAACTATCCGCCTACCCAATCACATGATCTATGGTTCTTTCCTAGGCTAACCATACCAATAGCATTGTATGTAATCCTTTTGTAACATGTATTTCACCCCCAAAGTAATAAACAAAACAGTTTAGAGAAAAGGGGGGGGGCATGAACTCACAGTATTGCGTCTTCAGAACTAGTAACTCCGATCTCGTCAGCAAACACGACTACCTACAGTGTACTAACTTCTATTAGACGGACGGGTCGTGCCTTTACTTTGTATTTACGTTTTTGAGTTACGTTCCTCATGTTCCCAATATTATTCCAAGTTATATCATTTCTTGTTAAAATAAATTATTTTAACTTTAAATTATATTTAGTTTTGGAATAATTGTTTAAACAATATTTTTGTATTAATACTTCTCAAGTATTTAACTTCGTATTTCCTTCCCAAGGATGGGGGTATTTTATACATGTACTTTCGTATTCTCGTATTCGTATTCTCAAAATAATATATTTTCAAGTCCCACTTTAGAAAATATATATATAACTTATTTGTAAAAAATAATGTATTCCAAGAAAATATATATTTTTCTCAAGAATCATATATCTTCTATATATACTAGGGAAAATATATTTTTATCTCCCAAAAATAATATATTTTCTCTTTGTCGAAAATATGATATACTTTGGTAATATGTACAAAAACCATATTTTCACTTCTTTCGTTTCCAAAATAATATTTACCAAATATATATTGTAATGGTATTCTCCGGAATATTTTGTAAGTTACGTTTTATCGTTTGGTTTCACAATATCAAGTGTGTAACTTGTGTATTTATTCCGTGAGATTTTTGGTATTATTTTGGATGGTCAATTCTTGGTATCTTTGTTAAGTTATATTACTTTACCCTAAAATAACATAACTTGTTTCACAAAGTATACAAATATTCACACAAGTGTCTTTAATATAAATATATATATTCTAAATATATATTCACCCATTTTTACTTATAAAAACCAACCTCCAATACTTGTATTTTTGTTACAAAAATTATGGCAAATTCTGTTTTGAAAGCCATAGTCAAAATACACTAGTAAATATTTGTTAGAAAATATTTCTTTATGTGTTTTGTGTTTATATTTTTAGAAAAATTTCGCCATAGTTTCCTCTAAAAATGGAGGTGTACATGCTATATAAGCATATCATTTTTTTTTTCAAAAATCCTCATATCAATCAACAATCAAACACTAAACACCTTACACTTACCAAGTGCAAAACTATTCAATTTACTTAACAACATGAACTTGATCTTTCACAAAAACTTGTAGTAACTTGGTAAAGTGTTTAGTGGGTTTAGTTACCCCTTTAAAGTGTGTTTATTCCTCTAAAAATCTGATTCTTAAAGAAACTAGGTGTTTACAACTTGTAAATATATTTTACAAAAATGTTTATTTATTAGATCTTCTTGTTTCATAAGTGTTTATACACTTGTTTTTCCACTAAAAATTAGTGAAGGTTTAAGTAAGAATCTAGTTCTACTAAAAATCATATTTTGAACTTGGTTCTTCTTGGAAAATCATTTGTAAATCTTGGATCCATAAGACTACCAACTCACTTTGTTTATCATTTGTCAAGAAATCATTTTATTCATCAAGTTCATGTTTACACAAGAAGATGATTATCTTATTTCATCACATAATCATCCTCTAACTTGCTAGATCATGTGTTTAATCACAATCTAGCAAGCTCCTTATGATGATCAACACCATATCTCAAGTAAACAACAAGCAAGCATTATACATATACTAAACAACATCATTTCATCCATATTTCATCATATGTTAAGCTTTTGTTCAAGATTCATGTTTATGTCTTTTAATGTTCTTGTGATAATCAACATACTACAACTTTTAACCAACTAAATGAGAAGTAAAAACTAGTAACAAGAAGCTTACAACTAGCTCAAAGGCTAGGGAAGAACACAATAGATTGAAGATGACAAAGATGGTGGATAAAAGCCAATGATGGAGGTCCTTCAAGCTTCCCAAGCACCGAGCTTCCTTAAACACCTTGGTACACCTTGGAATGGCCTTGAAATTGTTGGAAGGTGGATGAACAATGGTGATGGTGGGGGTGTTGAGGTCGACCGAGAGTGGGAGGGAGGGAGGAAGGAGAGTGGAGTGGTGTTGAGAAAATGAAGTGAGTTTAGACCATCTTATAATCCCTAATAGCTTTTATCCAAAGGGTTTTGTGTCCCTAATAGTACATGCCCATATCTTACACAATCCAATGAGATCTAATCAAAATCTTAACAAGATTATGGAAGATCATGATGATCTTGGTACCGTAAATACCAAGGGGGGGGGGGGGTAAATGTAACTTTGAATGATAAAGTAAGTAATTAGTTGGAGGTTAAGTGAAAAGTCTAGTGTTTTAAGTGTAGGATGCATTATATAGTATGTTAGAGTGTTTGGGAACCATAACTAGCCAAGAAATAGTAAAACAATGCTTCTAGCAATATTTTGGTGTTTTGGGTAATGTCCGGTTGTTCGGTTAGATACCGGTTCGTTAAAGTGTCAAACTTATCCGTTTAGTGTTCTTTAAGTACCCTTTTGTGACACTTTTAATTCCTGACACTTAGGAAAGCATTCAGGACAATTTAGTCATATTTTTGCATGTAACTAGCTTGTTAAAAAGCTGAATTTTGCTGAAATGTGCAGAATTTTGCACTTTATGTGGGTTTTAGGCACTTTCCGGCACTTAAACTATCACCTAGTGACGCAGTTTTATGATCCTTACTTCCCTCCACTTCATACTAGTGTAGTACCTTCTCCCTGGCCCATACTGGGCCTCAAAACACTGTCTGTTTATGTACTGAACTCCGTCAGCATATTTTCTGAGTTATCCGCTAACTGTGCTTTGTGCATCATTTATGTCACTAATGGTTTGTATGTGAAATGGTGTGACAGTATGTAATGTGTGATGCCCATGAATGTATGTTACAGAAATTAGAAAGCAGTTCAAATCATAAATTGTAAATCAGCACAATCATTAGGCACTAATCATAGTTAATTAATTGTACGGATGCATGCTAATTTGACAGTTGTCACATCTAAGCCAAAAAGCACACTTAGAGAATTTTGCGTACAATTTCTCCTTGCGGAGTACTTCAAGAACTTCACGTAGATGGTGCACATGATCGGTTTCACTTCGAGAATACACCAAGATATCATCAATGAACACTATAACAAATTTGTCTAACATGGTTCTACATACTTGATTCATAAGATCCATAAACGCGGTTGGCGCGTTTATTAATCCAAAGGACATTACTAGGAACTCGTAATGTCCATATCGCGTTCTAAATGTCGTCTTCGCTACATCTTCATCCCGCACTCTCAATTGGTGGTATCCCGTCCGCAAATCAATCTTAAAAAACCAACTTGCCCCTTGTAATTGATCGAAGAGATCGTCAATTCGGGGCAACGAATAACGGTTTTTCACCGTTAACTTATTTAATTCCCGATAGTCGATGCACATACGAATCAAACCATCTTTCTTTTTCATAAAAAGAACGGGCACTCCCCATGGCGAAACGCTTGGGCGCATAAAACCCTTATCAAGTAACTCTTATATTTGCTTCATTAGTTCCATCATTTCGGTTGGGGCCAATCTATAAGGAGCCTTGGCTACTGGTTTGTCTCTCGGGTTCAGCTCGATTTTAAATTCAAGCTCACGTTCAGGTGGAAGCCCCGGTAGTTCATTCGGAAATACATCCAGAAATTCATTCACTATCTTGACATCCTCTATCCTTGAAACATCTTGGTTGGTGTCTACTACATATGCCAGAAAGGCCCTACTTCCGTTCCGTACATACTTGACAGCTTGAACGATAGTACAAAGTTTCGGCTTAAAGTTAATGTCATCTATTTATTTCCTGTTTGACAAGTTCGTCACAACGCGTGGGTTGTAAATCGACTTACTTTTTATTTTCTATGTTTTATGTGTCGGTCTAATTTCTCTACATTAACATGCCGTAACTTCAGTGTTGGTGGTCACTAACAGTGGTGTTGTATTTGTGCTATTTATCACGGTTTACGCCCACACTGCAACGCGGGGGGCTTAATACTAGTTTATTAATTTAATAAGTTCAAATTTATATATGGGGTATGTAACGCCTGTGTCCCTAAACTTTTAACTTTTGGCAAGTCTAGTCCCTACACATTTGAAACTTAACTATGTTAGACTATTTGTGAAACTTTATGATACTTGAATCTTATGAAACTTTGAAACTTGACTCTTGATACTTTGAATCTTGATTCTTGGTGAAACTAGATACTTGATTCTTGATACTAGATACTTGATTCTTGATACTAGATACTTGATACTTGACTCTTGATACTTGATTCTCGACTCTTGATACTTAAGGAATGAGAAACTTTGAGACTTTTGATTTAAATGAGAAACTTGTAGACTTGAAACATGGAAACTTTTGTGTTAGTTATACAATCTTGTCATGTGATGACATTACACAATAATACGCAATGCAACTCTTAATCTAACTCGCAAAACGAACCAAAGACGGAAAACTAGCCAAACGGATTGGACTGTCCAAACGGACATCCGATCGAATGACCATCCGATCGGATGACCATCCGATCGGATGACCATCCGATCGGATGACCATCCGTTCGGATAGCTGTTCGACCGATTGGCCGTCTGATCCAATGAGCACTTGCACCGCCTCTTTCCCTCTACACTATAAATACCCCTGTCACATCCCTTGATGTGTCAGTCTCATCCGACCAGTGACCCTCAGCTCGTTCTAAGGCATTTTTCTTCCATTTTCAAGCGATTCTTGTAAGTTTTTCCCCGTAAATCTTGTACAACTTTCATCTTTACACACTTTCTTACTAGATTCTTCATCCAAATCATACTTTTCACCATGAAACCACTGAGATTTGGGCTCTTGAGGATGACGTCATCGTGGCTGGTTGTCCAATCGGCTATGTGATATCACTCCATCAAGATCTAGTACAGATCTAAGAGATTTCTACGCGTTTTACTACGAATCTTTACATAATCTAAACATTTTTGGTTAATTTCATGTTTTCTTAACTTACCTACCCAAAGATGGTGGAATCTGGAACCAAAACCGGCCTAGGACTTGTTCCTTAGTCTGGAGTTGACTCGATAACAGATCTCTACCGGAGAAATGACCAAATTACGGATCAGACAAGGAACTCCGTCAAAGAACAGTCATCCAATCGAACGGGGTGATTCCCATCCGATCAGACGAGCTGGACCTTGGTGGGTTTTCTGTTGTTTTGATACGTTATCATGTCACCTCCGTTAAACTTGAACTTTGAAATTTTTACAAAGGGTTCAAAGGAACAAGATCATGACAGTCGAACGATCGTCCGAACGGATGACCGACTTGACGGACGATCATCCGGCCAGGTGGCTGTCCTTTGTAACTCTCAACACTTGAACTATTTGAATCAGGATTTTGAAACTATCAAACTTTAACTCGAACAGTCATCCAACCGAACGGCCGTCTGACCGGATGACCATCCGGTCGAACGAATTGAACTTATACTACAACGAAAACTTCGAAAGTTTGGAAACATTTTGCAAACACACTAACTGATCAAATGGTCATCCGACCGAATGGTCATCCGTCCGGATGACCGTCTGATCAGGAGACCAGTCAGAAAATTTTACTCGATGTTCGCACGATCTGACATTTTGTTCCACACTTACACTGTTATACTATAATCAGGCTAACTCCAGCGCTCCCTTCGATCCAAATAGTCGGTGTTGATACTTAGCACCCACTGTGAGTATACTCGATCCCTTTTTGTTTTAAACAATTTTGGGATGCAACATGTATTCTATAAACTTGACACTTGACACTTGAAACTTATTTGAAACATACTCTATCCGCTGTACACGTGGAAACTTGATACTTGTGAAACTTGAGACTTTTGTGCTATGTGAACGTTTAATCCTTGTGTGTAGTTCCGCCTTAACAATGGTAGCGCTATAGGGGTAATGCACCTCCCTGTTAGTCTTGGGGGTATTGTTAGGAGGAGACATTTTTTTGCTTTCCTTGAGTCTCGGGAGAGCGGTTAATGCATTAGAAACTTGGGCTATCACTTGGACTGCGTTTAATAGCATGGTGAAACTTTTATGCGTTAACATGCTGGATATAAGTTTTTGGAATGTTTAAAACTATTATACTATACGTACTCAAACTTGTATACTCGCCAACATTTTTTTGATAGTATTTTATACATGTTGCAGGTTGATAGTAGCTGCTGGAACAAGAAACTTGCTAGGATGCTGCTTAGAAACACATCTTAGTTAATTTAGAAGTTCCTGAACAATAATTGGATGAATGTACTGGATATTTTGTGGTTGTGAATCTTTGATGCTTAGACAATGTTTTAAAATTGATTAATCTATATTGGAACTATTAGTGTTGTGGAAACTCTTAAGCAATCTAAACGCTTAGTGCCGCGCCCCGTTGTTTCCGCCATCGGTTGGGGTGTTACAGATTGGTATCAGAGCCATAACTATAGGGAATTAGGGAAAGTAGGGATGCTTTGCCTAGTCTATAGTTCTAGGAATCTTGACTCTTGTCTGTTGTTTAAGACTTATGCATTCTACCGTACTTGCTTCCTAGCAACACATTTCCTGTTAAACTTTCTTGCCTTTCCAAAGGCTGACACAATATACACTTAAACGCTTTGAAAACACTGCTGAGCAGTGTTTGTATTTTGCACGAGATTTATCCTCAAGTCAGGAGTGACATCCAAACCTTGAAGGGAAATTTCCATATCCCATTCTAGTAGGTCTTATCTTTTGATGAGTACCGACACTATTAGGGTACGAAGTTGTCAAGTTTGAGGTGAAAGTCACATCTTGATAAATAGTCCCACTATTTGATTTTTTTTTCTGTCTTGCCAGAGTCTCGAAATTCCCAATCAATTAGGGACGTGAAATGATCGAAAGGATAAATAACGTAGGCCTAACATCGATGACGTATTTGTCTAAGTACGTCAAGGCACGTTGCCCCAATTCCAAAGGGGTTCGATTTACTTTGGTTGGTCAACGTTCCTCTACCCGGAACAATCCTATGTTTTATGAGCCTATCTTTTATGTTAACTCGATTTTACATGTGGTTTTAAACTTGATTCTTTGTTTGTTTCGAGACTTTTTACACAAATCGCACGTATCTCCGCAAATCTAAAACATTGATACTCATAATCTCTCAGGATCGAACTAAATTTATGAAGCTTTATTCATTATGTTATGCTATGTAGAATCTTGGTTCAACTATGGGAAACATGATTGAACGTTATGGTATGTGAGACTACTTGTGTAATCTATGTGGAATGTGCTTTTGTGGGTAGCAAAACACTATACGTAACATGGCACCGAATGACGAGACAGAAGTAACATGGACGAAACATGGTGGATACACCGCTGGTACTTCCTATATATAAGTGTTTCTGACATGTTTCCAACTTTCGTACCACGTGCCATGCGAAATTTAGTGTTTTGCAGACCGATGATGAGAATGTTGAACGTTGAGCTATGTGAAACTATTTGTTTGGTCTATGTGTATTTACCCAGTTGAAGCGCGTAGAAATGGTGGAGTGTACTGTTATGGTTGGCAAAACGCGACACGTAACATGAAACCGAAGACGAGACAGACGTGACATGCCCGAAACATGATGGATACGCCGCTGGTACTACCTATATATAAGTGTTTCTGACATGTTACCGAACTTTCGTACCATGTGCCATGCGAAAGTCGTGGTTTTGAGGACTTGTGATGAGAATGTTGAATCTTTGTGAAACTTGTTGAACATATTGTGGCGTGTGAAACTTGAGTCTTTATGTGATCATGAGTGAAACTATATAATACGAGACTTTATGATCTAGACTTATACGATCCTTTTCTTGGATCTTTAGATGTCTTCCCGTAAACTATCCGACTCTCTCAAGAGATCCAGGGGAAACTCTCAGAAGAAAATGATGTCTTTCATGGCCGATCAGATTGCCCGCATCATACCTAAGATCGTCAATGAGATCCAAGGATCAAACACTCCCCCCTCCTCTGTGGATTCTAAAGCGGAGAAACCGAATCCTGGGAGCTTCAACTACAAACACTTTGTCTCTTGCAACCCTAAGACTTTCACGGGCAGCGATGGGGTGACCGCTATGCTGGAATGGTTCGACAGCATAGAGGTTACTTTCATCAACAGCGAGTGCCTAGAACACTTAAAGACTAGGAGTGCAACTGGCATGTTTCAAGGCAGAGCTCTAGAGTGGTGGACAAACGAGAGAAACATCCGCTCCAACGAGGAAGCTTATGCTCTTCCATGGCCTGAGGTGCGAGAATTGATGATGCTCGAATTCTGCCCTCCCCATGAACAGCTAAAGCTTAAGGAAGAGTTCTGGCACCTCAAGAAGGTTGGAGATGACAACTTAGCTTACACTACCCATTTTAAGCAACTCAGCATCATCGTGCCTCACTTGGTTTCTACTCCAAAATGTATGATAACCAAGTACATTAATGGATTACCTCCTACCATGCGTGACTTGATTGAAGCAACTCAACTAGGAACTATTGAAGAAGTTTACTGTCTTGCAGCAAGTTTGAACAACAACCTTGTAAGTGACAAACGGTTTGGAAACTCTGCTCCCTCGAAATCAGCAACCCAAGTTACCCAGCAGCCCAGTGGCAAAAGAAACAAGAAACGAAAGTCTCAGGGTTCTGGCTACAATGCCATTGTCCCTGCTGCAAATGCAAACCCTACAGGTAATGCTATGGTGCCTGCTACTGCTGCTGCTAACCCTCCGGCTCTGGAAAACAAGAAATCGTACACTGGGATTCATCCCAAGTGCGCTACTTGTAACTTTCATCACCCGGGTACCTCTGCTTGCCGTTTGTGTACCAATTGCAATCGCTATGGTCACACAACTCCCTACGGCCATCAAGCTAACCAAGCCCAGCAAGCACCATCTCAGGCAGCTCTACCAGCTCTCCCAGCTCCTCCGCAGAATCCCAGACCAGTCAACTATGTTCGCGCATGCTAAAAGTGTGGAGACACTACTCATCTTAGTAACCAGTGTCCCCAGCTGAATCAGGAGCAACAGCCAGCCACTCGAGGACGAGCGTTCAACCTCAATGCAAATCAGGCTCGTAACGACAATGACGTCGTTAATGGTACATTTCTCGTCAATAATCTTTACGCTTCAATACTATTTGATACTGGTGCCGATAGAAGCTTTGTGTCCGTAGAATTTGAATCTTTGTAAAACTGTGCACGCTCTAAACTACCTAAGTCGTTTTCAGTTAAGATTGCCAATGGAAAGTCTATTCTAGTTGATTCTATCCTCAGTGGTTGCTTCTTGACTCTTAACGACCACGTCTTTACTATTGATCTCATACCCATGCAATTGGGTAGTTTTGATGTCATAATCGGCATGGATTGGTTGCGTAAGAATCATACCAAGATCGCTTGCCATGAGAAGTACGTTCGTTCACCTAGTCCGTCAGGTGATACTTTGCACGTCTTTGGAGACCGGCCTTCTAGAGGACTGAAATTGATGTCATGCACTCATGTGAACAGGTCCTTACGTAAACAGTACTTTGCCTTCTTGGCCCACGTGGTGGAACAAAAGGGCAAGGGAAAGAACATAAGCGATGTTCCAGTAGTGTGTGATTTCCCTGATGTCTTTCCTGAAGATCTTCCTGGTCTTCCTCCTCCTCGATCTGTTGATTTTCGTATTGATCTCATACCTGGTTCGACTCCTGTCGCCAAGGCTCCTTACCGACTTGCACCCTATGAGATGTAAGAACTATCCAGCCAACTGCAAGAATTGCTCGACAAAGGCTTTATACGTCCAAGTACCTCTCCGTGGGGTGCTCCTATGTTATTCGTCAAGAAGAAAGATGGTTCGTTCCGCATGTGTATCGACTACCGAGAACTTAATAAACTCACCATTAAGAATCGTAATCCTCTCCCTCGTATCGATGATCTATTTGACCAACTACTAGGTGCGTCCTATTTCTCGAAAATTGACCTTCGATCTGGTTATCATCAGCTACGTATTCTCGAAGATGATATCCCCAAAACTGTGTTCCGCACTCGTTATGGACACTACGAGTTCGTGGTTATGCCTTTTGGTTAAACCAACGCACACGCCGTGTTCATGGATCTTATGAATCGTGTTTGTAAACCCTATTTGGATCGTTTTGTGATAGTCTTTATTGATGATATTCTTATTTATTCAAAAACTAGAGCTGATCACAAACGCCATCTATATCTTATGCTAGAACTTTTACGTGGTGAACGTTTGTACGCTAAATTTTCTAAGTGTAAGTTTTGGATCGATGAAGTACAATTCCTCGGGCACGTTGTTAGTAAACAAGGTATTCATGTTGACCCTTCTAAAATCAAAGCTGTGAAGAATTGGAGTACACCCAAATCTGCATCTGAGATTCGTTCCTTCTTAGGATTAGCGGGTTATTACCGTCGATTCATCTCGGACTTTTCAAAGATCGCCGTTCCTCTTACTTCCTTGGCTCAGAAAGAGAAACCTTTTGCTTGGGGTCCCTAGCAAGAGGAATACTTTCAAACTCTGAAGAACTTGCTTTGTAATGCTCCTGTCCTCGCTCTCCCTGATGGGAATGACGACTTTGTGGTATATTGTGATGCCTCGAACCGTAGCTTGGGCTGTGTGTAACATCCCGATTCTTGACATTATTACAAATTTGATATTTTTTAAAATTTAAGAGTTTATTTATAAATAGAGTAGTGTGTTTAAATCAAGTAGTAATTATGAGTTATCTATAAGTCCCACTTAAACCAATTTGTTAACTAATACGTTGATGATTATTTAGTTGGATAAAAAAAAACTCTTAACATGGAACTACAAGGGTTTAACTTGTGAAGAAGGGAAACAAAATTATAAGAATTATAAAATAGAACAAAAGGGGATTCTGGTTTGTAAAACCAGGTTCCACCAAAACAACCAGCACACATTGAAGATGAGTTCTGGTCGACGCAAATTGGAGCCATAAATCTCTATGATTCCAGCAATTTTGATGAATTATACAGCCCCCTAAGTGTATTATTCGAATCTCCAGCATAAGAGATGAAGAGGTATATGATCTGGAACCTAGGGTTTGCGATTCAAGATGTTGATTTGAGATAAATGTTTGAAATCAATTGAAAACTGAGTTCTACGCTTATTTTGACTTACATATGTCATCCCTTGGATGGAGTATTGCTGATAAATCATTATGATCATCATTGGTGATTACTAGTTTGCGATGATAATGATGAATGTAGCAAGATGGAAATTTAAATTTGTGATATAATCTGAGTTTTCATGTCTACATTAAGTCAAATAAACATCCTTGATGATTTAGTTGACGTGTTTTGTAGACAAATTACAAAGCGTATACATGTAAAAACTAGAAGATGTTAATGGGTTAAATTTTAGTTGTATTTCAAGATTATCTTTATTTAACAGTTCTTATACAAAACAAAACTGGTAAATATGATCAGGCCGTATGAATATGCAATGGATTAATGTCGTAGGATTTGTAACCTGATGACAAGGATAATACATATACATTCGAAGACTAATCAAGAATAAAGACTCGCAAGGTAACAAGCTGTGATGTAAGTAGTTCTAAATATGCAACTACTACTAAATAGTATTATGGTATGGCTAAATTTATCAATAACATATTGTTGGATGGATTGTTAGTGGTTTAAAACCATGAAAAAGAAGTGCAAAACAACTTTGGGTTGTTGAAATCAAAAGCTAAAATAAAAGAATCAGCTTTACACCCGTTTTTAACCAGTTTTCTAATGAGTATAGTAAATCGCTCAAATATTCATTCGGAGTGTATTATATATTGATGAAAAGCTCTAGACACCTATTTTCTTCAGTTTTATTTTGAAATGGAACACTCATTGTAAGTGGGGAAAATATTGGTTTACTACAGCTGCGCAAACTGTTTCAAAACAGTCACATAATAGTTTTTTATATAATCATAGAAAATTGACAAAGTACCCTTTTTAGGTGCTCTATATATGGTAATATGTCTTTTTTTTTATTTAATAGAAGGAGAATTTGATCAATAGTTGGGTCAAAGTAGTTGCAAGTATGTGAAGCGATTTGCAAAAGGTATAACAAGACAATCATTTATAGTATTGGTTTAAAATTTTCTCACTTTGAATGTTTTTTTTAGTTCATAAAAGGATGACCCTTGATTATGCTTATAGATAATATCGGTGTGGGGGTACATATAAGAATGTGCAATTCAAATGGTAGCTAACCCATTTGGGTCATAAGTTAAAGCATGTTGTTTTCATAGTTATGTTGTTATTGGGTTGCAGAATCTGTTATGATCACGTTATTTATCTAATTAATTCAATAAGTTCAAATATGTTTATGTGTAGATTGGATGAGTATTGCAAATGGGTCTGGAAACCCAAGAACTACAAAATAAGGTAAATGGGGCGTAGACTACAGTCTACACCTGGTACACATGTGGATACACTGGTGTGTACATTGGATATGTCGAAGGGCGGCTTCTTTTTGTTTTTACCAATCTGATTATTGTTTATATTTTTATTACTAGTTATGTGTACTCAATGTGGAGTTATTTTGACGTAATGAAGGATATAGAAAAACTCATGGCGAAGGAAGAGAAATTCCTCTATATGAAGTTGAGTTGATTCGTGTTGTAAACGTTCTACCACAAAGATATGACACAACTTCTACAGAAAAGGTTTGCATTGGCTATTAAATGGTGGGTTATATAAATGATTTGTATTATCATACTCAAATTTGGTTATGTTGTATATTTATATATGTGTATATATATAGATTGCTATGAAAGTTTGAATGTGTATGACTAACTTATGTTGTTTGAACTCTGTAGACAAAGTTCATGAATTAACTCTACGTAGAAGGAAGCTTGGAAACGAAGCTTAGAAAAGAGATAAAGATTACGGGGGATTAATTGGAGATTTAATCTTAGACTGAAGGTAAAGTGGTCTGGAAAAGATATTGATGACCTGCAAATTAGATGGTATCAACTACGCACCATTGAACTTGATGATAGGGAACATTTTAAGGTATTTAACCTTTTTGTGATGAAATCCAACTATAAGACACGTTTTTTTTATATGGCCTGATGTTGTAATGAGGACTAACCCTTAAAACGTTTCAAGATCTAAAATGTTTAGAAATATGATGAAAACATTAATGTGGGGCCCAAATTCCACTGTAAAATTTAAAATTAGTGATGATTTTGGAATAAAACAATAAGGAGATATTGCGGGTTTTACACTGTGTGCTCATGCAGCGGGACAAGGTCATCGCTTATGCCTCCCGACAACTCAAAATACATGAGGAAAACTATACTACCCACGATTTAGAGCTTGGCGCAGTTGTTTTTGCGTTAAAGATCTGGCGACACTACCTATATGGTACTAAGTGTGTGGTTTTCACTGACCATAAGAGCTTGCAGCACCTCTTTAACCAAAAGGAACTGAATATGCGTCAGCAACGATGGGTGGAACTACTTAACGACTACGACTGCGAGATTCGCTATCATCCTGGCAAAGCGAATGTCGTGGCCGATTCTCTTAGTCGTAAGACTCATGTCAATACTATCCGTTGTTTTTACATCTCTAGTGATCTTCATGATTGTATCCGTGAAGCTCAGTACTCGTCAGCCAACGAAGGTTGTCTAATCATTGAAATACGAGGCGCTACTATAGACTAACTTGTGACAAAGTCTGATGGACTTCAATACTATCTCAACCGCATCTGGGTGCCAGATCGCGACAACCTTCGTGAGCTCATTATGAATGAGGCTCACAAATCTCGATACTCTATTCATCCGGGCGCTGATAAGATATACCATGACTTGCGTACGACTTACTGGTGGCCTGGTATGAAGAGAGAAATCGCTGCGTACGTCTCTAAGTGTCTTACTTGCTCCAAGGTTAAAGCTGAGCATCAACGTCCTTCAGGTCTTCTTGAACAACCCGAAATCCCTGTTTGGAAATGGGATAGTATCGCTATGGACTTTATAACTAAACTACCTTGTACACCTGCCGGTCATGATAGTATATGGGTAATCATTGACCGATTGACCAAATCAGCCCACTTTCTTCCTATTCGTGAAGGTTTCAAAGTGGAGAAACTTGCTCGAATCTATACCGATGAAATTATATGCCGTCATGGCATACCACTCGACATAATCTCAGACCGCGATGGCCGTTTTACATCGCGTCTTTGGCAAACTTTTTCAGTCCGCCATGGGTTCTCATTTGAATCTTAGTACAACCTTTCATCCTCAAACAGATGGACAGACTAAGCGCACTATTCAAACCCTAGAGGATATGCTCCATTCCTGTGTCATCGACTTTGCTGGTAACTGGGATGTACATTTACCATTGATCGAGTTCTCGTACAACAACACCTATCATTCCAGTATTTAGATGGCTCCTTTCGAAGCTTTATACGGTCGCGAGTGCCGATCTCATCTCAGCTGGCATGAGATTGGTGACAAGCAACTTACTGGCCCTGAGATCATTCAAGATACGACGGATAAGATTCATCAGGTCCACGATAACTTGATTAAGGCTAGGAGCACACAAAAGAGCTATGCCGATAAAAGGCGTAAGCCTCTGGAATTTGATGTTGGGGATCGAATGCTGCTCAAGGTATCTCCCTGGAAGGGAGTGGTTCGCTTTGGTAAGAAGGGAAAGCTCGCCCCTCGCTATGTAGGTCCTTTCACGATACTAGAAAGGATTGGCAAGGTGGCGTACCAACTCGACCTGCCACTGGAACTTAACAATGTACATCCGGTGTTCCACGTATCTAACCTCAGGAAATGCCTAGCCGACGAGGAACTGCAGGTTCCCCTCGAAGACTTGCAAGTAAAAGAAACTTTACACTTTGTGGAGAAACCAGTCAAGATCATGGACCGAGGAACCAAGCGGCTAAGGCGCAGCAAAATTTCCATAGTCAAGGTTCGATGGGAAGGAAAACGTGGCGCCGAATTCACTTGGGAACTCGAGAGTGAGATGAAGGCCAAGTATCCGCAGCTCTTTGAGCAGTCTACCTCTTAGATTTCAAGGACGAAATCTCCTAAAGAAGGGGAGACTGTAACGTCTACGTCCCTAAACTTTTAACTTTTGGCAAGTCTAGTCCCTACACTTTTGAAACTTAACTATGTTAGACTATTTGTGAAACTTTATGATACTTGAATCTTATGAAACTTTGAAACTTGACTCTTGATACTTTGAATCTTGATTCTTGGTGAAACTAGATACTTGATTCTTGATACTAGATACTAGATACTTGATACTTGACTCTTGATATTTGATTCTCGACTCTTGATACTTATGGAACGAGAAACTTTGAGACTTTTGATTTAAACGAGAAACTTGTAGACTTGAAACATGTAAACTTTTGTGTTAGTTATACCATCTTGTCATGTGATGACATTACACAATAATACGCAACGCAACTCTTAATCTAACTCACAAAACGAACCAAAGATGGAAAACTAGCCAAACGGATGACCATCCGATCAGATGACCATCCAATCGGATACCCGTTAGACCGAATGGCCGTCCGATCCAACGAGCACTTGCACCGCCTCTTTCCCTCTACACTATAAATACCCCTGTCACATCACTTGATGTGACAGGCTCGTCCGACCAGTGACCCTCAGCTCGTTCTAAGGCACTTTTCTTCCATTTTCAAGCGATTCTTGTAAGTTTTTCCCCTTAAATCTTGTACAACTTTCATCTTTACACACTTTCTCACTAGATTATTCATCCAAATCATACTTTTCACCATGAAATCACTGAGATTTGGGCTCTTGAGGATGATGTCATCGTGGCTGGTTGTACAATCGGCTATGTGATGTCACTCCATCAAGATCTAGTCCAGATCTAAGAGATTTCTACCCGTTTTACTACGAATCTTTACATAATCTATACATTTTCGGTTAATTTCATGTTTTCTTAACTTACCTACCCAAAGATGGTGGAATCTGGAACCAAAACATGCCTAGGACTTGTTCCTTAGTCTGGAGTTGACTCGATAACAGATCTCCACCGGAGAAATGACCAAATTACGGATCAGACATGAAACTCCGTCAAAAAACAGTCATCCGATCGAACGGGGTGATTCCCATCCGATCAGACGAACTAGACCTTGGTGGGTTTTCCGTTGTCTTGGTACGTTATCATGTCACCTCCGTTAAACTCGAACTTAGAAATTTTTACAAACTTAGAAATTTTTACAAAGCGTTCAAAGGAACAAGATCATGACACTTGAACGATCGTCTGAACGGACGACCGGCCAGACGGACGATCATCCGGCCAAGTGGCTGTCCTTTGTAACTCTCAACACTTGAACTATTTGAATCAGGATTTTGAAACTATCAAACTTTCACTCGTACAGTCATCCGACCGAACGACCATCCGACCGGATGACCATCCGGTCGAACGATTTGAACTTATACTACAACGAAAACTTCAAAAGTTTGGAAACATTTTGCAATGACACTAACTGATCGAACGGTCATCCGACCGAATGGTCATCCGACCAGATAACCATCCGTCCGGATGACCATCCCTCCGGATGACCATCCGATCAGGAGACTAGTCAGAAACTTTTACTCGATGTTCGCATGATCCGACATTCTGTTACACACTTACACTGTTGTACTATAATTAGGCTAACTCCAGCGCTCCCTTCGATCCAAATAGTCGGTGTTGATACTTAGCACCCACTGTGAGTATACTCGATCCCTTTTTGTTTTAAACACTTTTGGGATGCAACATGTATTCTATAAACTTGACACTTAACACTTGAAACTTATTTGAAACATACTCAATCCGCTGTAAACATGGAAACTTGATACTTGTGAAACTTGAGACTTTTGTGCTATGTGAACGTTTAATCCTTGTGTGTAGTTCCGCCTTAACAATGGTAGCGCTATAGGGGTAATACACCTCCTCGTTAGTCTTGGGGGTATTGTTAGGAAGAGACATTTTTTTGCTTTCCTTGAGTCTTGGGAGAGCGGTTAACGCATTGGAAACTTGGGCTATCACTTGGACCGCGTTTAATAGCATGGTGAAACTTTTATGTGTTGACATGCTGGATATGAGTTTTTGGAACGTTTAAAACTATTATACTATACGTACTCAAACTTGTATACTCGCCAACATTTTGTTGATAGTATTTTATACATGTTGCAGGTTGATAGTAGCTGGAACAAGAAACTTGCTAGGATGCTGTTTAGAAACACATCTTAGTTAATTTAGAAGTTCCTAAACAATAATTGGATGAATGTACTGGATATTTTGTGGTTGTGAATCTTTGATGCTTAGACAATGTTTTGAAATTGATTAATCTATATTGGAACTATTAGTGTTATGGAAACTCTTGAGCAATCTGAACACTTAGTGTCGCGCCCCGATGTTTACGCCATCGGTTGGGGTATGACATGGTAGGCTAAATGTACCCCTCTTATTACTTTTTATACACCCCTTCCATAAAACCACATTAAAACTTGTAATATTTACCCCCTATACAAATTATCATTTTAAAAAATATTCTCTTTGTTTTTTAATTTTTATTTAAAAAACATATTTTTTTAAAAGTTCTCAGATATTGTTTTTAAAGACACATTTTCAAATAGTATTTTGATTATTCTTTTTTATTGAACATCTTTATAAATAATACTAATATTTTTTTTATAAAAACAACAAAAAAAAGTTTTGAACTCTCTTTTTAAAAAAAAATCTATATTATGTTTTCTCTCGTCTAGTTTTTATTTTGAAGATCTTACTTTTATAATATTTAGTACTTCAAATGTGTTTATAAAATAATTAACAATTTTTATTTATTAAAAAGTAATAAAGTTTTTTCTTTTAAAATAGTGTTTATAGCCCTAGCACATATTAATCATTCAAACCATCTATGTAAGTGAACAAATAAACAATAGGTTACCAAAATAATTTTATCAAACTATAAATTAACAATCTATATAAGTTCAAATTTAATTAGTGTAAGGAGTATGTTATAAAGAAGTTAAAAGCAGTTTAGGACTTTTGATCGAAGTGAACACTTTAAAAAATATGTTTTTTAAATTAATATAAAAAATAAACAAAAAATTTGAAAAAAATGTCTAAAATATTTTTTTACACTTTTGAATTTGTTTTGTTACAAAAAGAATACTTTTAAAAAATATGACATGTATAGAGGGTAAATATGATAAACTTAAATGTGATTTTATGGAAAAGGGGGTATAGAAAGTAACAAGAGGGGATACATTTAGTAGTCCCCTTTATATATTTGTTTATTGAATAAAAGAAGTAATTTAAAGTCTCCCAACGGTAAACCATTTCCACAATACCATTTAATACACCATCCCCAATTTCTACTCAACCTTCAATGGACATCGAAAAGAAAGACGAACTACCACTCAGATCCGCCAATCCCACCACCGGAGACCAGAAAAAACTCAAACGCCGGAGATGCATCATCATCTGCTCATCAATACTCGCAGTAATCCTCATGATCGCATTAATACTACTCATCTTATCCTTAACCGTCTTCAAAGCCAAAAAACCAGTCCTAACAGTGAATTCAGTGGCGCTAGACGACTTGGACGTAAACATAACTCCATTACCACCAAAAAATTCCTTAAACCTTTCACTCACTTTAGACCTGACAATCAAGAATCCTAACAAAGTCAGTATCAAGTACCAGCCCAGCTCGGCTATTCTCCGGTACAAAGGAAGAGATGTTGGTGATGTTCCCATACCCGCGGGGAAAATTGGAGCGGATGGTATCGAGCCCTTGAATCTTACGGTTGTTCTTTTTGCTGATCGGTTGCTTACGGATTCTGAGATATATAGGGATGTTCTTGGAGGTAATTTGCCGTTTTCGACTTATACAAGAATTAAAGCTAAAGCTCGTGTGGTGTTTTTTAATGTTCATGTTACTTCTACGTCGACTTGTGATGTGAATATTGATATTGGAAGTAGAAGTATTTCGAATCAGACTTGTCATTACAAGAATAATTTAGGGTGAATGATGATGATGAATCAATTTTTTTCATAGGGTTACTATATTTTCGGGTTTTTTCTTTATTAATTAGGTGTTATGTTATGTTATACGTTGGACTATTGAAGTAAGAGATATTGTTGATCACTACTTTTTGTTTGATAATGCATTTGTTGATACAATTATTGGTGTAATTTGCTTTATATGGTAAGTTGTATGGTGATATGAGCATACATGGATTTGGATTTGGGCTTCCGACAAGTAAAAGGTTTTTCACTAAGGTTGTTATGGCGTAATGGGCAATCTATGGTTTGGAGTTGTATGGTTGATGTTGTTTTCTTTTTATCGGCGGGCCATATAACGGGTGTTGTAACAAGAAGTGCTTTTTCTTTTTCGAGTGAGTGGGGTTTTTGATGTAGCAAAGATATATTTCATTGTTATACTGTCTTGTTTGTCGTTAGTTTTGACTTGTATCCATAATATATGGATCAAGTCAACAAAATACTCAAGTTAAGGTTAAAACAAAATGGGTTAGGGTCAAACAAAATGTTTTAAACATCTCCTTCTTGGTTCGTGAGCTGTGAGGAGAATTGGATCACATCAATGTAATTCCGGAAGCTAAACTAATCAACTGGTTGCACTGGATCCCGAAGAAGGTCAATTGTTTTCTATGGCGTGCGGTACAAGATAGGATCCCGACGAGAGAAACACTGCATCTGCGACGTATCGTGCTTCCATCCACTGCCTGTGTTATGTGCGACAGTCTGATTGAATCGGTGAAAACCATATGGGTATTGATCTTCCAATGGCTAAAAATCCCGCTCCCTCGTTTCACCATGAGCGTTGTTCAACTCCTCGAACTTAACGCATCTCATAAAGCTGGAAAGCCGTTTAAAAGGGCAGTAGGGGTTGTTTTAGCGGCTACCTGCTGGATCATTTGGCGTGCAAGGAATGACAGTATTTTCAGACATCGGATACCAAGGCTGGAGAAGATTATTAGTGATATAAAGGCGGTTTCATATCAATGGGTCAAAACACGTGGGAAGCTCTCAGGTTTAACCTGGGAGAAATGGAGGAGTTTTTCCATCGTTACTTAGTGATACATCAAGAGTTAGTTTATGTTTTCCATGTTCTGTACTGTATTTGTTTTCTCTTTCATTGTTGTATTACTATTTTGTCTCACTTGAGCTCCTTGCTTAAGTATTTATGAAATTTTCGCCCTTGTTAAAAAAAATATATATCAAATTATCAAAGTATAAAATAAAAGAAATATTTAATGTATAATTCATATGTAAAGACTAGATATTTCCCACTAAGTCTTTTTCGTCATAACAATCAATTAGGAAAGTTGATTTAGGTTGCTTCTTGGCTAGAAAACCTGTTTCAAATCTGTCACATCAAGCATAAAAAAATGAACTCAATTGTTTTCTATGGCGTGCGGTACAAGATAGGATCCCGACGAGAGAAACACTGCATCTGCGACGTATCGTGCTTCCATCCACTGCCTGTGTTATGTGCGACAGTCTGATTGAATCGGTGAAAACCATATGGGTATTGATCTTCCAATGGCTAAAAATCCCGCTCCCTCGTTTCACCATGAGCGTTGTTCAACTCCTCGAACTTAATGCATCTCATAAAGCTGGAAAGCCGTTTAAAAGGGCAGTAGGGGTTGTTTTAGCGGCTACCTGCTGGATCATTTGGCGTGCAAGGAATGACAGTATTTTCAGACATCGGATACCAAGGCTGGAGAAGATTATTAGTGATATAAAGGCGGTTTCATATCAATGGGTCAAAACACGTGGGAAGCTCTCAGGTTTAACCTGGGAGAAATGGAGGAGTTTTTCCATCGTTACTTAGTGATACATCAAGAGTTAGTTTATGTTTTCCATGTTCTGTACTGTATTTGTTTTCTCTTTCATTGTTGTATTACTATTTTGTCTCACTTGAGCTCCTTGCTTAAGTATTTATGAAATTTTCGCCCTTGTTAAAAAAAATATATATCAAATTATCAAAGTATAAAATAAAAGAAATATTTAATGTATAATTCAAATGTAAAGACTAGATATTTCCCACTAAGTCTTTTTCGTCATAACAATCAATTAGGAAAGTTGATTTAGGTTGCTTCTTGGCTAGAAAACCTGTTTCAAATCTGTCACATCAAGCATAAAAAAATGAACTCATCACAAACTCTTATTCCCCAAACATATTCCATAGAAAAGAGAATCATACATAATTAAGGGGACAAAACTATAGCACGATACCCTATACCATATGAAAACAAGTTTTGCACAATATAAGTCCAAAATCACCCGTTCCATAGAAAAAGACAGGTAGGTATATATAGTTTTTGTACCCAACAACTAGACACAACATTGTCACGGAATGTAAAGCGTTCGAGTTGAGCTCGTCTAAGCTAAAACCCAACTCGTTTTGAGCTCTATTATTAATGCTTCAACTCAACCCATGATAGTTTTTCAAGCTTAAGCTTGTGTTATTAATTATTCATTAACTATTTTTTATACATTTATAGTTATTTGTTATATATTTATATTTATAAATTATAATGTATAAAAGTATATATCTTATTTCATTATTTGTATCATAAGTTTATAATATATATCGTGCAAATATGTATGTAATTCATTAAATAAAAACTATATGAAAAAAGGGTTCGTTTTAGCCCACAATCCTAATTGAGCTTGATAAATAAAATTAGACTTGAGCTCATTTATTAAATTAAATCCAATACATGCTTAAGCTCCATGTCAAGATCATTTAAGCACCGGTGGATTCGAGCTTTAAGTCGATCTCAAGTAGCACATGATTGCCTCGCCTCGTTTACACTCCAAACATCAGCCTAATTTATAAAGAGTTGAACATACTCGGGATATAACAGTTTAGCACCATGAAACATACCAGGCGATGTGGCAATAGATTCCCCAGCCACTTTGCATATTACAACAGCTCTCAGGATGTTGAACAATATCATCTCGGACATTGCCAAGCATATCAGGCATAGTACATGAGCTCTGGTCGTCCGGGTTCCAACAACGAGATTGGAAAATCAGACTAAGTTTAAGCAAGCTCGATTGATATCAACCTTTTCTGAATCATAACAATACCCGATGACACCCTGGACTAGCCTTTTAATGTCTTCACAGTTGTCGAAGATCTCATCAATAAACGTTTCAGAATGTCATAATCAACAATAGGGTGTTCATTATTCTAATTGATCAAGTTCATAATTCAGTTTGAACAAAATCTGATTAACGCATTTGAATGCGGGTTTCTAATATTTAAATCAGGTTCTTACTAGAACTGAATTTTCGAACTGAACTAACCCTATTATTTTAATTATGTCATTTTATATTTTTTTAATGATAAATACATATATTTTACCAAAACCAAAATACTTTTCTCATGTTAGAGTCAAATTATTAGGAGAAACCTCACCTTTCACTATCAGGGGGGTAGGGGTGGGATAACCCACAAATAATTCCATCACTCACAACATCCAATCAGGTTCTGCCATGTCATCAACCATTATTTCCATCACTCACAACCTTTTTTAGTGGAAATGGTCATCACTCACAACCTTTTTATTTATTCCATCAATGTACAACTCCTCAGCACTAGAGTACAACCCACCATACACAAAGTTCCAAAAAATGGTCAAAAAGGGTGGGCAACAGTTGGATTTTTGAAGTTTACAACGCGTCAAGTAGTTCACGCGTTACAAAATTTTGTGGGTGAAAAATTGGGTGGCGGCGGTGTGTGAAAAAGTTTCACCCGTGAAACTTTGCTATAACGTGCAAATCTTCTACCACCCCGGGTCCTCTCAAGAGGCAAAGGTTTTCTTTTTCGCTGATCCAATAGGACATTTAAGACTATGTGTTGCGGTGATTGTGATTGATTATGATTGATGGCTATGAACTTTTTTTTTATTTTAGTAAAACATTTGTCTATAATTCAATGAGTTAATTGCCTAGAGGTTTCCGTGGTTTGCCATTTTTCACCTTTAATCACCACCTTTATAAAAATCATGTTTGTTTACTGCGGTTTGCTCTTTTATTACTCAGGTTGTCCCTTCTCTGGATGACCGTTAGTTGGTCCAGTTAAGTTTATGTAAAATGACTAAATTACTATTAATATATTAAAATTAACAACTAAAACATTAAACAAATATAAAATAGTTAATTGTATGGACCCCACCCCTACCCCCTCATTCAATCATCCCCTCCAACCATTTTTTTGGCACCCACCCACAACAACCACCATCTTCAAGCTCTCAACAACCTCCTCTTCCACCGCCCAAGAACTCCGGTCAATCCTCTCTAGAAAGACACAAGCACAAAACTCGAAGATTCTAAAGAGTAAAATTTCAATTGTTCGTATCAAATTAATAGTACTAGCTTCATCGTTGATTATTCTTACCTGAACAAAACTATCAAACAACGAATTCAACAATTGCTAGACTAATTTCACAAACCACCAGAACAAATCTAAAAAAAACGTCAGCTAAAGTAATAACCATAAGGATTTCACAAAAACTGAAGAATCTAAATGATGAACAACAATCAACCTACTATACGGCGATTGCGTGTATACCGAAATATGTAAAAAACCCAGTTATCAGACTCCTCTGAATCATTGATTGGTGAAATTGTTTTACTCGTATGCAAGTTTCGGAACAGTGAATTAGTGAAAAGAATAGTGGTTACCTGAAGTCTGTGATTTGAATTCTTTCATACTCCACCAGCTTCTACAAAATCAACTGTGTTTTTAGAGAGAGAAAGTTAGAGAAAGACAGGTTTGTTGTGAAAATTGCTTCGATCACTAGAGTTTATTGAGACACGTCATCCACGACCAGTCTCACGGTTCACCACTGTCAACTATCATCATCACACCATTCCACGGTTCAGTGGCCGGAAAACTACCATCATCTCCTTTCATATATGGTCATCACCATCAACATAACCCATGACCACCGTCACCCATCCCCTTCTTTTGTCGTCTATCCCCCTCTCTCTCTCATCGGTTCCTCTCTCTAACAGGTCTCACTCCCTCTATCTCATTCTCTCTCTAAATGGTGGGGATGGTGCTAATATGGTGGCAGTGATGTGATTAAAATACAACATATAAATTATGTCAAATACGACGTAAAAGAAACCCTTTTTAGTACTAATGTTGGAAAAAGTTCGTGTTTTCGTTCCTTTTAGATTTTCAGGGATAAAAGAGCTTAAATTTGCAAAAGGAGCAAAAAGACAGCAAAATCCAACATAAATGTAACAAGAACAGAAGGCTGACACGGGGCCATGTCCACCAGACACGAGGCGTGTCCGAAGATGGATGTTGGGCAGAAGAAAAGACAACTGCAAAAGACAAAAATAGCAGCCAACACGAGGTCGTGCTAAGCCAACACGGGGCGTGGTCAACTAAAAGATTTTCAGAATCTGCGATAGTATAGCAAGTACTTTGGCCACGGGCCGTGGTAGTACAACATCTGACAAGCAGTTAATGAGGAAGAGAGAGAGAAATGGGCACGGGGCCGTGCCAGCCGGGCACGGGCTGTGCTGAAACTTCTGAAGACAACTATAAATAAAAGTGATTGGTTCCACTTCAACTCATCCCTTGGCAAACCACTTCTATCTCACTTGCCACCACTCCACCACCACTACAACACCATCATCCACCACCATCATCCATTTTTCAATCTTTAGAGTGTGTGTAGTCTCGGGATCCAAGATTGATCGTAAGAATCTTTGTCAAACAAAGGCCATGCTTGGCTAATTTCTTACATCACTTGGTGAAGATATATCTTTTAGGTATTTCTTTTATGATTTCCAATCTTTGGCTACTTTTTAATTAGGTGTGTATTAATGACTTTAATAAGTTATTTTTTATATTAAAGGCGAATTTATTCACCCATTCTTTATATGTTCGTTTACTCAACATATTCATGTCTTTACGGTCTATATAAAGCATATTAATTGCCTGTAAGGGGGTTAGCAGAGTGGACTGGGTAATTCTATGTCTCGTTCAGTGTATAGATCCTGCGAGAACCTAGTGCAAATTTAGTACTACTTCATGGATTGGTCGGGAATGACTGGACCGACTAAGAGTAAGAAAACGCTTGCACCCCTTATTCACAAACTACTATTAAAACTTTTAACCAACCCCGCGAGGACTGTATCCCTGCTAACTCAGACCAACGGGTTGAGGGTAATCGCCGCCTCGTAAGGGGGGTCCACCACATTTTGCATCAATAACTTACTTAATTATCATTCAATATTCTGACCTAGTGGGATTGTATCCTTGCTGACTCAAACCACTAGGTTGAGGGTAACGTCGCCTCCAAAAGAGGGGCCTACTACTATAACTAAGATAATCTCTTAAAATGCCCAAAGTGCGGAAATCATCAAAAGGGTACATGAAAGATAAGTTGGATCCAAGTGATTCTTTCTTGTCTATCATTTTTATTTTATTTTTATTTTCTGTTTTTATCATTTTATTAGTTTAAAAATCTTTTCTAAAAGTTTGGTTCGATTAGACGTTGACGATAAGCCGATATTCAAAGCTCTTGTATCCTTAGACGACCTCGGTATCTTGCCATCACTATGCTACGTCCGCGATGGGTGCACTTGCCCTAGCGTGTGTGTAGAGTGATAGTAGAATATCGTGTTTTATAATTTAAAACTTGAAATCGGCGAGTAAAAAGAACTAAAAATTATAACTAAAAATATAGACACCCGCATACACATCAAGTTTTTGGCGCCGTTGCCGGGGACACAAGAATTTTAAGAAAGCTTAAAATTAATGGCCTAATCATTTTCTATCTTTTCTTTTCATTTTTCTTCTTTTTCCCTTAAAATTCTGCTTTCTACAGATTTAGCACGGGGCCGTGTGGGATCAACACGGGCCCTGTTAAATATGTAGTATCTGGGAAAATCTGTTTTCTTTTTACTGGAACATTTGACACAGGGCCGTGTTACAGGAGCACGGGGCCGTGTTGAACTTCCAATACTAGGAACCTGAAAACAGAAAGTTTTCTTGGACAGCACGGGTCTTGCCAGCCACAGCATGGGGCCGTGCTACCCTTCTGATCAGGCTTTCTTTTTGTTTTTGTTTGCAGAAAATCACACAATTCTGTATAATTCGCAGGAATACAATTTGGTGCATGACCTCCACCTTCGACAAATACATAAAAGTACCGCTTGACGAACTTGGGCGCTTTTTAAGAAAACGCCTTAAAGCCAAAAACCAACAGAAAGCCTCGATCCAAAACCCCCATATGGCGGATCAACACACTCTCATGGATTACCTACGGCCTACGGTCGGTAATCTTGGAGCCGCTATTAACCCTCCTAACGTCGATGCTAACAACTTTGAGCTTCGACCACACCTTATCCAATTGCTCCAAAATTCCGCCACTTTCCATGGCCTAGCCAATGAAGATCCCCATTTACATATTACCAACTTCTTAGAAATATGTGACACCTTCCGGATCAACGGAGCCTCTAATGACGCAGTTAGACTCCGTATGTTCCCTTTTTCCCTCAAAGATCAAGCAAAAGCTTGGTAAAACACCCTCACAAGTGGGTCCGTACACACTTGGGATGAACTTGCCCAAAAATTTCTCTACAAATATTTCCCTCCCGCTAAAACCGCCAAACTCTTGAGCGAGATTAAAACAAACTCTTAAGAAGACGGGGAGTCCTTGTACGAGACATGGGAAAGGTTCAAGGAGCTACTAAGGAAGTGCCCGCATCATAGTCCTGAACGTTGGCAACAAGTGTCCACCTTCTACAATGGACTCTTGCCACACACAATGCAAATCCTTGATTTTGGCTCCGGGGGACTCCTTGGGAATCAGCGACCTGAGGAAATTTATAATCAAATTGAAGAACTTACTAATAAACAGTTTTCAATGGCACACTCCTAGGGGCTCAAAATCTATAGCCCCGGGCGCCCACAAAGTGGATGAATCCACTTCTTTGCAAGCCCAAATCAAAGCCTTAACTAATAAAATAAAGAAACTTGAATTGAACAAAACGGCTTCGGTTATGGCTTGCGAAGGATGCGGCGGCCCCCATGAAAACTGGAGTCGTATGAAAGATCTAGAAAATCAAATGGAAGTAGTAAATTACCTAAATAACTAGCCACGACCACCGGGAGTTCAAAGTAATACTTTCACTCCCGAGTGGCGTAATCATCCCAACTTTAGTTGGAGGAAATCGGGGGGTAATAGCCGACAAAATCAAAATCAATGATCTAACTTTCAACAACAACCACAAAATGGGAAACAAAGTTTTCAATCACAACAACAAGGGGGAAGAGAAAGGCTTGAGGATATCATTACTCTCCTCTTCTCCAAATCCGGTAAAAGATACTTGGAAAGGTTCTCACAAACCGAAGCAAAAAATAGAAACAAAAGGGCTGGTATTCAAAATTTGGAAAAACAATTTAGTCAACTAGCCCAACATTTCGCCGAAATACTACAAGGAGCCTTACCAAGTAACACTGAAACAAACCCAAAAGCCCAAGTAAATGTAATCAATCTAAGAAGCCGGAAGGTAGGACCCGAGAATGAGCCAACCCCACAACAAACCGACCCACTCCAAGCTGAAACACCCACCTACAATAACCAAGAAAAACTCAACCCCAAAACACCGACACCGACACAGCCAAACTACCTCCGGGCCCTTACCCCGGTCATTTACTTCAGCAAAAGACCGACGGACAATTTACTAGGTTCGGGAGCTTGCTTAAACAACTCCACGTCAATCTTCCTTTTGTAGAAGTCCTCACTCAAATGCCAAAGTATTCCAAATTTATGAGAGACTTCCTCACTCACAAAAGCAAGATTGAAACCATACAACAAGTCAACCTTAGTGAAGAATGCTCGGCGGCACTCCTCAATAAGCTCCCCCAAAAGAAGATTGATAGTCCAGAAAACGTCGAGTTTGACGGAGCTTTGGTCCCTAGATGGTCGGTTCGGTGATAAGAAATGAGTAGAAGATAGAAAACGACACTGGACAATCACTTATAATCTGTTTCTATTAAAATATGAAAGTTACATACCGTGAAACCAGTTGGACAGCATGCCCCCTCTGGGATCCAAAAGCTTGTCCAACACAAGACCCAAAGTTCCTATATATAGGCAGCTTGGCTTCGTACTAATCCACATGCGTGCCTTCGTACGAAGTGCCTAAGTCTTGGACATCCAGTTACGAACCCACTATGTTGTCCCTTCGTACGAAGGGACTCCCTTCGTACGAATGGGCTTATACATCACAAAACCTTTGGTTCGTACTGGATTTCACACGATTCTATACAATATTCAACACACGCTCTATCTAGCTATTCGCACAGTGGCAGACATACAAAATATGCACCAACAGATTCCCCCTTGGCTGTCACTGTCGAATCGTCATGTTGAAAACCTTGAGCTGTGTTTGAATATTCTGCAACTTTAAATATTCTGCAACTTCAATCAGGCATCTTGAAATCTTCAATCGATTCCCCCTTGATTGATGATCCGGGTTTGCTTTTGACAGTGTTATGAACAAATTCCTCCTTAAATGAATCTTCAGGTCTTTGTTGCACAGTTCACGACTCCTCCTCTGATTTGCTAAACTGCAATCTTCACGAACAATCACCAACTTGAAACTAATCAATGCAGCAATTTCTGTTTCAGCTTTAGCCACATCCGAGTTCAATTTTTGATATGCCATTTAAGCACCACAATCTCGCATTCCGCTTGCTCGATCTAAGTATGTACTAAAACTCAACCGACAATTGATAGAAACTTCAAATACCCCACTGGTTAATGTCAAATTTGTGATTCCCCCTAAAGATCCAAAATTCCATTTTTCGTAATCTACGTTCAACACCTTCAAGAATGATAGATCCTTGTAAACGATAATCTCCACAATTAGCAAATCTTCATCGGATAACGAATCATCTGGTAACGTATACTGATCTCCGAAGCATCTGTCCACAATCAAATTCACCCTCTTGGACAATCTAGATCTCGGAAGCTTTCATCCACAATCAGATTCACATTCCCAGATAATTCTGAAGTCGGAACCACCCGAATACTGTTGCAGTGTCACGAATTTCAAAAATGTCAAAATTTCAATATATGACATTGAAAATTTTTATTCCCCCTCGTTTTTGCAAATTCTGACGTCTTCTCACTGAATTCCCCCTCAAACTGAGCAATTCAGTCTTTTAACATCTCTGAAAAACTTGACTTTATGAAGAATATGACAATTCTTCCACCAAAAGTCTGTTTTTCATCTATGCGGATTTAACGTTTTGGCCCATAAATAGTCAGCCACCCCGAATGATAAACATTAGGCACCAGTATCATGACTACCCCACTAATCTTCACAATCTATGATCATCTGTATGCTAAAGACCCGGAAGAACTGAAAATGATATACCAAGTGTCCCCTTGGTATGAAGCTATGACTGCCCCTTCGTACGAATCTGTGATCATATGACACCTAAGCCTCAAAGCCTCCTTTCGTATGAACCCATGAAGAATTTGACAATTATACTCCCATGCCTCTTCGTACGAACCCAAGAATGGCCCTTCGTACGAATCCAGGAGTAGATTCGTACCAGCATATTTAACAGTATCATATCATCCCTTCGTAGGAAGCTAGGTGTGGCTTCGTATGAAGCTAAGCTGATATCATCAAGAGCACTTTCGAACACAAATTTCGCTCAGGAATCTTTAATACATGGAATTTCGTGTTGAAACTTCATAGGATTGTGTGAAAATCAATTCCGAATAGAATGATGTCTTCAATTCCAAAATCTATCGTGAATTGACCTTCAATTTGTTGTTTTTATGATATTTTACGTCAAAACTCACTACACCTCCAAAATTATTGAGCGTAGGTGATTCAACCAACTGTTAGATCGATTGAATCGGTACCGTAGCTCTGATACCACTTGATAGTCTAGGAAACGTCGAGTTTGACAGAGCTTTGGTCCCGAGATGATCGGTTCGGTGATAAGAAATGAGTAGAAGATAGAAAACGACACCGAACAATCACTTATAATCTGGTGTCTAATAAAATATGAAAGTTACATACCCGTGAAACCAGTTGGACAGCATGTCCACTCTGGGATCCAAAAGCTTATCCAACACAAGACCCAAAGATCCTATATATTGGCAGCTTGGCTTCGTACGAATCCATATGGGTGCCTTCGTACGAAGCGCCTAAGTCTTGGATATCCAGTTACGAACCCACTATGCTGTCCCTTCGTACGAATGGGCTTATACATCACAAAACCTTTGGTTCGTACTGGATTTCACACAATTCTATACAATATTCAACACACGCTCTATCTAGCTATTCGCACAGTGGCAGACATAAAAAATATGCACCAACAAGGATGGAACCCGGAAGCTTCACCATTCCTTGCTCTATTGGTGCATCACCAATAAACAATACACTAGCCGACTTGGGGGCTAGCTTTAATTTAATGCCGGCCTCTTTGTTCAACCGACTAGGATTGGGAAAACCGCATCCTACAAAAATGAGCAACCAACTTGCGAACCGGTCGGTAAAATACCCTCAAGGTGTCATAGAAAATTTATTGATAAAGGTAGGAGAATTTGTTTTTCCTTCCGACTTTGTTATTCTAGACATAGAAGAAGACACCCAAATACCGCTCATACTAGGACGACCCTTCCTTGCCACCGCACGAGCTATGGTAGACATGCGCGAAGGACAACTCACATTGAGGGTTGGTGAAAAGGAGATCAAGTTTGAAGTTTGGCAACGAGCGGGGGATGATCCGGTCAAATACCTCAACGCGATTGACTCAAGCTTAAACTATGCATTGCAACGATACAACTCGGGATGTGAGTCATCCCGCGCGGGTAACATTTGACCGACTTTGGGTCTAGCCAAGGACCCTTATAAACTTGGCGCGCCATGGAGGCATTCCATGGACTATCCATTAGTTTAGTAGTTTAATCTTAGTTTAAAATTTAGTTTAATCTTAGGTTAATATCTAGTTTAATGTTTTCTTTTGAGTATTTAGCTTTGTAGGAGTAAGACACGCTCAACAGAGGAAGATGGATGATAAAATGGAACCAACGCACATGAAACAGAAGCCTCTCTCCTCATTTTCTGCAAAACAGTGGCTGCAGCATAGGGTCGTGCTCACCCAGCACGCCCCCTGCCCGTCTTACTGTTGTCAATATATTATGTCCAGAAGGTGGCACGGGCCGTGCTCACCCAGCACGCCACTGTGGCCACCCCACTGTAAGTCTTCTGATTTACCTTTGTTACTGGCACTTTGGACACGGGGCCGTGTCTCCATAGCACGGGGCCGTGCTGCAAGTGCTAGTAACCAAAATTTTTGTTATTTTCATACCTTGTACACATTTTTTTCCAAAATAAATCCTTTTTGGGTCACATTGGGGACAATGTGTAATTTTAGTGTGGGGGGATGGATAATAAAAACCTTGAATTGTTTGTCCAAAATCAAGCCTTACACAAAACTCGCCTTGGAACCGCTAAACACCCCAAACTTTTTCAAAATTCTTCTTTTCAATTTTTTACTTATCTTAAGTTTAGTTGGGTAAATCAAGTTCTAAAAATTATGCTTTTACGAATTTACAACCGATAGCGTCGTGATAAAAGGAACCAATTTAGAAAAATTAAGAAAAAGGGCATGATAAATCTTTGTAAAATTTGATTATATATACATCTTTACACTACAACCCTATTCCCACGAAAGTGAATTTTGAGCCATTATCGAGCATACAAATACATCTTAATTGCTCAATTTTCGTTTCTTGTGCGAGTAGCCCGTTTGGTTCTCACGAATCTAGAACTTGACAATACGATGCGTTCCAAGTCTTTACCGGCAAAAATCAAAGTAAGTAAATGATAGAGGCATTAGGACAAACCCATTTTTCAAAACAAAACCATTATTTTCTTTGCTTTATCCAAAAACACCCCCTTAGTTAAACCCTTTGAACCTTAAAAACCTTTTTCATTTCAAATCCACAAAAACTACCCTTTTCATTTTTTTCATCTTTCATTTTTGTAAACTTATCGGTTATGAAATTATGATTACGGCTTAGTTTCAACTTTGGCAACCAAAAAAAAAATCAAAAAAATCAGAAAAATCAGAAAAATATGCCAAAGTATTTTTTGCTAAGCAAAAAAGCAATAGAAAAACCGAAAATTTACGTTTTCACCTTTTCCGAATAAAACTTACCAAACCCGAGCCACTACCTACCCTTCAAAGTCCTCTTGATACTTATAAGGATTTAAAGTCAAAAGGAGGAAGTTTGATCGATTGTCAAGCCTATGGTAGGAGTGAGTTCCAAATCAGGCATGAGCATTTCACTTAATATTGCCCGAGTGTTGAGTGAATACTTGTGAGGTGTGTAAATTTGTATATAACTAAATAGAATTTTATAAAGGCATATTATGCCCAAAGTAAATAATTTTTCTTAAATTGTGTTTTAAATAAATCATGACGAATAGGATTGTAAATAAAATAAAAACAAAATAGATTTAAAACTTGGATACCCAACACTCTAAAGATAGGACCAAAACCTTCTCTTCTACCTATTCCGTTTGGGTGCGTAAGCCACGTAATAGAGTTTTGCTTGAGGACAAGCAACGATTCAAGTGTGGGGGTATTTGATGTGATTAAAATACAACATATAAATTATGTAAAAAACGGCGTAAAAGCAACCCTTTTTAGTACTAATGTTGGAAAAAGTTCGTGTTTTCCTTCCTTTTAGATTTTCAGGGATAAAAGAGCTTAAATTTGCAAAAGGAGCAAAAACACAGCAAAATCCAACATAAATGTAAAGAAGAAGGAATTGTCACAGCTCGTCAAGCCCCGATTCACATCCAAACCATAGAATAAAAAACAGAGGGCTGACACGGGGCCGTGTCCGAAGATGGATGCTGGGCAGAAGAAAAGACAACTGCAAAAGACAAAAATGGCAACCAACACGGGGTCGTGCTAATTAAGCCAACACGGGGCGTGGTCAACTCAAAGATTTTTGGAATCTGCGATAGTACAGCAAGTACTTTGGCCACGGGCCGTGCCGTTGACACACGGGGCCGTGTAAGTACAACATCTGACAAGCAGTTAATGAGGAAGAGAGAGAGAAATGGGCACGAGGTCGTGTGTCACATCCCAACCGATGGCGGAAATATCGGGTGCGACACTAGGCGAACCAGATTGCTCAAGAGAATCCATAATAACTACATATTACCAATATTTTTAACATTCATTGTCCCATACCAACTAACAAATATTCAGCACATAATTATTACAGACAGCGAGTTCTCAAAAGCAAAACAAGTCCGACAACCTAGATTTCTATTAGATGAGTTTCTAGACTGCCTATCTTGATTCCAGCAAATGAATTCATCAACCTATCACATACGTTAAAATAAAGTCAATACATAAAATGTAAAGGTGTGTACACAAGTTTGCATAGCATATAGTAGAGAAAGCGTTTACACATAACCAGCATGTATCACGTAACGGGCGAAGCAAGTAACTATCAAACAATGATTACAACTTAACCACGAGACTGTGTTGTAGAGTATGCGCGACACATGTTCAGCGAACACGTGAAGTAAAGTGATGTGATCCCTAACAACCCCTGTCCACGATAGGTGCTGAGTCCAAACTATAGTACTATCGTTGCTAGAGGTGGTATAGTGTAACACTGTATAAGCATAGTACAAGCATTCATAGACCACGTATAGCATGCAGGGGCGGTTAGCGTTATAAAGTGTTTGTGTTGTGTGTGGTAGTGTTTTGAAACGTATGTAACACCCAAAAATGCGTTAAAAGAAAAAGGGTCAGAGTATACTCACAGTAAGTGTTTAACGAGTAAACACAACTTGATTGGATTGAAGGAAGCGCATTGGAATTAGCATGTGAACAGTAGCATAAGTCGTTGAGTAGAGCGTTGATCAGTGCGTAAACAAAGTGTCGAATGGTAGGGTGTTTGGATGGTGATCCGAACAGATTCGAGCGGATGGTCATCCGATCAGATGGCCACTCGAGTGGGCGATTTGTTATTTGAAAATTTGTAAAATTGTCTAAGTAAAAGTTTTGAGTTTAACGGAGACGACGTGACGACGTGTCAAACAACGGAAATAAACCAAGTCAAGCTCATTCGATCGAATGGTCTCAGTCTATTCGATCAGGCTCACTGATCTTGAAGGATTTTCATGTTCAACTCGTTAATCGGTCATCTCTCCGGTGGAAATCCGTTTTCAAGCCGGCTCTCCACTAAGGATTGAGTAGAGAGTCTGAATGAACCCAGATCCCATCGGTTTTCATGTGAAAGTTGAAGAAAAGTTGAAAACAATTGAAAAGTGTTGAGATCTTGTTGAGATTCGAGTTAAAACGTGTGAAATCTTTCAGATCTCGAACCATTCTCGATCAAATGGTGTTCCTTAACCATTTGCCGGAGCAAAACGGTGGTAACCACCTTCAAGAGGTCTAAATCCGTGATTTCAAAGAAAAGTAAGTGTTTGTGTGTGATTTTTATGGAGAAGATGATGGAGAAGTGATTAGTGATGATGATTGTACAAGATTTAAGGAGAGATACTTACGCAATAGCCTTGAATCACGAGGAAAAGTGACTGAGAGCGACTTGAGTGCGTATGGTCGGATGGAGATGTCAAATCAGTGAAACGGACGTGTACGGGTACTATTTATAGTGTGAGAGGGGGAGTTAAGTCGGTGGAGAGTGGCGTTCGGTCGAATGGGTTGACCCGGTCGAATGGCCACTCAGTCGGATGGCCATCCTAGCAGATGCTCATCCGGATGGAAGTCCATTCGATCGGGTGTCCATTCGGACAGCCGGATTGCGTTTGTTAGTTTTCCAACTTTTGTTTCATATGTTATGTGACAACCCTCAAATTTACATGTATTCCGTACAATTTATTAATGATATTAATGTGCTTGACGACTGTGTGGAATTACTTAACTGCTTTCTGATATCTGTGTTATACTTACATGTGCATGTTAACATACTAGTAGTATACAGAAAAGTTACTAAAAAGTCCTGTGTGCTTTCCTGAGTATTGAAGAGAAAAAACGTTACAAAAATATATATATAGGACGCTTTACGGATTAATTAAGCACTTTAACGAAACAGTGTCAAACCGAACAACCGGATTTTACCCGGAACATAAAAATATTGCCAAAAGCATTGTTTATGCTTTTCTGAGCTAGTTAGGGTCCCTGAACACCTTAACACACCTAATATGATATAACATATAATAACACACAAACTATATCATTAGATTACAACCAACTCCTAACTAGATCATTACACCCCAACCATACCCCCCCTCATTTTGACGGTCACCTTAGGGGTGACCAACCTCCATCTTCTTTTGATTATTAAATTACTATGTTGGTTATCAAGAAGACACATTACATGTTGGACAATAAGAAAGTTTGGACTATAAATTTACACATTAGAGATTCATCCTCATTTCACCAACTCACCACAACAACAAAACTCTCTCCTCTTCCCTTCCATCACTCACGGCAGCCACCTCCTCCACCATACCTCCACCATCAACTTCCATTCTAGCCATTCCTCATACATACAAAGGTGCTACGGGTCACACAACGAAGCTTGGTGCTCTCGGAAGTTGAAGGACCTTCTCCATTCGCTATTAACCACCACATTTCTTCACTCAAACTTCCCTAGCCTTGAGCTAGTGGTAAGAACTTAGATCCGTTCATTCTTTATGTTATTTAAGTGGTTAATAGATGTTTGATGATGAAAATCCATGAACACTAAAGAACCATGAACAAAGTCTTGCATATAAACAAACTTGTAATGAAATATTGATGAAACATGATGAAGTGATGATAAACTAAAGTTGTCTTGATTATGTTACTGCTTTACTTGCTGATCTACTTGTAATATTGATGTTTGACGTTGTTGTGATCACTAAACATGCTAACGGAATCAATCGAACGCGCTTTAGAGTGTTAAAGACTGAAAACAGTAGGCTGTTTAATGATTACAGCCAACTTCAGTTGGCTGTAACAGGACAATAACTTAACGAGAAATGTATTTTCTCAAGTCTAGGGTTATGTATTATGAAATACGGTTCTAATGGCACTGGAATCATAATTTTTGGACTTCGTTTACTATTTTTAAAGCGTCATTTCGTAACAGCAGCTAGAGCTGCATTTTTCTGCTGAAAATATGCATTTTGTTTTCAGTCATAACTTGAGTTCTGTGTAGAGTTAGATTATGAAACTTGTACAGTAGATGACAACTGATGTATTTGTAATTACCCCATTGGAATTTCATTAATCGGACTTACGATGAATTTTAAATAAATTGTTCCGTGGACTGTGGTCAGAAAAAGATAAATCTGAGTTCAGTCCGGAAAATGAATTTTTATAAAATATTAGTAATGAATTGGACCCCGATATTTTTACACAATAAAACATTCGGGTTCTCCGTACTCTCTCTTCTCTTCTGGAGTTTCCACTTTCCTGTTTTCGGAACTACGAGTCAATTTGCTGTGTTCGTACAGGTTACGCGGTGGATCTTCTCTTATAAGGTCTACTCACGTCAAGGTCTTCCGGCATCTAAACGTTGGAAGCGCCATTATCTCTTAATATTTTCGCTGACTGGCTTTACCATTGAAGTTTTGGTTAGCATTTCCAGATTTGGGAGTGTTGACTGCAGAGCAGTATGGAATGGTAAGGGCGTTTATCATGGAGCGTGTACGTCCACTTCAATGAAGTTGAAATTGATCGGATTCGTACTTTCTATGGTGACGATGCAGATTGCGTGTTTTAAAGATTTTTGAAAGAAAGATGGATGGAGCGATATCTGCATTGGTATGCTACTGCATGGTTGGACTACTAGAGCAACGGCACTACTGCAAGCTTAAGAATAGAGTCGTGTGAGTGCATGGTTGGTCCTGAACCAGAGATGAGGTAAGGATAGCATGATTAACTAGTTGCGGGTCACTGCTACTTGGCTAGAGACCACTGAACATCATTTGGATGTGCCAAGGGAATATGGGCTTAGGCCTCTTTGATGGTTGTCATTCTCATGGCTATTTGGTGAACGTTTAAGACATTCTGTAAAAATTTGGAAATTTTTGGAATAATTTAACTATTTTATTAAAATGTCCGAAAACAGCCCGGTTTTGAATATTAATGCTGAAATGACATAAGTTGTAATTTGCATGTCTAAATGTCGGGTAGGTTATCTGTGAATGATCTAACATGTTATATGTGTTATGTGCATTATCGTATGTTTGCTTATGAGTGGGGAATGGATGGGAAGTATATATGGGCATAAACTGTTAAAGTGATGCATGCTATGTGATAGATACGTGTAGGAACTTTGTGCTCTATTTAAAAATCACTAAATGACTAACTGGTAATCATATTAGGACGTGATTGACCAACCTTGACTATTAGCTATATTTGAGAATCTAACCGAGCAAAACGAGGTGAGTTCACACCCTTACTAAGGCATGGGATTCCCGATGGTTGGGAATGGGATTGAATAACTATTTATATTATCAACACTACTAGACTACCTACTACTGTCCTCGGATTGAGAAGGGCACGTACGTAAAACCTACGTACACTCATACTTACTACTGTCCTCGGATTGAGAAGGGCACGTACGTAAAACCTACGTACACTCATACTTACTACTGTCCTCGGATTGAGAAGGGCACGTACGTAAAACCTACGTACACTCATACTTAACACCGTCCTCGGATTGAGAAGGACACTTATGGATACGCCTAGTCTAGTAACATACATAATGGGAAGCCCCCACTAAATATCGTAAAGGTTTGGGAATCAAGGATAATGGGTAATACATGGTTATGAAACGAACTTACGATTTCTGATACGAACTCATTAACTGAACAACCAACTGTGAACTCGCTCAAATTTGTTGTTGATTTGTTGTTACATGCCTTGCAGGTCGTTAGGTACTTATGGAGCTTACGCGAGGAGGAGGTCGTTGTGGAATAGGGACTGTTATGTCCCGTGCCTAATAAATAAACTTTATGAACTTATGATTTGGATTTATGTTTTATGCTTCCGCTGTTAACCTAAAGTCGGTTACTTATCTTTTGGTCACCAATTGTATTGCGATTGGCTTTATTAACTTAAATTACGTTGTTCAATATGATTGGTGGCTCGATCCTGGTCATGTCACGCCTCCAAGCGGTGACGCTCCGCATGGTGGATTTTGGGGGTGTGTCAGATTGGTATCAGAGCCATTGGTTATAGTGAACTTGGTTTTAAAAAGGGAAAAGCTTTTTGATAAAACCAGACTATAACCTGTACAGTGCTCAACGATCCACAACGACGCTTCACTCCACGCGCAAGGCTTAACACTATAGGTGATATGGTTTATGTTTATATTATTACCTACTTGCTAGTTACATAGAGTTTTGCTTATGGTATGCTTAGATGAACGTAGCAACTATTGATTGAAAACACATGTGTGCTTACTCTCTTCTGTCATCGCACTTTAGCGAACCTCTCTCACTCATGTTTTCCTCTGACATGAAGATCATGAGTGGACGCGTTAGCCTAACTCTAGCCCAGTTGGCGGCTTTGATCACGGAACAAGTTACTGCAGCGTTCGCAGCTGCCCATGCAGGAGGTCAGAACGCTCAGCCACCAGTATGCACGTTCAAGACTTTTATGGACTGTCGTCCTAGTACTTTCAGTGGCACTGAAGGGGCCGTTGGACTCCTCCACTGGTTCGAGAAGCTCGAGTCGGTCTTCGAAATGTGTGAATGCCCTGAGGATCGTAGGGTGAAGTATGCTACTGGTACTCTTGAAGGGGTACCGCTCATGTGGTGGAACGCTCAGGTTCAGCTGCTGGGGTTGGTTGCTGCTAATGCCACCCCATGGATGACTTCAAGGAACTGATCAAGGAAGAGTACTGCAGTCGTGATGACATCCACAAACTAGAGGTGGAATTTTTCAATCTGAAGATGACGGGGGTCTGAGATTGAGGCGTATACTAAGAGGTCGAATGAACTAGCCATCCTGTGCCCTACTATGGTGGACCCTCCCATCAAACGTATTGAGCTTTACCTCAAGGGCCTTGTACCCGAGATTCAGAGTCACGTAACTTCGGCTAACCTGGGTACCATTCAACAAATCATCAAGTTGGCTCACCGTCTCACCGACCAGGCAGTGGAACAAAACAGATTACCCAAGCGTATTGGTACTGCTACTACTGATATCCCCAATGATCACAAGCGAAAATGGGATGGAAATTCGGGCAAAGGTTCTACCTCTGTTCAGTCTCAGTCTCAGCAACGAAGGACTGAGGACCATAGGAGCCCTGGTCAGCACTCTTTTGGTAGTCAAGGGCAGGGTGGATATCGAGGAAACCACCCAAAGTGCAACAAATGCAACAGACACCACAGTGGTCAGTGCAACAAGGGATGCTGTCAGAGGTGTCTCAAGATGGGTCATGAAGCCAAGGATTGCAGGAGCCCACGGCCTACGAATCAAAATCGTCAGCAGTAACAACAAGCACCGCAGAATCAGCAACAGCAACAGGGAAACAAGGGATGCTTTCAGTGTGGTGCTGAAGATCACTTTAAGAGACACTGCCCGCAGTTAAATCAGAATCAGAATCACAACCAAGGAAACAGGAACAATAATGGGGGTAACAATGGAGGAAACAATGATGGCAACGGTGCCAGGGGTCGAGTGTTCGTGATTGGTCAGGGTGACGCAAGGAACGATCCCAACGTTGTGATGGGTAAGTTTCTTCTGGACGACTTCTTTGTTACTGTTTTATTCGATTCGGGTGCCGATACTAGTTATGTATCCTTAAAAGTTAGCCAAATGCTTAAGCGCACTCCAACACTTCTGAACACCAAACACACGGTTGAACTAGCAAACGGTAAAAGTCTTGAATCCACACACGTAGTTAAAGGTTGTAACCTCGTCTTAGCTGGTCAGACTTTCTCTATCGATCTTATTCCTATCACACTGGGTAGTTTCGACGTCGTTATTGGGATGGATTGGCTATCTCACCATCAAGCGGAGATTGTTTGCAAGGAGAAAATCGTCCGCATTCCTCGCTCTGGTGAAGAACCCCTCGTGATTCATGGCGACAAGAGTGGTGCTGTTGTTGGCATTATCTCTTTCCTTAAGGCCCAGAAGTGTTTGCGAAAGGGCCACACTGCCATTCTAGCACTCGTTACTGACACATCAATAGAAGAGAAGAGAATTGAAGACATTCCTATTGTGCGCGATTTTCCCGAGGTATTCCCTGAGGAATTACCTGGTCTTCCGCCTCATCGCCAAGTTGAATTTCAAATCGAGCTAGCTCCTGGAGCAGCACCAATAGCTCGAGCACCATATCGTCTAGCTCCATCAGAACTCGAAGAATTGTCTACGCAACTACAAGAACTCTTGGAAAAGGGTTTTATACGTCCTAGGTCTTTGCCCTGGGGAGGTCCAGTCTTATTTGTGAAAAAGAAAGACGGTACTTTCAGAATGTGTATTGACTATCGCGAACTCAACAAGGTGACTGTGAAGAATCGTTATCCTCTTCCACGCATTGACGACTTGTTCGACCAGTTGCAAGGGTCGAGTTATTTCTCTAAGATTGATTTGAGATCGGGATACCATCAGCTGAGAGTCCGAGATGAGGACGTCTCCAAAACAGCATTCAGAACTCGCTATGGCCATTACGAGTTTCTGGTTATGTCTTTCGGATTGACGAATGCACCAGCGGTCTTCATGGATCTCATGAACCGAGTGTGCTAGCCTTACCTGGATAAATTTGTCATAGTGTTCATCGACGACATCCTGATCTATTCGAAGAGTCAAGATGAACACGAGCAGCTTCTACGACTTATGCTGGAACTTCTTCGAGCAGAGCAACTGTATGCTAAATTTTTGAAGTGTGACTTCTGGCTTCGCGAAGTCCACTTTCTAGGCCACGTAGTAAACAAGGATGGGATTCATGTTGATCCATCCAAGGTAGACTCGATCAAGAACTGGCCTGCACCCCGCACACCAACAGAAATCCGCCAATTCTTGGGTTTGGCAGGATATTACAGAAGGTTTATCAAGGATTTCTCAAAGATTGCGCAACCTCTCACTTCACTGACTCAGAAAGGTGTCATCTATCGTTGGGGTGATGCACAGGAGTCTGCATTTCAACACTTAAAAGAAAGACTTTGTAGCGCACCTATCCTCTCATTGCCTGAAGGCACAGAAGATTTTGTGGTTTATTGCGACGCTTCCATCCAAGGACTTGGTTGCGTGTTGATGCAACGTGACAAGGTCATTGCCTACGCATCACGCCAACTTAAGGTTCACGAAAGGAACTACACTACGCACGACTTGGAGCTGGGAGCAGTTGTTTTCGCACTTAAGATATGGAGACATTTCCTGTACGGTACCAAGTGCACCATTTACACCGATCACAGGAGTCTCGAGCATATCTTCAAGCAAAAGGAGTTAAACATGCGACAACGCCGATGGGTCGAGCTCTTGAACGATTATGAATGCGCTATCAAATACCATCCAGGCAAGGCCAATGTTGTGGCCGACGCCCTCAGTCGAAAGGATACTATACCTAAGCGTGTACGTGCATTACAGCTTACCATTCACTCTAGCCTTCCCACTCAGATTCGCGATGCTCAGGTTGAAGCGTTGAAAGCAGAAAACATCAGGGCTGAGTCCCTACGAGGATCGAGGCAACGGCAGGAACAAAAGGAAGACGGCGCCTACTATGTTAACGGACGCATCTAGGTTCCACTTTATGGAAACTTACGCGAGCTTGTGATGGACGAAGCACATAAGTCTCGTTGTTCGGTACATCCTGGTTCGGATAAAATGTACGACGATCTCAAGACTACGTATTGGTGGCCTGGCATGAAAGCCCACATAGCAACCTACGTCAGTAAGTGCTTGACTTGTGCGAGAGTCAAGACTGAATATCAGAAACCATCAGGCCTACTTCAACAACCGGAGATCCCGAAATGGAAATGGGAGCACATTTCCATGGATTTTGTTACTGGTCTGCCTAGATCTCAACGCGGAAACGATACCATTTGGCTGATCGTGGATCGATTGACCAAGTCTGCACATTTTCTGGCTATCAAGGAAACGGATAAGTTTTCTACCCTAGCAGACATTTACCTAAAAGAAGTGGTGTCAAGGCACGGAGTGCCAACCTCCATCATTTCTGATCGTGACGCGCATTTTACTTCTGAACTGTGGCAAGCAATGCATAAGTCCTTTGGCTCACGTTTAGATATGAGCACCGCTTATCACCCACAGACGGATGGGCAATCTGAACGCACCATCCAGACCCTTGAAGACATGCTTAGGGCATGCGTAATCGATTTTGGTAATGGCTGGGACAGCACCTCCCGCTAGTGGAGTTTTCATATAACAACAGCTACCACCCCAGCATCCAAGCCGCTCCGTTCGAGGCATTGTACGGACGCAAATGCCGATCACCTCTCTGTTGGGCAGAAGTTGGTGACAGCCAAATCACTGGCCCAGAACCTGTAGTAGATACCACCGAGAGAATTGCTCAGATACGACAATGAATGGCAGCAGCTCGTGACCGTCAGAAAAGCTATGCTAATAAGGGAAGAAAACCACTCGAGTTCCAGGTTGGGGATCGAGTGCTACTCAAAGTCTCGCCTTGGAAGGGCGTAGTTCATTTTGGCAAACGAAGCAAACTCAATCCGCGTTATGTCGGACCATTCGAAGTCACCGAGAAAATTGGCAAAGTCGCCTACAGGTTGAATCTACCTGAAGAACTCAGCGGAGTTCACAATGTTTTCCATGTGTCGAATCTGAAGAAGTGTCTGTCAGATGAGACCCTCATAGTTCCTCTCAAGGAACTCACAATCGACGACCAGCTGCGATTCGTCGAGGAACCAGTAGAGATTACGGATCGAGATGTTAAGATCCTCAAGCGTACCAGGATACCTCTGGTCCGAGTTCGTTGGAATGCTCGTCGTGGCCCAGAGTATACCTGGGAACGAGAAGACCAAATGAAACTCAAGTATCCCCAACTGTTTAAGAAAAACGCAACCACTACTGAGGCTGAAGTTACTGCAGAATTTCGGGACGAAATTCCAAATCAACGGGGGGATGATGTGACACCCCAGGAAAATCAGGAAAACAACGCAACTTAACTAGCTTCCTTAGTAACCACGCGCTAAATTTCGGGATGAAATTCTCTTAACAGGGGGAGAATGTGACAACCCTCAAATTTACATGTATTCCGTACAATTTATTAATGATATTAATGTGCTTGACGACTGTGTGGAATTACTTAACTGCTTTCTGATATCTGTGTTATACTTACATGTGCATGTTAACATACTAGTAGTATACAGAAAAGTTACTAAAAAGTCCTGTGTGCTTTCCTGAGTATTGAAGAGTAAAAACCTTACAAAAATATATATATAGGAGGCTTTACGGATTAATTAAGCACTTTAACGAAACAGTGTCAAACCGAACAACCGGATTTTACCCGGAAAATAAAAATATTGCCAAAAGCATTGTTTATGTTTTTCTGAGCTAGTTAGGGTCCCAGAACACCTTAACACACCTAATATGATATAACATATAATAACACACAAACTATATCATTAGATTACAACCAACTCCTAACTAGATCATTACACCCCAACCATACCCCCCCTCATTTTGACGGTCACCTTAGGGGTGACCAACCTCCATCTTCTTTTGATTATTAAATTACTATGTTGGTTATCAAGAAGACACATTACATGTTGGACAATAAGAAAGTTTGGACTATAAATTTACACATTAGAGATTCATCCTCATTTCACCAACTCACCACAACAACAAAACTCTCTCCTCTTCCCTTCCATCACTCACGGCAGCCACCTCCTCCACCATACCTCCACCATCAACTTCCATTCTAGCCATTCCTCATACATACAAAGGTGCTACGGGTCACACAACGAAGCTTGGTGCTCTCGGAAGTTGAAGGACCTTCTCCATTCGCTATTAACCACCACATTTCTTCACTCGAACTTCCCTAGTCTTGAGCTAGTGGTAAGAACTTAGATCCATTCATTCTTTATGTTATTTAAGTGGTTAATAGATGTTTGATGATGAAAATCCATGAACACTAAAGAACCATGAACAAAGTCTTGCATATAAACAAACTTGTAATGAAATATTGATGAAACATGATGAAGTGATGATAAACTGAAGTTGTCTTGATTATGTTACTGATTTACTTGCTGATCTACTTGTAATATTGATGTTTGATGTTGTTGTGATCACTAAACATGCTAACGGAATCAATCGAACGCGCTTTAGAGTGTTAATGACTGAAAATAGTAGGCTGTTTAATGATTACAGCCAATTTTAGTTGGCTGTAACAGGACCATAACTTAACGAGAAATGTATTTTCTGAAGTCTAGGGTTATGTATTATGAAATACGGTTCTAATGGCACCGGAATCATAATTTTTGGACTTCGTTTACTATTTTTAAAGCGTCATTTCGTAACAGCAGCTAGAGTTGCATTTTTCTGCTGAAAATGTGTGTTTTGTTTTCTGTCATAACTTGAGTTCTGTGTAGAGTTAGATTATGAAACTTGTACAGTAGATGACAACTGATGTATTTGTAATTACCCCACTAGAATTTCGTAAAACGGACTTACGATGAATTTTAAATAAATTGTTCCGTGGACTGTGGTCACAAAAAGATAAATCTGAATTTTAAATAAATTGTTCCGTGGACTGTGGACCCCGATATTTTTACACAATAAAATTTGGAACGTTTAAGACATTCTGTAAAAATTTGGGAATTTTTGGAATAATTTAACTATTTTATTAAAATGTCCGAAAACAGCCCGGTTTTGAATATTAATGCTAAAATGACATAAGTTATAATTAGCATGTCTAAATGTCGGGTAGGTTATCTGTGAATGATCTAACATGTTATATGTGTTATGTGCATTATCGTATGTTTGCTTATGAGTGGGGAATGGATGGGAAGTATATATGGGCATAAACAGTTAAAGTGATGAATGCTATGTGATAGATACGTGTAGGAACTTTGTGCTCTATTTAAAAATCACTAAATGGCTAACTGGTAATCATATTAGGACGTGATTGACCGACCTTGACTGTTAGCTATATTTGAGAATATAACCGAGCAAACCGAGGTGAGTTCACACTGATGCGTTGTCGAGTGTTATATATATTAGGTGTATATTTTAAGCCCCTTTAACACTTTTTAGTCTAGTTTTAAATTTATAAAAAACGATATTTACTAACACTAGACACACATATGGGCAAGTGCACCCATCGTGAGCGTAGTATAGTGTTGGTAAGATACCGAGGTCGTCCAAGGAAACAAGAGCTTTTAGTACCGGTTTATCCTCAACGTCTAATCAAAATAAAAAGTTTAGAAAAATGTTTTAAACTAAGAAAAAATAAAAACTAAGTAAAATACTGAAAATAAAAATAAAAACAGATAGACAAGATGAATCACTTGGTTCCGACTCGTATCTAGTGTAACCTTTGATTATTTCCGCACTTTTGCACATAATTAAGAGATTATCTTAGTTATTGTAGTAGGCCCCTCTTTTGAAGGTGACGTTACCCTCACCCCAGTAGTTTGAGCCAGCAAGGATACAATCCTAAAAGGGTGGATTATTGGAAGATAATTAATTAAGTTATTAATGCAATATTATGGTAGGCCCCTCTTTTGGAGGTGACGTTACCCTCGACTAAGTAGTCTGAGTCAGCAGGGATACAATCCTAAATAGCCGGGTTATAGTATTAATAGTAGTTAACTTATGAGGGGATCAAAGAGTTTGGACCCCCGCCATCCGATACCGTTAAGTATTGAAGGAGGTCCTACTAAATTTGACCCAGGTCCATTGCAGGACCTCTAAACGCCGAACAATGGCAAGACCTTTACCAAACCGTTCCCTTAACCCCCGACCAGGTAGCCAACATACCTCCATATAGACCGTGGAGATATGAATGGTGAAAATCTTTTATTTTATATAGACAGCAAAATAATTTCAAGACACCACGGACAAACGATAAGGAAAGATCACCTTCAACATAAGCAACTAGTTATTAAAGTCATTAATACAAAACCAAATAAAAAGTGCAAAAGATTAGAAATAAAAAGTATTACACTAGACACTTTGTCTTCACCAAGTGATGTAAGAGACTTAGGCAAACATGGCCTTGATTGTCAAGAACTCTTACGATCAATCTTGGATCCCGAGACGACTCACACACTGTACGATGGACAATGGATGATGGTGGTGGGTGGTGGGTGAAGTGTGAGAGAGGTGGTGTGCCAAGGGATGGTTTGAGCTTGAGCCAAGCACTTCTATTTATAGGCTGAACAGAAGCTCGGGCACGGCCCCGTGTCCAGTGGGCACGGCCCTGTGTCCACATCCTCTCTTTCTTCATTAAATGCAGCTTTGTCTTATTGGTTGACCACGCCCCCGTGTCCGCTGAGCACGACCCCGTGTGCAGAAGAATCTTTGTACTATGAAGATTTGCCTGGATTGTGCGAATCTTATAGTTGACCACGACCCCGTGTCCGCTGAGCACGGCCCCGTGGTGGGCAATAGAAGCTTCTACCACTTTGTCTTTTCTGCTGACACTTGGGCACGCCCCCGTGCTGGCTGAGCACGGGGCGTGTTCAGGCTTCTGATCTCTTGTTTTGCTTGGGAAGATGCTGTTGTGGGGTCGGGCATGTCACGTCTTGACCTTTTTCTTGTATTTATGTTAGATTTTGATGTCTTTTTGCTTCTTTTGTTAATTTGAGCTCATTTAATCCTGAAAATACAAAAGGAAGACAAAAGCACACTTTTTCCAACATTAGTACTAAAAAGTGGTTAGTTTTATGCCTCATTTGATGAAATTTATATGTTAATATTTGAACACATCAAATACCCCCACACTTGAATCTTTGCTTGTCCTCAAGCAAAACTCCTTAATATGTGGCTATTACACTCCCAAATGGAATGGGTAGAGAAGAAGGTTTTTGGGCTTGTCGTAGAGTGTCGGGATTTCCAAGATTATTTATTTAATTTTATTTTTATTTATTTACAATCCTATTCGTCATGATTTATTTAAACTTTTCATAAGAGAAATTACTTATTAGGGCATAACATGCCTTTGTAAAATTCTATTTATATACAAGTTCACATACCTCACGGGGATCACTCAACACTCGGCCGAAAATGTATTTTTGTGGTTCACTCGAGAGCGGCATGGAACTTACTCCTACCATAGGCTTGCCAAGCAATCAATCCTCCTCCTTTTTAACTTATAAACCTTTGTAAATATCAAGAGGACTTTGTGGGTAAAGGGTTAGGCTTGGGTTAAAGGTAGGTGGTTGGGTTGGTGGTTAGTGGTTAGTAGAAAAAGGGCGAAAAGCGTAACAAGTGTCGGTTTTCGTAAGACTTTCTATTTTTCATAACTTTTATTTTGATGAAGCTACTTATTCAAACAAAGTTATTTTTGATGAACTTGTTTGTTTATTTTCTTTTGCTTCATCATCAACTCAAATTTTTTTTTTTTTTTTTTTTTTTGAAGTCATACGAAAAATCGAACTTGTTACTAAAATAAAGGGGTAAAAATGAAAAAGGTTTTGGTGGGTAAAAGGGTGTTTGGTTTGGGTTATGAAATGAAAAGGTTTACGCTCAAAGGGGCTAACTAGGGGGATTTTGGGTAGGTGGTAAAAAAAAAATAATGGTGTAGAAGAAAAAAGGTTAGTCCTAATGCCTCCATCATTTACTTACTCGGGTTTAAGTTGGTAAGGACCGGGAATGTATCGTCATGGCAAGTTCTAGATTCGTAAGAACCAAGCGGCTATTCACACAAGAAACGAAAATGAGCATTTAGTCAAATGATATCTAAGTGTTTGCTCAATAAAGGCTCAAAACTCACTTTTGTGGGAATGGGTTTTTATGTGATCAAGTATATATAATCAAATTTTAACTAAGCTTGTCATGCCTTTTCATAATTTTCTTATGTTGGTTCTTTTTATCATGACGCTATCGGTTGTAAATTCGTAAAAATATAACTTTTTTAGAACTTGAATTTCCTGAGTTAAACCTAGACAAGTAAAAAAAATGAAAATTTTTGAAAAAAATTGGGGTGATTAGCGGTTCCAATAGAGTTTTGTGTAAGGCTTGTATTTAGGACTTGCAAGATTCAAGGTTTTAGCATCCCCCCCCCCCACATTTAAATTACACATTGTCCTCAATGTGTCCTAAAAATAAGTTTTTAGGTTGATTGAATGCGTAAAAAGGTGTAAAAAGCAAAAATTTTGTGTTACTGGGCGCTGAACACAGCCCCGTGTTATCCGGGCACGGCCCCGTGTTCAAGTGCCAGTAACAAATTTAAAACAAGAGAAACAGAAGTCTGGACACGGGGTTGTGTTGGGTGAACACGGCCCGTGTCCAGTTACCTGAACTGGATCTTTTTCTGCAGACAGTGCAGCACGGGGCCGTGTTGGGTGGACACGGCCCGTGCCGAGCTTACTGTAAATGAAGAATTTTGTCGGACGGTTATGTTTTCCTGTGTAGAGTGCTGGTTCAAGTTTCCCTTGTATCCTTTGCCATCTCAAGTGTGTTTTATTCATTTCAACACCATCCAAAACACCAAATTAACTAAAACCATCATTCATTAATCATAGAGAGAATTACATAATAGTCCTAAAAATTAAAATATTAGCTAGTTAGGTCAAAGGAACACAAGAAATCCAATCCAAGAAGTTTCTAGCCTACTACTTATTCTACTAGCAAAATTTCCGAAAAGATAGATTTCTCGGTTAAAAGTGGCTTGACACTTCTTCCTTCGGGTATGGGCTCCTCACACATCGGCGAGCCACTCTTCGATCTCCCTAGGGAGAAGAAAAGCGGGCTCATGAGCATTGGTTTGAGGAGGTGTAACTTCCACCGGAATCTCTTGGAGTTCTTCATGAGGAGGCTCCGCCGGGATGTCGTCCCAACCCGTAGGATTTTGGATTCCAAGTGCGAGGTTCCAATCCTCTTGAGGGAGGATCGGTTCCACAGGAGGAGTTACCAGAATGTTTAACCTCTGGTGCAAGAGGTTTATTTCCTGGAAACTGTTTTCCAACCCCACCGAGAGATAGTTTATACGGTCAATGAGGACCTCCTCCACTGAAGTCATTTCGTCAAGTGCTTCACGTAGCGCCATTACGTATCTCACGAGAGTTGCTTCAATCGATGGCCTCCTTTCCCGTCGACTGTTCCTTGAGTGTGCAGAGGAGGTTCCGCTGTTTTGGCTAGACATTCTACGAAAACAGACCAAAAATAGTTTGTTTTAATGAAACAGTACCGCGGGCACGGCCCCGTGCTCAATGAGCACGGCCCCGTGTTCAACTTTCTGCAGATTTTTAGAACAAGGAATCTTGGGGTTTTAAATTATTTTCTTAACTTATGAAGCTTTTTGAGCCGAAATAACTTAAAACAATGTTATGTAACTTATTTTTAACAAGATTCCTTGAACAAAAATTCAATAAACATCACAACAAAGCTTGGAATCAAGCTTCAATGGAGTTCTTGGTACAAGAAAGATGAAGAAGAAGGCAAAAGATAAAAGAGGAAATGACAAGATGCTTGTAAGAACCTTCTTTTAGAACACACCTAGGATGGTAGGTCAGAAAATCCTTTCAAATCTCTGTCCCTGGATGGTCCAAATGTACAGGGTTCTTGGCTGCATTTATAGAAAACGACAGCGTGCTGGACACAGCCCCGTGTCGGCTGGACACGGCCCCGTGTGCAGGCAAGATCCTGACACGTTTTGTCCGTATTCTGACAAAAGTCAGAAGGGAATCTTTCGGTGGACACGGGGGCGTGTTGACCTGGGCACGGCCCCGTGTCGGAAAACTGTTTTATGAAGTTTGTCTATTTTTAGGGAACTTTTCCGGATCAGGTGGTTCCTTACTGGATGGAACAACCCCAAAGTGCCTAAGATACCTTAATTGTTCTAGATTGAGACTAGAACGCAAGAGGTTGTCGGTGAGGGTGATTCCTATGCTATATGTAGGTGGACAAGTCCAACCCTTTCCCGGGCTCTCGTTAAAGAAGGTGTATGTCGAATCGCTCAGGTCTATGTATGCATCGAACGAGGTCGATGGGGAGTCCTTCACGGCACAATCGACACAGGGACGACTATCGCTCAAGTCCTCACTAGAGTTAGAAGTACCATTGGAAACAATGAAGTTGTTCGAATGTGTTTCCAACCTTTCTTCTTGGTTGTTGTCTTGGAAAAGATTATTAAAATCTTCCCTAAGTTCATTTAACCAATTAAAGATTAGATCTTCTAGTTGAAATAATTCATCGAGAAGCATTTCCCCTAGAATATCCGGTTGGGCGCATTCGAGGGAGCGATAGGGATTATTTTTACTTTCGCCCCTCTTAAGGATACTAGGAAAAGATGGGTCTATATAGTGGGGTTTATAATTTAGAAAAAAGCATTCTAATTCTTTATGATTACCACCACATAATTGACACCACATAGTACCATAAGAGTGCCGAAAGTAAAAAGTATCAGTATCACTCATGTTTGTGTCAGAGATTACCAACCGTCGGGATCTTACGGTTCTGGTTTCAGTAACTGAAACTTGGGCACGGGGGCGTGTTGAGTGGGCACGGCCCCTTGTTCAGCTTACTGTCTGACTTAAAACAGGATTGCCAGTTCCAATGATTGGGCACGGGGCGTGTTCAGCGGGCATGGCCCGTGCTGGGTTCTGCAGAAGCTGAAAAACTAAAACAAATCTAAAAAAAAATGAAAAATAAGAAAAACGATTAGGCCGCTGATTCCTAACTTTCTTAAAATCCTTGTGTCCCCGGCAACGGCGCCAAAAACTTGGTGCGTTGTTGAGTGTTATATATATTAGGTGTATATTTTAAGCCCCTTTAACACTTTTTAGTCAAGTTTTAAATTTATAAAACACGATATTTACTAACACTAGACACACATATGGGCAAGTGCACCCATCCTGAGCATAGTATAGTGTTGGTAAGATACCGAGGTCGTCCAAGGACACAAGAGCTTTTAGTACCGGTTTATCCTCAACGTCTAATCAAAATAAAAAGTTTAGAAAAATGTTTTAAACTAAGAAAAAATAAAAACTAACTAAAATGCTGAAAATAAAAATAAAAACAGATAGACAAGATGAATCACTTGGTTCCGACTCGTATCTAGTGTAACCTTTGATTATTTCCGCACTTTTGCACATAATTAAGAGATTATCTTAGTTATTGTAGTAGGCCCCTCTTTTGAATGTGACGTTACCCTCACCCCAGTAGTTTGAGTCAGCAAGGATACAATCCTAAAAGGGTGGATTATTGGAAGATAATTAATTAAGTTATTAATGCAATATTATGGTAGGCCCCTCTTTTGGAGGTGACGTTACCCTCGACTAAGTAGTCTGAGTCAGCAGGGATACAGTCCTAAATAGCCGGGTTATAGTATTAATAGTAGTTAACTTATGAGGGGATCAAAGAGTTTGGACCCCCGCCATCCAATACCGTTAAGTATTGAAGGAGGTCCTACTAAATTTGACCCAGGTCCATTGCAGGACCTCTAAATGCTGAACAATGGCAAGACCTTTACCAAACCGTTCCCTTAACCCCCGACCAGGTAGCCAACATACCTCCATATAGACAGTGGAGATATGAATGGTGAAAATCTTTTATTTTATATAGACAGTAAAATAATTTCAAGACACCATGGACAAATGATAAGGAAAGATCACCTTCAACATAAGCAACTAGTTATTAAAGTCATTAATACAAAACCAAATAAAAAGTGCAAAAGATTAGAAATAAAAAGTATTACACTAGACACTTTGTCTTCACCAAGTGATGTAAGAGACTTAGGCAAACATGGCCTTGATTGTCAAGAACTCTTACGATCAATCTTGGATCCCGAGACGACTCACACACTCTACGATGGACAATGGATGATGGTGGTGGATGATGGTGTTATGGTGGTGGTGGGTGATGGGTGAAGTGTGAGAGAGGTGCTGTGCCAAGGGATGGTTTGAGCTTGAGCCAAGCACTTCTATTTATAGGCTGAACAGAAGCTCGGGCACGGCCCCGTGTCCAGTGGGCATGGCCCCGTGTCCACATCCTCTTTTTCTTCATTAAATGCAGCTTTGTCTTATTGGTTGACCACGCCCCCGTGTCCGCTGAGCACGACCCCGTGTGCAGAAGAATCTTTGTACTATGAAGATTTTCCTGGATTGTGCGAATCTTATAGTTGACCACGGCCCCGTGTCCGCTGAGCACGGCCCCGTGGTGGGCAATAGAAGCTTCTACCACTTTGTCTTTTCTGCTGACACTTGGGCACGCCCCCGTGCTGGCTGAGCACGGGGCGTGTTCAGGCTTCTGATCTCTTGTTTTGCTTGGGAAGATGCTGTTGTGGGGTCGGGCATGTCACGTCTTTACCTTTTTCTTGTATTTATGTTAGATTTTGATGTCTTTTTGCTTCTTTTGTTAATTTGAGCTCATTTAATCCTGAAAATACAAAAGGAAGACAAAAGCACACTTTTTCCAACATTAGTACTAAAAAGGGGTTAGTTTTATGCCTCATTTGATGAAATTTATATGTTAATATTTGAACACATCAACACCCTTACTAAGGCATGGGATTCCCGGTGGTTGGGAATGGGATTGAATAACTATTTATATTATCAACACTACTAGACTACCTACTACTGTCCTCGGATTGAGAAGGGCACGTACGTAAAACCTACGTACACTCATACTTACTACTGTCCTCGGATTGAGAAGGGCACATACGTAAAACCTACGTACACTCATACTTACTACTGTCCTCGGATTGAGAAGGGCACGTACGTAAAACCTACGTACACTCATACTTAACACCGTCCTCGGATTGAGAAGGACACTTATGGATACGCCTAGTCTAGTAACATACATAATGGGAAGCCCCCACTAAATATCGTAAAGGTTTGGGAATCAAGGATAATGGGTAATACATGGTTATGAAACGAACTTACGATTTCTGATACGAACTCATTAACTGAACAACCAACTGTGAACTCGCTCAACTTTGTTGTTGATTTGTTGTTACATGCCTTGCAGGTCATTAGGTACTTATGGAGCTTGCGCGAGGAAGAGGTCGTTGTGGAATAGGGACTGTTATGTCCCGTGCCTAATAAATAAACTTTATGAACTTATGAACTTATGATTTGGATTTATGTTTTATGCTTCCGCTGTTAACCTAAAGTCGGTTACTTATCTTTTGGTCACCAATTGTATTGCGATTGGCTTTATTAACTTAAATTACGTTGTTCAATATGATTGGTGGCTCGATCCTGGTCATGTCACGCCTCCAAGCGGTGACGCTCCGCATGGTGGATTTTGGGGGTGTGACATGTTAAGCGTTGCGTTGTGTTTAATCGAGTTGCGAGTAAGTGTTGCGTTGGGATAATCACATAACATTCAATCAAATAGTCACACAGTAACACATATCACATAAATGCATAAGTAAATCCGCGTTTCGAGTTTGCGTTGAGTTTGCGTTGCGATAACGTTTAGTCTAAACAAGCGATGTAACATGCGATAAAATACGTTAAGATAATAGCGTTATAAACTGCGTTAAAGGAGATAACTGCGTTTTGAATAAGCGTTGTAATCATGTGTTTAAAATGCGTGTTGAAAACATAGTTTAAACCCTTTGCGATAATCGAAATCTCGGGAGTACAAGCGGTTACAAAAGAAGAGACGGCAATAGGTAATGACCCGGAAAGTCGGGTTGTTACAGCCTCCCCTACTTTAGGGAATTTCGTCCCGAAATCAAGGCGCATGCGTAACAAAGAGATGTGGATATTTAGCTTTCATATTACTTTCGAGTTCCCAAGTGAACTCGGCGCCGCGTTTGCCTTCCCAGCGAACCTTCACTATAGGAATGCGAGAGCGTCGAAGTTTCTTGGTCTCTCGGTCCATGATTTCTTCTGGCTTTTCCATAAAGTGTAGAGTTTCGTTCACTTGCAAATCCTCGAGAGGGACATGCAAATTCTCTTTAGGTAGACACTTCTTAAGGCTCGAGACGTGGAAAGTCGGATGTACGTTGCTGAGTTCCTCCGGAAATTCGAGTCGGTAGGCCACTTTGCCAATCCTTTCCAGAATCTTAAAGAGACCCACGTATCGTGGCGCTAGCTTTCCTTTCTTGCCGAATCGGATCATCCCCTTCCAAGGTGAAACCTTTAGGAGTACGTGATTACCGACTTCGAACTCAAGGGGCTTGCGGCGTTTATCGGCGTAACTCTTTTAACGACTCTGATCTTTCATGAGATTGTCTTGTATGGAGGATCTTGTCAGTCGTTTCTTGTAGTAACTCAGGATCGATGATTTGAGCGTCTTCGATCTCGTGCCATACAATAGGTGATCGACATTTTCTTCCATATAATGCCTCAAAAGGTGCCATTTGAATACTAGCGTGATAACTATTGTTGTACGAGAATTCGACTAAAGGATAAATGCGAATCCCAATTACCACCAAATCTATAACGCACGAACGAAGCATGTCTTCAAGGGTGCGAATCGTGCGTTTAGTCTGACCTTCGGTCTGGGGATGAAATGCGGTACTGAGATTAAGAGTTGTACCAAGGGGGGATTGGAATGTCTCACAAAGGCGCGAGGTGAATCTCCCTTCGCGGTCAGAGATGAAGTCACGAGGTGTCCCATGTCGACAAATGACTTCGTCGGTATAGATTCGGGCTAATCGTTCAACCTTATAGTCTTCTCGTATCGGTAAGAAGTGAGCGGATTTCGTAAGACGATTAACGATAACCCAAATGCTAACGTGACCTGATGGCGTGCGAGGGAGTTTCGTAATAAAGTCCATAGCTATACTCTCCCATTTCCACATTGGGATCTCGGGTTGCACGAGTAAGCCAGAGGGTCGTTGATGTTCAACCTTAACTTTTGAGCAAGTTAGGCATTTCAAAACGTAGAGAGCAAAATCCTTCTTCATTCCTGGCAACCAATACCTGGCACGGAGGTCCTGGTACATCTTGTCGGCACCGGGATGAATGGAATATCGAGATTTGTGGACTTCAGTCAACAAAATCTCTCGAAGATTATTGCGACTAGGAATCCAAATGCGATCGAGATAGTGAAAGATACCATTCAGTTTATTCACTAGTTGGTTTTCGGTTCCAAGTACTCTTTCTTCCTTCAAGGTGTTCTTGAGAAAACAGGCGTATTGAGCATCGCGAATGAGGGCTTCGAGGTCGTGTTAGGCTTGAACGTTATAAACACTATGTAAATAGCTTCGTTGGCTAAGAGCATCGGCAACGACATTTGCTTTGCCTGGGTGGTAGCGTATCTCACAGTCGTAATCGTTGAGAAGTTCAACCCATCTGCGTTGGCGCATGTTCAGTTCCTAGTGGTTCAAGATGTGTTGTAGGCTATTATGGTCAGTGAAGACCGTACACTTGGTACCATACATGTAGTGTCGCAAATCTTTAACGCAAAAACAACTGCACCGACTTCGAGATCTTGGGTTGTGTAGTTCTTCTCATGGACTTTGAGCTGGCGAGATGCGTAAGTGATAACCTTGTCTCGTTGCATAAAAACACAACCAAGACCTAGGTTAGAGGCATCGCAATAGACTACAAAGTTGTCGTTTCCATCGGGTAGCGTGAGTACGGGAGCGTTGCAAAGCATACGCTTAAGAGTTTGAAAGGCATCCTCTTGTTCTGTTTCCCAAACGAAAGTCTTGTCATTATGCGTCAGAGAGGTGAGAGGAACGGATATTTTAGAGAATTCAGCGATAAATCGACGGTAATAACTCGCCAATCCGAGAAAAGAATGAACTTCGGACGGGGTTTTCGGTGTAATCCAACTCTTAACTGCTTCAATCTTCATGGAATCGATGTGAATACCCTGACTGTTAATGATGTGACCGAGGAATTGAACCTCCTCGAGCCAAAATTCACACTTGGAGAACTTGGCGTAGAGGCGATTCCCTTGGAGAAGCTCGAGTACTAGCCGAAGGTGCTGCGCGTGTTCGACTTTCAACTTTGAATAGATAAGGATATCATCGATAAACACGATAATGAAGCGATCAAGAAAGGGTTTACACACACGGTTCATCAAATCCATGAAGACCGCGGGTGCGTTTGTAAGACCAAAAGGCATGACCACGAATTCATAATTGCCATAACGGGTACATAAAGCAGTTTTGGGGATGTCTTGTTCCTGAATTTGTAGTTGATGATAACTAGAACGTAAATCGATCTTAGAGAAACACGTAACGCCTTGTAGTTTGTCAAATAAATCATTGATTTGGGGTAGAGGATAGCGATTCTTGATAGTAAGCTTGTTGAGTTCCCTATAATCGATGCACATTCGGAACGATCCATCCTTCTTTTTCACAAAAAGGACAGGTGCACCCCATGGAGATGTGCTAGGGCGTATGAAGCCTTTATCAAGTAACTCCTGGATTTGACTAGAACGCTCACGCATTTCGGATAGTGCGAGGCGATAAGGGGCATTAGCGACAGGATTAGCTCCAGGAATGAGGTCGATACAAAAATCAATATCACGAGTCGGGGGTAGACCGGGTAAGTCGTCAGGAAAGACATTAGGGAAATCACGAACCACAAGTACCTTTTCCATCGGCTTCTTTTCCTTCTCTGCTACTACGATGTGTGCTAAGAAAGCCATGTATTCCTTGCGGAGATACTTGCTTGCTTGTATACACGACATCAGTTTCAATTCTTTCGAGGATACTTCGCCTTAAACACAGAGTTGGTCGCCATTAGGAAGAGAGAAACGATTCATCTTTTCGAAACAAACAACTTCAGCACGATTTTCAGGAAGAAAATCTATGCCTACTATGACATCGAAACTACCAAGTTGCATCAGAATGAGATCGATCAGGAAAACGTGATTATTGAGTTCAAGATACAATCACCCAGAATAGAACTGACGGTGATGGTTCTTTCGGTGGAAATCTCTACGTCGAACGTCGTTGGGAGGTTAGCTCGTTTACGGTTTAGGAGCTTTTCGAATTCAAATGATACAAAACAGTTATCGGCTCCAGTATCAAACAAACACGAAGCATAAATACCGTTAACAAGGAACATACCATTGACAACATTGTTGCCAGTCTGGGCCTGGCGGACATTGATGTTGAAAGTTCTGTGGTGGGCTGCCTGCTGTGGCTGCTGCTGCTGCTGCGGTTTTTGTTGTGGTGGTTGCTGCGGTGGTTGCTGCTGTGGTTCTTTTTTCATAACTCGATTTGGGTAGACGTTAGTAAAGTGATTCGGGTCACCACAAGAGTAGCAAGCTCGTGCATGAACATCGGGAGCATGAGCTTCTTGGTTATCGTGGTTGAGCTGGTGGTGCTGGAGGAGCTTGAGCTTGTTGGCGTGGGCCTGAACGGCAATGAGCAGTAAAACGCCCATAAACATTGTAGTTTGCACAGAAACGACAATTCACCCCCGCAGGGTGATGGTAGGTGCAAGTAGGGCAGAGACGATGAACACCTGTATACGCACACTTAGCAGGCGGTGCATTGGTGTTAGGAGCTGCAAATTGTCAGTTCTGGTTGCTGGGTTGTACGGGGACAGCGTTGAGAGGAGCGGCGGTAGTAGCGTAGTTCTTGTTGTTGTTACCCTTGCGCTTGCGATTCTGACACGAAGGCTTTGAAACTTGTGATGCTGCAGTTTCGGTAGCGGGATTAGCGGTTGCTTGATTGAGGCTCTTGGTTGAGGTTTTGAAATACCCAGCTAAGACTCGCTTATTGTTGATCTCAGCTGCGAGTTGGTAAGTCTCCTCAATGGTAGCAGGTTTAGCTGCCTGAACAAAGTCAGCTACACAGTCTGGTACAGCTCGAATGTACTTCTTGATTGTCATATCAGGTGTTGCCACCTGGCTAGGACAGATGATACTGAGTTGCTTGAAGCGAGCGGTGAGACTAGCGTTGTCACCTCCATCTTGTTTGATATGCCAGAATTCGTTCTCCAACTTTTGAACTTCATGAGGAGGACATAACTCCTTTATCATAAGCTCCCTAAGTTCCTCCCAAGAAAGGCCATAAGCTGAATCATTACCACTACTGTTGCGCACAGCAGTCCACCAGTCCAGAGCCCTGGACTGAAAAACTCCAGTAGCATTAACAGTACGCAGATTTTCTGGGCATCCGCTTTGCCTGAAGGTGACTTCGATTGAGTCAAACCACTGGAGCATAGCACTGGGTCCTTCTTCACCAGTGAAGTTAGCAGGACCGCAGGCCTTGAATTGTTTAAAGCTGAAAGGCGCCTTTGGAGAGTCGCTAGCATTAACAATACGCAGATTTTCTAGGCATCCGCTTTGCCTGAAGGTGACTTCGATTGAGTCAAACCACTGGAGCATAGCACTGGGTCCGTCTTCACCAGTGAAGTTAGCAGGACCGCAGGCCTTGAATTGTTTAAAGCTGAAAGGCCCTTTTGGAGAGTCGCTCTTAGATTCAACAGAGGACTTGCTGTTGACATCGTTGATCTCACTGACGATCTGTGGTATGACCTTAGCCATTTCCTTGGCCACCAGTAAAGCGATGCGCTTGTCCGCATGGTTACGTCGAGCGGCGCGTTGGGTATGTGAACCAAATGACGACATTGTCTGCAGCAGACATCATCATATTTAGACAAGATTCGATTATATCGGGTTTAGTTTTGAAAAATCTTATCGTTTAACCAATATACTTGTTATTATTATTATCACTCCATAAAGCTCAGGAACACATAGGCACATAAACACATAGGCACGTAGGAGCACATAATCCACGTAAGCACATATTTTGCACGTATTCACCTACATATTTTGCACGTATTCACCAATCTTTCAAGTGCGCGATACGCGACCTTTAGTTGCGAGGGATTGCGAGTTGCGCAGCGAGTAGTATAGCGAGCGAGAGTTGCGTAAGACGGCGAGTAGCGTATGAGAGTGCTTAGTTTGTCTGTGATTAGTTAGCATTTTAGATTCGGGAACGGTGTGGGTTGTGCGCGTTTAGTAAAGCAAGGAGCGAGAAAGCGAATAAGTGTAAAAATCTCCAAAAATCGAAACATTAAACATATAAGCACATAAAATTGATAACTCATAAAATCGGCGACTGCGGCTCAGAATCGAAACAGAATGTCTTGGGTGTTAGACATCGACTACCCAAAGTGATTCAACTATTCACAATGACCTTGAGTACACGCTTTGGCCTAATAGACTATGCTCTCACCAAAATACGGTGATCGGCACTCATCCTTCCAGTTACTATGTGACTCATGTCGTCAGAACAGTCGAGACTTTGGTGAGAGTTTTCTAAAAATCGAAGTATGGAATGGAACACGTTATTAGGATGCGGGTTTCACCCCTAACTTAACAACTTCGTTCCTGAAGGTGTGGGAAAACCACGGGATAGAGATGGAGAATTTCGACAAGATATGGATGTCACTCCTAGCTCAACTAAGATTCTCGTGCTGAGAGTAAAATACATGTAGAGTGAGCGATCTTATCGAGAGTTCTTGGTTTTCACACCTAATCTCGACCTAATCACTCGGTTATGTTATGCGAGTGTTTTCAAAAAAGTGTGTATTGTGTCAGCCTTAGGAAAGGCTAATATGCGTTTTCAACCTTAGGAAAAGTTGTCTTCGTGCGAAGCTGTAGTATGCGGTGTTCGCACAAAGTTGTAGTTTTTCACGAGTTTGAGCGAGAATGACAAAAGTAGGGTCGTACGAAACCCCTACTGGGTTCGCACAGAGCGGATCTGTTGGTACTTAGACTATAGACTAGGTCAATCCTAAGATACGACCTAATTCCCTATACTTATGGCTCTGATACCAATCTGTCACACCCCAACCAATTGCGGAAACATCGGGGCACGGCACTAGGCGAACCAGATTGCTTAAGAGAATCCATAACAATTACATATTACCAATATTTTTAACATTCATTATCCCATACCAATGAACAAATATTCAACACATAATTATTACAGACAGCGAGTTCTCAAAAGCAAAACAAGTCCAACAACCTAGATTTCTATTAGATGAGTTTCTAGACTACCTATCTTGATTCCAGCAAGTGAATTCATCAACCTGTCACATACGTTAAAATAAAGTCAATACATAAAATGTAAAGGTGAGTACACAAGTTTGCATAGCATATATTAGAGAAAGTGTTTAGGCATAACCAGCATGTATCAAGTAACGAGAGAAGCAAGTAACTATCAAACAATGATTACAACTTAACCACGAGACTGCGTTGTAGAGTATGCGTGACACATGTTCAGCGAACACGTGAAGTAAAATGATGTGATCCCTAGTAACCCCTGTCCACGATAGGTGCTGAGTCCAAACTATAGTACTATCGTTGCTATAGGCGGTATAGTGTAACACTGTATAAGCATAGTACAAGCATTCATAGATCAGATATAGCATGCAGGGGCGGTTAGCATTATAAAGTGTTTGAGTTGTGTGTGGTAGTGTTTTGGTAGAGAACGTATGTAACACCCAAAAGTGCGTTAAAAGAAAAAAGGTCCGAGTATACTCACAGTAGGTGGTTAACGAGTAAACACAACTTGATTGGATTGAAGGGAGCACGTTGGAATTAGCAGGTGAACAGTAGCATAAGTTATTGAGCAAAGCTTTGATCAGTGCGTAAACAGAGTGTCGAATGGTAGGGTGTTCGGATGGTGATCCGAACGGATGATCCTTCATTCGAGCGGATGGCCACTCGAATGAGAGGTGGGTTTGTTTGTAAAATCGTTTAAGTTATCGTTTGAACATTGGATTTTATAACGGAACATGTCACCTGGTCGGATGGTCATTCGATCGGATGCTCATCTGATCGGATGGCCACTCGAGTGGCCGATCTGTTATTTGAAACTTTGTAAGATTCTCTAAGTAAAAGTTTTGAGTTTAACGGAGACGACGTGACGATGTGTCAAACAACGGAAACACATTAAGTCCAGCTCATTCGATCGAATGGTCTCAGTTCACTCGATCAGGCTCACTGATCTTGATGGAATTTTATGTTCAACCCGTTAATCGGTCATCTCTCCGGTGGAAATCCATTTTCAAGCCGGCTCTCCACTAAGGATTGAGTAGAGAGTCTGATTGAACCCAGATCCCATCTGTTTTCGTGTGAAAGTTGAAGAAAAGTTGAAAACAGTTGAAAAGTGTTGAGATCTTGTTGAGATTCGAGTTAAAACGTGTGAAATCTTTTAGATCTAGAACCATTCTCGATCAAATGGTGTTCCTTAGCCGTTTGTCAGAGCAAAACGGTGGAAACCACTTTCAAGAGGTCCAAATCCATGATTTCAGAGAAAAGTAAGTGTTTGTTTGTGATTTTGATGGCGAAGATGATGGAGAAGTGATTAGTGATGATGATTGTACAAGATTTGAGGAGAGATACTTACGTAATAGACTTGAATCGTAAGGAAAAGTGACTAAGAGCGACTTGAGTGCGTATGGTCGGATGGAGATGTTAAATCAGTGAAGGGATGTGTACGGGTACTATTTATAGTGTGAGAGGGGTAGTTAAGTCGGTGGAGAGTGGCGTTCAGTTGAATGGGTTGTCCCGGTCGAATGGCCACTCGGCCGGATGGCCATCCGAGCGGATGGTCATCCGGACGGAAGTCCATTCGATCGGGTGTCCATTCGGAATGCCGGATTGCGTTTGTTAGTTTTCCAAACATTCATCGAGTTGCGAGTAAGCGTTGAGCGTGTATGCGTTGCGTTGGGATAATCACATAACATTCAATCAAATTGTCACACAGTAACACATATCACATAAATGCATAAAGTAAATCCGCGTTTCGAGTTTGCGTTGAGATTTCGTTGAGTTTGCGTTGCGATAGCGTTTAGTCTAAACAAGCGATGTAATATGCGATAAAATGCGATAAGATAATAGCATTATAACCTGCGTTAAAGGCGATAACTGCATTTTGAATAAGCGTTATAATCATGCGTTTAAAATGCGTGTTGAAAACATAGTTTAAACCCTTTGCGATAATCGAAATCTCGGGAGTACAAGGGGTTACAAAAGAAGAGACGGTAATAGGTAATGATTCGGAAAGTCGGGTTGTTACACCGTGCCAGCTGGGCACGGGCCGTGCTGAAGCTTCTGAAGACAGCTATAAATAGAAGTGCTTGATTCCACTTCAACTCATCCCTTGGTAAACCACTTCTCTCTCACTTGCCACCACTCCACCACCACTACAACACCATCATCCACCACCATCATCCATTTTCCATCTTTAGTGTGTGTGTGTATTCTCAGGATCCAAGATTGATCGTAAGAATCATTATCAAACAAAGGCCATGCTTGGCTAAATTCTTACATCACTTGGTGATGACATATCTTTTATTTATTTCTTTTATGATTTCAAATCTTTGGCTACTTTTTAATTGGGTATGTATTAATGACTTTAATAATTAGTTTTTTTTTATTGAAAGCAAATTTATTAACCCATTCTTCATATGTTCGTTTACTCAACATATTCATGTCTTTACGGTCTATATAAATCATATTAATTGCCTGTAAGGGGGTTAGAAGGGTGGACTAGGTAATTCTATGTCTCGTTCAGTGTATAGATCCTGCGAGAACCTGGTGCAAGTTTAGTACTACTCCATGGATTGGCTGGGAATGACTGGCCCGACTGAGAGTAAGAAAACGCTTGCACCCCTTATTTAGAAACTATTATTAAAACTTTAAACCAACCCCGCGAGGACTGTATCTCTGTTGAATCAGACCAACGTGTTGAGGGTGATCGCCGCCTCGTTAGGGGGGTCCACCACATTTTGCATTAATAACTCACTTAATTATCTTTCAATATTCCGACCTAGTGGGATTGTATCCTTGCTGACTCAAACCACTAGGTTGAGGGTAACGTCGCCTCCAGAAGAGGGGCCTACTACTATAACTAAGATAATCTCTTAAAATGCCCGAAGTGCGGAAATTATCAAAAGGGTACATGAAAGATAAATTGGATCCAAGTGATGCTTTCTTGTCTATCATTTTTATTTTATTTTTATTTTTTTGTTTTTTATCTTTTTATTAGTTTAAAAATCTTTTCTAAAAGTTTGGTTCGATTAGACGTTGACGATAAGCCGGTATTAAAAGCTCTTGGGTCCTTGGACGACCTCAGTATCTTGCCATCACTATACTACGTCTGCAATGGGTGCACTTGCCCTAGCGTATGTGTAGAGTGATAGTAGAATATCGTGTTTTATAAATTTAAAACTTGAAATCGGTGAGTAAAAAGAACTAAAAATTATAACTAAAAATATAGACACCCGCACGCATGTCAGGCGGCAAGGTGGGGGGTGATGTTGATGAAGACATGGTGGGTGGAGATCTTATAGTGGGGGTGACGATGATGGAGGTTTTTGAACAAAAACAGTCTTTCGACTTGTGGGTTTTAAGTTTTAATTACATTGTTTTTATTATATATAGGTAGGGGCTCATTTAATTTAAATAAATTTCTTTATTATGGTTGTAATTTTTATTGTTTATAGGAAGGGTATTGTTGTAATTTTACACACATTTAACCGAATAACTTAACATCCATATAATGTAAGGACTACCCGAGTAACAAGCGAGCAAACCACAAGGAACAAACATGCTATTTTGAAAAGGTAGGGACTAAAGATGAAAAATGGCAAACCACAGGGACCATCCAAGCAATTAACTCTAATTCTATGTAATACATGTGTGCTTGTTTTGATCATTACTCTTATTGATTTATATGGGTTTTGCTAGTCCATAGTATCTCCAATGATCATTACTCACATTGATTTCTGTGGGTCTTGCGAGTCCATAGTATCTATCTCCCAATGATCATTATCTCGTGGATTTATGTGGGTCTTACGAGTCCATAGTATCTGCCAATGATCATTACACTTGTTGATTCGTATGGGTTTTGCAAGTCCATAATATCTATAATGATGTGAGTTCATAGCAAATCATTCTTGCGGTTTATACTCAAGGCTTAACATCACTTTAGTGAGTGAGGGATAAATCTAATTGATTGATTAAGTGTGATATGTGGTAACTGAAATTAAATAAATGGTTTTGAGAACTTGTCACTACATGAAAATGGGCCTACAGCTACAGTTTTCCTAAAACTCGCCTGTTATTTATAAAATTCTAATAAACTTTAAGCCACAATGTGACCATTGTACAACAGCTCAAAATCTTTAGCCACACATTTTATTATTAATGTGACCATTGTATAACAGATCAAAACCTTTAGCTACACACTTAGAATAAACTATGACATTTACTAGCCAGCCACAACTAGTAAAGTGTGGCCAAATATATTGCCACTTTGTTTGTTTGATTTCTTGATTAATGTGACGAAAACACATCTCTTTGAAACTTTAGCCACACTTTCATTAAATAATGTGGCACTTACTAGCCACAGTTAAAAGATGTGACTAAATGTTACTAACTGCCATCATACGTTACTAAAGATGAGGCTAAAAGCTAATACATATGGCCACTTACGAGTTTGTTTGACCAAAGAGTAAAAGGAAAAAAATTAATAACTATTATGTAATTTATGGTCACGATTAAAGTTTTATGTGTGGCTAAAAGAATTCAATAGTGATTGGAAAATAATAAACATATGACCACTAGTTGTCTATTGTCACACTTAAGTAGCTTCATGTGACCAAATGTTACAAACTGTCATGGTATTGTTTTGAATATTTATTGATAAATGTTATTAGAAGTTGCAGTCTCTTCTAAACCTTTGTGAAATCTTGTAGTCACCCTAAAAAAGTGTGTCCAAATGTTACATTTTGCCATGGTATTTATTTGATTTTTTTTGTGTGGCAAAAGGTTTAAAATGGTCACGGTAAATTGTTTTTGTGTGACTAAAAGTAATAAATGGACATTGTTAAACCCTTCCTCGCCAACTGTCATGATCACCAATTAGACTCTTTCACTACGTCAGCCTGGAAATCGTACATCTCGATGCTAATTTCTAATGATGAATCAGGGATAGAAATTGATGGTACAATATCTTGTATAAATAACCCACATTTTTTATAAGACAGAAATCAACCACAAATCTTAATTTCACCCAAAAACCCTAATTAAATTCACTACAAAAAAAAAAAAAAACACAATGGTCGAAGAAATCACAGTAAGCTCATGGGAATTCATGGAGGAAGAATTCAAGATGTTGTTGAACTAGACCAATTTAGATATGCAAGAATACGATCCAGGTCGCATTTCTTTTTTCAGATGACCTTAGTTTTCTGAAGCAATTGTCTGACCTTTTGCTGATCAATCAAACTGAAGCACCATTTGGAGTTATTCTTAAGAAGATTGCGAAGGCTCAGGTTGAACTGTTGTCATATGCTCTAAAAGAAAATCAGGAAGAAGATGAACAGATTGTTGAAGATGATTTGCCGGAAATGGTGGATACTTTTACATTTTCTTTGATGGATTTTTTATGTGGGTTTAATATGCTCTTTGTTGATTGTGGTCGTTTTGGTTTCTGTGAGTCCCAAATGCTATCCGGATCACAGTGGACTGATTGATAACACCAAGACACCTATTGATTAGGTGTTTGAATGAGTAAAATTCAAGAAATCAAAAGATGAAGATGAAGAATCTTGCAAGGATCAAACAACAGGTGTTGTTTATGGAATCTTAATATGATAATAACACTACAAGCACCTGGATGTTCGGATTAAGCACAATAATCAGATTCACAACACAAGAAATCACCAAGAACCTTGTCCAAGAAACTTGGCCGAGGGTTTTCCATTCATCATCTATTTATACAAAATGACTGCTTGGCATATTTAATAAATACTCTGCATTATTAAATACGCCGCGCCTAGAAACTTTACATATATTGCATATCTAGTCCCTGAACTTTCTAAAACATTATAAAACATAACAAAACAATCCAAAACCTACTAAAACCAAGTACCAACGTTCTAAAAATACCCCCTAGACCGTGGCGTACTTGATCGTTCTTCATTCTTGATCTTCGATTTCTGGATTTGTCACAGCTTGAGCTGTAGTCTGTTCAACGGGTGGTTGTTTAATAATAGCTTCACTAATGACAAGTGGATCCTCCATAGTGACCTCATATGTGGATGAGGTTGGAGGTTGAGATTTTGTTACAACGGGCTCTGGTGATGGATCTTTCTGCTTGGCTGGAGACTTTTGTTTTTTCTTCTCTTTGTTTTTCTTTTTATTTGCTTCGTCTCGCTCATTTTGCTTTTTTTATTCTGTTTACTATATGCCTTCTTCTTTGTATTTGTTTCCAGCACCGACATGTATCTTGTGGCCGTATAAAATGTTCAAATCGGACAAGCAGAACATGAAGACATCCATTGGATCCAGAATACGGATATCTTCGTTGGAGGTTGTTTTGATGACCGCTTCACCTGTTTTTCCATCGTAAAACCACTTTTTGAAGTTGGTGTGCATCACTGGATGCTCTGGAGGGATCTTGAACCTCGTCACAACTTTTGTAGGGTCGATGACCCATGTGACCTTGCCTTTACTGGTAATTGGATCCTTGGTGGTCTTCGAAACCCTTCTGCGTAGATGTATGGGTTTGAAGATAGTGAATCCGCGATTGCATTCTCGTAATATTAATCTTTCAAAATTAGCTCCGATGCTTCTATAGGTTAGATTGATCATTTCCAAATTTCCACGCTCGCGAATGTCCCACCGAGGCAGGCTTTGCATGTCTATTCCAGTCTTGAAGTGTTGTATGACCCCACCACGTCTCGTCACGATAAACATCCATTTTAAATTACAATACTCCCAGCTAATGATTTTGTTGGTAGCTTTTGTCTTTTCAACTATAACTACCTGATAGAAATCCGAAGTTTTTCTCTTTCCTTCTTGAACCAGTCAGGATGTTGTGGAGTCACTTCATCACCATCTTCTACCATCTTCTGTTTCATACAGAATTTCATCCTCCAATCCCCACTCAACGAATCTCATAGGCATCTCATCCCTAGCCACCTCTTCTTCTTCATTTTTATCATCTTTGTTAACATTCACAGCCGACTCCAACCTTCTTTTCTTTCTCTCGGCTTCTTCCGCCTTACGCTTCGCTTCCTCTCCTTTAAACTTTTCATAAATAATGATGTCTGTGGACGAGAACATTGGTTGTACCTCAGCTTTAGCACATAATTCTCTGATCATTTGATACATCTTCTCCATTCTGTCTTGTTGAAATCTGATAAATCTAGTTTGTTCCAAATGCTATTCGGATCACAGTGGACTGATTGATAACACCCAAACACCTATTGATTAGGTGTTTAAATGAGTAAAAGTCAAGAAATCAAAAGATGAAGATGAAGAATCTTGCAAGGATCAAACAACAAGTGTTGTTTATGGAATCCTAATTTGATAATAACACTACAAGCACCTGGATGTTCGGATTAAGCACAATAATCAGATTCACAACACAAGAAATCACCAAGAACCTTGTCCAAGAAACTTGGCCAAGGGTTTTCCATTGATCATCTATTTATAAAAAATGGCTGCTTCGCGTATTTAATAAATACACTGCATTATTAAATACGCCGTGCCTAGACACTTTACATATATTGCATATCTAGTCCCTAAACTTTCTAAAACATTATAAAACATAACAAAACAATCCAAAACCTACTAAAACAAAGTACCAATGTTCTCATAAGCTCTAACTGTTTTGTAATGATAGTGGTGGTTGTGGTAGTAATAGTGGTGGTGGTAAACATGGTAGTGATTGTATCCTGGTGTTTGGTTTGTAATTGATGTGTGTATGGTGTTATGCTACTCTTAGATATTGCCATTTATAAGTTGGTAATATTGTGTCATATCTAATTAAATCTACTATCTTTTGGTATGGCAAATGGGCCACGATTTAGACAAATGGGCCAACCTGACCACTTGGTATGGTCAAATGGGTCAGATAGTAGGTTTATTGGTTCTATGGGTCAAATGTTCAATATTCGGCCTAAATGGGCCTACATGTTTGATTAAACTAAGATCATTTATGCAGGTTTAATGCTATGTAGGTTTGGTTAAACAAGAGTAAAAATGGTGAGAACTGCTAGCTGACACTATTAGTCTCTTTAGTCTAGCAAAGCAGTTTCTAGGTAAATGAACAATCTAATGCTGGAAATGCTAGAACATCCAAATATCCAATGTTGGTTCAACAAAAATAGCAACTGATTAAGTAACAAGACCAATTCTATCACACCCCGACCACGTAAAACAACAGATCGTTACGGAAACGCCGGGGAGTGTTGTAACAGAATCATTGTTTCATAACACATGGAAATTTGAAATTTTGTTCTATTGATTAAAAGAATTTCAATGTCTTAACAACAAGGAAGCATAACATAATTAACTAGTCTTGCGTCTTTTAATGTCACTAAGGCCCAAGTCCGCCTAAGTGTATCTTGATCAATCCTATGCATCATTTCCTGAAACACATGTGAAAATAGGTACGTCAGCATAAAAATGCCTGTGAGATACATAGGTTTTATTGATTTAGGATTCATGACTTATAAGTTTAGAAAAAAGTTGTTTAATAAAAGTCAGTCATGATCCTTGTAAAATGTTTTTGTTTTATAAATCATATAGAAATCGATAAGGAAACAGATGATATAAAAGAAATATGTATAGTTAATTAAATAACCAAGTAAAATGAATTTGTATAAAATGTGTTGTTTGTAAAACAATGTTTTGTAAAGATATGTTAATTTGTGTAAAATGTAATATGTGAAAATTGAAATGATTTAAATAACGCTACGATATGTAATATCATAAAAGCACTTATATATAGGGAGTACCAGCGGCGTATCCACCATGCTTTTATCATATTACACACGTCTCATTACTTAAATCACTTACCCAAACAAACCACCAATGTAAAAGAATGTTCATGTATATCTAAATGTAATGTTTAAACAAATGTTGAAATGTTATTGTGTAAACAAATGTAATGTAGAGTGAATAAAAAGCGTTTATTGATTAAAAGCATTTACTCGACCCTATAAGAAAGAAATGTACAAAACAATGCAATTGATAAATTATAATCAAAATTTATGTTTTGTAAAATAATGCATGCTTTACTGATACAAACATCTATGCTGTCACACCCCCAAAATCCACATGCGGAGTATCACCGCTTGGAGGCGTGACATGACCAGGATCAAGCCACCAATCATATTGAACATTGTAAGAAATAAATAAAAGTCATTCATCAATACGAAAGGTGTTCAAAACCATAACATAGTTAAGTGTTTAGCGGAAGCATAAATATGTAAACCCAACATAAGTTCAAATGTTTCAAATGTTTAGCATGGCACAAAGCTGTCCATGTCCCACAACGACTCCTCTCCACTCCCATGCAAGCTCCATAGATACCTAACGACCTGCAAGGCATGTAACAGAGAGTCAACAACAAAGTTGAGCGAGTTCACAGTTGGTTGTTCAGTAATAAGTTCGTTTAACAAATTGTAAGTTCGTTTATAACCATGCCGTGTATTACTAGGCCATTTGTATGTTCATCTAGTGGGGGCTTCCCATGTTGTAAGTTCAATTAGTGGGGGCTTCCCATGTTGTAAGTTCAATTAATGGGGGCTTCCCATACTGTAAGTTACTAGACTAGTTGTATCCGTAAGTATCCTTCCCAACCCGAGGATAGTAATAAGTATAAGTTTACGTAGGTTTTACATAAGTGCCCTTCCCAATCCGAGGACAGTGGTACGTAGCGAGTACGTAGATTTAGCGCTGGCGTCCTTCCCAATCCGAGGACGGTAGTACGTAGGTTTTACGTAGGTTTAGTGCTGGTGTCCTTCCCAATCTGAGGACAACGGTACGTAGGATTTACGTAGGTTTTAACACTAGTGTCCTTCCCAAACCGAGGACAGTACGTAGGCTTTACGTAGAGTTTGGCACAGGCATCCTTCCCAATCCGAGGACCGTGGTAAGTAGTCTAGTAGTGATGTAAGTACAAGTAATCATTCAATCCCATTCCCAACCCACCGGGGAATCCCATGCCTTGGTAAGAGTGTGAACTCACCTTGGTTTGCTCGGTATGTTATGTTATGTTACCCGTTCCAAGTTGATCAACCAAACCCTACCGTTGTTACCAGAATCAGTCAGTTTCGTTAACACCAAGTCATACATTTCTGTTCATGTGACACAGGTAGTATGCACATCACGTCACACATGCTTGAACAGTTTTCGTGGAAACTACATCCTACCATGTATCATAACATAGCATACAATTTCATTCAGCTACATACAGGATCTCATCACGTATTTATGTTCAAGTAAACAGCTTAACATTCCACACAATTTCTAATACAAGTGTGCTTATTTTACAATAGGTCCTGTACTCAACTTGGCCCAATCACAAGGTGCTTACATGTATATAAGTGGCCCAAAGTACTGTTCTTAGTACAAGTGTATGCGCAGCCCACACATACATGTGTTTTTCCCTCATTTTAAACATTGTTTTACCCAATAGAATGGGGCGGCCCACACCCTTTTATAACCGGCCCAAGTGGGTGTGTAGCATGGTACAAGTGTACGGTTTGCATGGTCAGTGTATGTGATGTGCATTACATTCTATTAATCAACATATATAATCACATTATTATTGCATGTGAAGCAATCAGCTTTGTCGGCCATTTACTTCTTGATTTGATCAAACAAATTAGTTTACAAGCATCACATAAAAGAGCAGAGATTCGGTCCAATCACAATTAAAGAATCATTATACATCTAAATCATATAATCAAGAGATCACATCTAATATCTTAATTACCAATTGTTCACAAGATCACGAATCACATTATCACATAGTGCAGTTACATATCATAAACTCAATCATTAGACATAGTCATTACATCATCGATTTACGGTAATAGTAAGCAGGCTATATCCAAACTAAATATATACCCGAAACATTTACAATTAGCACTCATATAAACAATTACATATTCCCTGACAAGTCACATGCAATCATGATCACACCAACAACATGGAGTGATGCTTATCTAAAAGGCTGCACATTCTAAATATCTCACATGCAATGCTATAAGATATTGGGCCACAAAGCAATTAATGATACAATGATGTTACTAACCGGAGACGATGGAAAGGAAAGCCTCGAGGAAGTCCACTGCCGTCGCGGTTTAGAGAGAGAGATGAGGGTTGTTTAGGGTTTGACGATTCGCCTTCACCCAAAGATTGGGAATAATATAACTGATTCACTACTGGGCCCTAAGCCCATTTTGTTTTTCGTTGGCCTCTTAATAGACGAAAATGTAACACCTGTGCCTCCACGGCCATCAAACAAATACCGAACCAATGAAATATTATATTTCATACTTGGGATTTGTAAAAATATGTGTATCATTTGCACATATCAATTTTTGTTCAATTCCAAACTCTAAATCGCTTTCTGGAAGGTTATACGCGCACCGATGCGTAAATATAACCAGTTTAATGCAACAAACACTCCGGAATAGTGACATAGGCTTAACATACCTTAAATAACCTTTACATAACTTAGAAATAAGTTTTGAAGGCTTTGGTATGACAAAAACAAGCTAATTCGCTTACAGGGACTAAACTTGACAAACTGCGAAAGTATGCCAATTTGAACTGTAACGAACATTCCAGAACATGACCATAAGTTAAACATACCATAAATATCCTTTACATAGCTTAGAAATAGGCTTTGAGGGGTTCGGTAAGCTAAAATAAACTTTTGGGTCATTCAGGGACTAAAAGTGTCAAAAAGTGCACAAGTTTGCACTTTTGCGCATAACTTACGTTCTGAATACATCCGGACATCCAAAAATTTATGTAAGCATGACTATATTATGCTTTAGTGTTTGGCTTGCCAAAAATCCATTCGTTGCGTCATTTGGATCGTTTTTCGCGCTTATGCGCATTCCGTCGTAATTAAGCGAACATCGCGTTCGTACGACCAAACGAACCATCATCCGGCATATTTTTGAACATGTTTCATGTTCACAATGTTTAGGCATCATTTTAGGGCCTTAAAGTTGGCTTTACGGGCCTTAGAAGTGCCGGAAATGGGCTTAAACACGTGCAGGGACTGAAACTGTCATTTCTGAAACTTTGTTCTGATCTGTGACTCCTAGGCGGCCCGCCTCAGGATCTTAACATCCTCACGCGGCCCGCGTCAGTCCTTCTGACCAGGTTAAATGTTTCTAACAGCAGATTGCAGCTGTTTGATCCACCACCACACATTCTCTTTTGTCTAGTCAGCTGATAAGGATCAACTTTTAGCCACCATAAGGTTCCGACACTTGTACGGTTGCGATTAAAGCACGGATTCCATGAAACGATCTTAACGGTGGACCGAAAACTATAAATACCCCATCACCCCATTGCTCAAATCACTAGAATTTTGATTTGAGAAACTCTAAGTTGAAACTATTGTTTCATACCTGAGATTTTTGAATCGAAATTAGCATTCGGGGACCCTTCGTAAGTATTCTTTCGTTCTTTTATTGCTTTTCGAGTCTTTCGAGTCTGAAAGTCAGACTTTGTTTGACTTTCTGCGTTGACCAGTTATGGTCAATGCGAAGTTCGTTTGAACTTCGCAACGTGAGTGTAATCACGTTGGTTATAGTCCCTTGGGACTATGCCTACTGATTACCACGTTGTCTAGGGTCGTAGGGTAAGCGATCTAATAAATCGCTTATACCTCGAACCCGACCCATTTGGTCGATCATTAGGATCCGACCAAACACATTGGGTGACCATAGTAGGTAGGGAATAACCTTCCGAGGTTATACCCTATGGTCACATCGTTTGAGTAGTTGTATGATAGGTAGTTTATATGCCTTAGGTAAATTACCAGAATACCCTTTTCATGTATAATTGGTAATTAAGCATATGTAACCTAAACCTTTGTCACATAACTGATTATGTAACATGTTTAGGCGTATTCTACTTGTCATAGGACTAGTTAGGCGGTCCGAACGCGTTTCACGCGAACGACGCGTTAAAGTAGCATAAGCTACCTAAACGGGTCGTAATGGGTCGTAAACAATTATGTTAGGTTTCAATTAGTATGTAGGATTTGTTGAACCATATTACACGAGTCTCCATACTCGTTTGGTTTACAAACCCTCATGCTACCCGATCTTCCGATTTAGGTCCGGTTTATTAACATAGTTACCTATATTAGGTGCCGTTTGATATCCGTGATCTCTAGCATTGTTTGGTTGTTACTCAAGGACTACTAAGCAATCTCAAGTGAGTACATAGACCCCTCTTTTACTGTTTTCCAAACTGTTTTGGGGTGGAACACATGTGCCTACTTGTTACTTTCATGCTTTCCATGTTTTCACATCATATACTTGCTATGTTTATTAGTACAGTTATAGTACATGATTTCACCGTTTTACATTACATTTTATGCTATGTATGTCCATTGCGTGCATACTTAGTACATTGTTTTACATTTACATTTTATGCTATGTATGTCCATTGCGTGCATACTTAGTACATCGTTTTCATCACATGCTTACATTTTGTTATGACATTTGGGTTGTTTACAATGGAACAATACATTCATTAACATTAGCTACGCCGTTCGTTAGTAGGAAGTGGTACCATAGGAATTGACAACTCCCGTTCCGGACATCCCAGGGAAAGGGGATGAAAGGAATGACCGAATTCGATATACATAATTTAGATAAACCTTTAAGTGGTTTAAGGGTTTATCGCCACAGTCTCAAGGCTTGGATGTATGCATTATAACAATACCGCATAGATGTTCGTATCAGTATAGCATGCATTTATACAAAACATAGCTTTGATTTAAACCAAGTTTTACTTCAATATTATGTTCTTGTGCATATGGTTTAGTTGATGTAGTTCACTAGCCATACAGATCATTTTGGTTACATATTACATGATTTACATTGATCATGCATTTACACAAAACATAACTTTGATTTAAACCAAGTTTTACTTCAATACTATGTTCTTGTGCATATGGTTTAGTTGATACATTTTCACTAGCCATACATATCATTTTGGTTACATATTACATGATTTACATTGATCATGCATTTCCACAAAACATAACTTTGATTTAAACCAAGTTTTACTTCAATGCTTTGTTTTGTGCATTTCATCTATGGTTTAGTTGATGCATTTTCACTAGCCATACATCTCATTTTGGTTACATATTACATGGTTTACATTTGACATATAAACACTTTTGACATTGGTTATACATTACATGATTTACATTAGACATGAACATTTTACATTGTTGGTTTGGTTTGAGTAAGTGATTAAGTAACGATGCGTGTGTAATATGATACAAGCATGGTGGATACGCCGCTGGTACTTCCTATATATAAGTGTTTGTATGGTATTACATATTGTAGCGTTATTTGAATCATTTCAGTTTATGACATATAACATTTTATACAAATAACATACTTTTCACAATATATTGTTTTACAAACAACTTAACTTATACAAACTCATTTTACATGGTTATTCATTTAACCATGCATTATTCTCTTATTTATACGTATCATCTGAACTTATTGTTTTTTTCAAATGATTTACAAAGACAAAGCAAATTACAAGGTTCATAACTAAACATTTTCTTAAACAGAAGTCATGAATCTTATTTTCACAAAACCTATGTACTCGCCGGCATTTTTATGCTGACGTACCTATTTTCACATGTGTTTCAGGAAATGAAGCATAGGATTGATCAAGATACACTTAGGCGGACATGGGCCTTAGTGACAATAAAAGATGCAAGACTAGTTATTTATGTTATTTTCTTTGATTATCAAGACATTGTAACTCATTTATTTAATAAAACAATATTTAAATTTCCATGGTTGTGAAACATTAATTCTGTTACAACACTCCCCGATGTTTCCGCCACGTTTTGTATGTTCTACGTGGTCGGGGTGTGACAGAAAAGATGGTATCAGAGCCCATGGTTATAGGGAATTAGGTTATTAGTAATACTTTGACCTAGTCTATAACCTTCTTAGGACCTAACGTGAGTTTACTTGCGTTTAGTCATAAAACAATACTGTCACCTATCCTTAGGCGACAACCACAACAAGAACATAAATTTCAAAACCGCTTTGAAAACTAATCATCTGTTCTAGGATGATTAATTACTAGGTTTTGAACTCTCTGTTATATGGTTTTGAACCCCTTTGAATTTTCAAAATCTCGTCAAGGTTATGGGTTTTAAATAATGTGAACACGTGCAAACTGGAAGGGTGAATGCCTGTATTCTGGGTTTTCTGTCTAGGCAAGCACTTCGTATACATCTCATCAGACGCGAGACCAGTTGTGCTTACCTGGGAATTCTTGGGATGAGTGTTCACTTATAGGCGAGCATGTCTTCGCGATACATTATTTTAGACCCATTTACTTTGATTTGTCACCATCTCATTTGTTTGCCTTAGGTAACAAACAAATGATCACAATTTTCATTCGTTACCATTCGGTATTGATTATCCAATAACCTTTCACTTGCTTCTTCCTATGTCTTTCATTTTCTTCTAGAATGTCTCTTCCTCTTAGCACTGGTCAAACGTCCGAGCGAACAGCCAAATTTGTCCAACAAATAGGCGAAGTGATTCAGAAGACTGTGGATCTAGGCATTGCCATGGCTCATCTCAACAACGAAGTCTCTCGTCTCGACAATGAAGCCACTCAAGAGCCACCAAAGGAAGCAGAAGTCAAGCCAGCACTACCAGCCAAGAAACCAACCGAGGAATCAAAGACCATGGATGAACGATCGCCAAAGAAGTCAAAGAAGCGAAAGGCTTCTCAGAACTTCGCCGTGGTCGCTCACAATGGTCAAGCCGTCCCCAACCAACCAGCTCAACCCCCTGCTAGAAAGCCATACAGCGGAACTGCACCCTTGTGCAACCAAAGTAGCCTTCATCATCACCCTAGTGTGAGGTGCCGCAAATGCCAGATTTGTGGACTTATAGGTCATACAGCAAGGGTTTGCCCAACTGCAGCTGTACCAAATCAAGCTGGCGACACTCCTGCTCAAGCTCGTTTCTCACGAGGGTCTTGCTACAACTGTGGCGAGATGGGCCATTTCCAAAGAGATTGCCCAAAGCTTGCTAATGCAAATTTGACCCACGGATGAGCAGTTGGCTGAGTAGAAGATGTTGCTGTCTTATGCTTTTATTTCTTCTATTTCTTGTAATGTGAAACAATCTGTTTTGTTTATAAATAAAAGTTGTTGTTCACAATTCTGATATACAAGTATAGTTACATGTGTGTATGGTATTCCCCTATGATACCTACATCAAGGAACTATGTTCCTTACAAACTACTCTTGTGATTCTCTCTTTCAAATGATCGCTCATGATTCCCCCAAAAATTTTAAGTACTCGTTTCATTCCAGGAGACGAAGTACAAGAAATAAAGTGAAATTATGAGCAATCGGGTTTTTTACACATCTGTATTTTTGAATCCTTGGTTGGATAACTAAGGGTATTTTCAAATCTCATACCCGTTACGTTTTAATTTTTCAACATATACAGTACAAGTATTTCAAAAACAATCTTCATGATCTCAAAACATTTCATATAATTTGAAAACATTTTTTCTAAAAATGCATTGTCTATGTTAGTTCAAAAACATTGGCCATGTTATCAAAACCAACCTTCCTAATTTCAAAATATTTCATATAGTCCGAAGGCAATATTAACACAGTACATTTTCTTATCAAGTGCATGATTTCGAAAAGCATCATTCAATTTTTTTAAAAACCTTATACATAATTTTAAAATTCATCTCGCATGATTTTAAAACATTTTTATAAATATACTTACCTAGTACACCTACTTTATAATTTCAAATGTATTATATATAAGGTTTCAAAAACGTTAAACACAATTTTTCTTAAAAGAACCCCATGCATAGTTTTCAAAAATATTTTCCACATACATTGACTTAACTTTCAAATTTCGCTTCATATGTCGCCTTGGCATATCTAGCATCTCAACTTCATAAGCATTCTTACTTCATGTTTTGACATAAGCACGTCCAGTGCAAGGTTTCAAAACATCTTCAACTTCTAAAAATCCATATGGGATCTTTTTATCTTCACATTTAGACCCTTGTGGATGATCATCATTCAAATCAGAGTCCTTAATTGGATTCCTTATGTACCTGAATTCGAACATTTCGGTTCCTTATAATCGAAATCGAATTTTTCTTTTAAAGATCTTTCTATCTTTATAGTTAGATTCTTGATAATGTTTAAAGTACCAAATGAAATCCAAGGAATGGATTCCTAGTGTGCTTTAAATACATGTACTCTGTTAGCAGAACAAACTTCTAGATAAACAATTTTGTGGTTATGTGACTATGTGTTTATTCATCTTATGTTTTCTTTTATGCATTTTTGTGTTTTTAATACTCTGGATATTCGTTATCCAAATCCTTGCAGGATCTTTCATATCTTCATATGAGGGATTCGTAGCAGGATATTCAAAAGGTACCACCTTCAATCCTTAATGGGCTTCTATGTAATAGTTAAGACCCTTGGATTATATAAGTACCGCTCCATGTTTCATAAGAGATCCTTTAGTGGTCTAGTCTAAAAGATTGATTCACAATTTGGTTAAAGAATGACATCTAGTGATGTAGCTGAACAGACTCCTTGATAGTCTATTTAGATCATTTATTGATTCAATTAAAAGGACTCTATGGCGGTCTAGTCACACTCATCACAGGATTGTTCATTTGGTTTTCCCCTACACATTATAAAATAGACTGTGTGAACTATGCAAGGAATTGTCTAATTATGGATGCGTACATAATTATGAGATTCAGTGCACGGTAACCACAGTAAGATTTATTATGTGTAAGAACCGATAGTGACTACAATAACGAAATGAGAACGATGTAATGGAGGTACGGTGGACGCACCAATGACGCTTCATATACTTGTATATAAGTATCCCTCTTACATTGCAATCATGATGTTATTAAAGGTTACTAGAAGTTCAGAACCCTAACCAATGTTGTTCGATCTTTTCAATTTCATGGTTTCAAGCTCTCATAAGTTTCCTCTAAATAAATTTCGGGACGAAATTTCCTAAAGTAGGGGAGACTGTAACACCTGTGCCTCCACGGCCATCAAACAAATACCGAACCAATGAAATATTATATTTCATACTTGGGATTTGTAAAAATATGTGTATCATTTGCACATATCAATTTTTGTTCAATTCCAAACTCTAAATCGCTTTCTGGAAGGTTATACGCGCACCGATGCGTAAATATAACCAGTTTAATGCAACGAACACTCCGGAATAGTGACATAGGCTTAACATACCTTAAATAACCTTTACATAACTTAGAAATAAGTTTTGAAGGCTTTGGTATGACAAAAACAAGCTAATTCGCTTACAGGGACTAAACTTGACAAACTGCGAAAGTATGCCAATTTGAACTGTAACGAACATTCCGGAACATGACCATAAGTTAAACATACCATAAATATCCTTTACATAGCTTAGAAATAGGCTTTGAGGGGTTCGGTATGCTAAAATAAACTTTTGGGTCATTCAGGGACTAAAAGTGTCAAAAAGTGCACAAGTTTGCACTTTTGCGCATAACTTACGTTCTGAATACATCCGGACATCCAAAAATTTATGTAAGCATGACTATATTATGCTTTAGTGTTTGACTTGCCAAAAATCCATTCGTTGCGTCATTTGGATCGTTTTTCGCGCTTATGCGCATTCCGTCGTAATTAAGCGAACATCGCGTTCGTACGACCAAACGAACCATCATCCGGCATATTTTTGAACATGTTTCATGTTCACAATGTTTAGGCATCATTTTAGGGCCTTAAAGTTGGCTTTACGGGCCTTAGAAGTGTCGGAAATGGGCTTAAACACGTGCAGGGACTGAAACTGTCATTTCTGAAACTTTGTTCTGATCTGTGACTCCTAGGCGGCCCGCCTCAGGATCTTAACATCCTCACGCGGTCCGCGTCAGTCCTTCTGACCAGGTTAAATGTTTCTAACAGCAGATTGCAGCTGTTTGATCCACCACCACACATTCTCTTTTGTCTAGTCAGCTGATAAGGATCAACTTTTAGCCACCATAAGGTTCCGACACTTGTACGGTTGCGATTAAAGCACGGATTCCATGAAATGATCTTAACGGTGGACCGAAAACTATAAATACCCCATCACCCCATTGCTCAAATCACTAGAATTTTGATTTGAGAAACTCTAAGTTGAAACTATTGTTTCATACCTGAGATTTTTGAATCGAAATTAGCATTCGGGGACCCTTCGTAAGTATTCTTTCGTTCTTTTATTGCTTTTCGAGTGTTTCGAGTCTGAAAGTCAAACTTTGTTTGACTTTCTGCGTTGACCAGTTATGGTCAATGCGAAGTTCGTTTGAACTTCGCAACGTGAGTGTAATCACGTTGGTTATAGTCCCTTGGGACTATGCCTACTGATTACCACGTTGTCTAGGGTCGTAGGGTAAGCGATCTAATAAATCGCTTATACCTCGAACCCGACCCATTTGGTCGATCATTAGGATCCGACCAAACACATTGGGTGACCATAGTAGGTAGGGAATAACCTTCCGAGGTTATACCATATGGTCACATCGTTTGAGTAGTTGTATGATAGGTAGTTTATATGCCTTAGGTAAATTACCAGAATACCCTTTTCATGTATAATTGGTAATTAAGCATATGTAACCTAAACCTTTGTCACATAACTGATTATGTAACATGTTTAGGCGTATTCTACTTGTCATAGGACTAGTTAGGCGGTCCGAACGCGTTTCACGCGAACGACGCGTTAAAGTAGCATAAGCTACCTAAACGGGTCGTAATGGGTCGTAAACAATTATGTTAGGTTTCAATTAGTATGTAGGATTTGTTGAACCATATTACACGAGTCTCCATACTCGTTTGGTTTACAAACCCTCATGCTACCCGATCTTCCGATTTAGGTCCGGTTTATTAACATAGTTACCTATATTAGGTGCCGTTTGATATCCGTGATCTCTAGCATTGTTTGGTTGTTACTCAAGGACTACTAAGCAATCTCAAGTGAGTACATAGACCCCTCTTTTACTGTTTTCCAAACTGTTTTGGGGTGGAACACATGTGCCTACTTGTTACTTTCATGCTTTCCATGTTTTCACATCATATACTTGCTATGTTTATTAGTACAGTTATAGTACATGATTTCACCGTTTTACATTACACTTTATGCTATGTATGTCCATTGCGTGCATACTTAGTACATTGTTTTACATTTACATTTTATGCTATGTATGTCCATTGCGTGCATACTTAGTACATCGTTTTCATCACATGCTTACATTTTGTTATGACATTTGGGTTGTTTACAATGGAACAATACATTCATTAACATTAGCTACGCCGTTCGTTAGTAGGAAGTGGTACCATAGGAATTGACAACTCCCGTTCCGGACATCCCAGGGAAAGGGGATGAAAGGAATGACCGAATTCGATATACATAATTTAGATAAACCTTTAAGTGGTTTAAGGGTTTATCGCCACAGTCTCAAGGCTTGGATGTATGCATTATAACAATACCGCATAGATGTTCGTATCAGTATAGCATGCATTTATACAAAACATAGCTTTGATTTAAACCAAGTTTTACTTCAATACTATGTTCTTGTGCATATGGTTTAGTTGATGTAGTTCACTAGCCATACAGATCATTTTGGTTACATATTACATGATTTACATTGATCATGCATTTACACAAAACATAACTTTGATTTAAACCAAGTTTTACTTCAATACTATGTTCTTGTGCATATGGTTTAGTTGATACATTTTCACTAGCCATACATATCATTTTGGTTACATATTACATGATTTACATTGATCATGCATTTCCACAAAACATAACTTTGATTTAAACCAAGTTTTACTTCAATGCTTTGTTTTGTGCATTTCATCTATGGTTTAGTTGATGCATTTTCACTAGCCATACATATCATTTTGGTTACATATTACATGGTTTACATTTGACACATAAACACTTTTGACATTGGTTATACATTACATGATTTACATTAGACATGAACATTTTACATTGTTGGTTTGGTTTGAGTAAGTGATTAAGTAACGATGCGTGTGTAATATGATACAAGCATGGTGGATACGCCGCTGGTACTTCCTATATATAAGTGTTTGTATGGTATTACATATTGTAGCGTTATTTGAATCATTTCAGTTTATGACATATAACATTTTATACAAATAACATACTTTTCACAATATATTGTTTTACAAACAACTTAACTTATACAAACTCATTTTACATGGTTATTCATTTAACCATGCATTATTCTCTTATTTATACGTATCATCTGAACTTATTGTTTTTTTTCAAGTGATTTACAAAGACAAAGCAAATTACAAGGTTCATGACTAAACATTTTCTTAAACAGAAGTCATGAATCTTATTTTCACAAAACCTATGTACTCGCCGGCATTTTTATGCTGACGTACCTATTTTCACATGTGTTTCAGGAAATGAAGCATAGGATTGATCAAGATACACTTAGGCGGACATGGGCCTTAGTGACAATAAAAGATGCAAGACTAGTTATTTATGTTATGTTTCTTTGATTATCAAGACATTGTAACTCATTTATTTAATAAAACAATATTTAAATTTCCATGGTTGTGAAACATTAATTCTGTTACAACACTCCCCGATGTTTCCGCCACGTTTTGTATGTTCTACGTGGTCGGGGTGTGACAGAAAACACCAAGGTGTTTTCACCAAATGGTGTTTTCGTGGGGTAAGGGTATTCGGCAAGGGGAGGGGTGTTTTCGGCAAGAGTTCCATGTTTAATAATAAACATACTAATATATTGCTCATACAACCATATACTAGCAAACATACAACCATATATCCACAAACACACTTATGTTGCACAACAAATATAACATATCATTCACAATACGATTTAACATATTACAAACGTGTACCGTTGCGAAACAACGAGTCGTGTAATCAAACGACATAAACAATTAACGTGCAATTAATGCGAAGATGGAAATCTTGGAAACTCGAGTTGTCACATTATCCCCAACTTGAAAGAAATTTCGTCCCGAAATTTAGCAAGTGGTTACTGAGGAAGCTAGTTGTGTTGTATAGTTTACCGGTTTTCCTGGGGTGTCACATCATCCCCCCGTTGATTTGGAATTTCGTCCCAAAATTCTGTAGTAGCTTCAGCCTCAGTTGTGGTTGCACTGTTTTCGAATAACTGGGGATACTTGAGTTTCATTTGATATTCTCGTTCCCAGGTATCTGGGCCATGACGGGAGTTCCAACGAACTCGAACAAGAGGTATTCTGGTGTGCTTGAGGACCTTAACGTCTCGGTCCGTGATTTCAACTGGTTCCTCGACGAATCGCAACTGATTGTCGATAGTGAGCTCCTTCAAAGGAACTATGAGGGTCTCATCTGACAGACACTTCTTCAGATTCGACACGTGAAAAACGTTGTGAACTGCACTGAGTTCTGCGGGTAGGTTTAGTTTGTAGGCCACTTTGCCTATTTTCTCTATGATTTCGAATGGTCCGACATATCGCGGATTGAGCTTGCCTCGTTTGCCAAAACGAACCACACCCTTCCAGGGTGAAACTTTGAGTAGCACTCGATCCCCAACTTGGAACTCGAGTGGTTTCCTGTGCTTATTTGCGTAGGCTTTCTGACGGTCCCGAGCTGCCGCCATGCGTTGCCGTATCTGAGCAATTCTTTCCGTTGTGTCCACTACAAGTTCTGGACCCGTGATCTGACTATCACCCACCTCTGCCCAACAAAGAGGTGATCAGCATTTACGCCCGTACAATGCCTCAAATGGAGCGGCTTGAATGCTGGTGTGGTAACTGTTGTTATACGAAAACTCCACTAACGGGAGATGTTTCTCCCAGCCGTTGCCAAAATCAATTACACATGCCTGAAGCATGTCTTCTAAAGTTTGAATAGTGCGCTCAGACTGCCCATCCATCTGAGGGTGATAGGCTGTGCTCATGTCTAAACGAGAGCCAAAAGATTTGTGCATCGCTTGCCACAGTTCAGAAGTAAAACGTGCGTCACGATCAGAGATAATCGAGGTTGGCACCCCGTGCCTCGAGACAACTTCCTTGAGATATACGTCTGCTAGAGTAGAGAACTTGTCTGTTTCCTTGATAGCCAAGAAGTGTGCAGACTTAGTGAGTCGATCCACGATCACCCAAATAGTATCATTCCCACGTTGAGATCTAGGCAGGCTAGTAACAAAATCCATGGAAATTTGCTCCCATTTCCACTGTGGTATATCTGGTTGTTGGAGTAGGCCTGATGGTTTCTGATATTCAGTCTTGACTCTCGCACAAGTCAAGCACTTACTGACGTAAGTTGCTATGTGAGCTTTCATGCTAGGCCACCAATATGTAGTTTTCAAGTCGTGGTACATCTTATCCGAACCAGGATGTACTGAGTAGCGAGACTTATGAGCTTCATCCATTACAAGCTCACGTAAGTTGCCATAGAGTGGGACCCAGATGCGTCCCGTTACATAGTAGGCGACGTCTGCCTTTCGTTCCAACCGTTGCCTTGAGACGTTTTCTGGTTTCAATGCTTCTACCTGAGCATCTCGTATCTGAGAAGGAAGACTAGACTGAATAGTGAGTTGCAAAGCTCGTACACGCCTAGGTGTAGTATCCTTTCGACTGAGGGCGTCGGCCACCACATTGGCTTTGCCTGGATGGCACTTTATAGCACATTCGTAATCGTTTAAAAGCTCGACCCATCGACGCTGACGTATGTTCAACTCTTTCTGCTTGAAGATATGCTCGAGACTCCTGTGATCAGTGTAGATGGTGCACTTGGTACCGTACAGGTAATGTCTCCATATCTTGAGCGCGAAAACAACAGCTCCCAGCTCTAAATCGTGTGTAGTGTAATTCCGTTCGTGAATCTTAAGTTGGCGCGAAGCATAAGCAATGACTTTATCCCATTGCATCAACACACATCCAAGACCCTGAATGGATGCGTCGCAGTAGACTACAAAATCGTCTGTGCCTTCAGGCAATGAGAGGATAGGTGCGTTACAAAGTCTATCCTTTAAGTGCTGAAATGCTGATTCCTATGCATTTCCCCAACGATAGATAACGCCTTTCTGAGTTAGTAGAGTAAGCGGCTGTGCAATCTTCGAGAAGTCTTTGATGAACCTTCTGTAGTAGCCCGCCAAACCCAAGAATTGGCGGATTTCTGTTGGTGTACGGGGTGCAGGCCAGTTCCTGCTCGAATCAACCTTGGATGGATCAACATGAATCCCATCCTTGTTTACCACATGGCCTAGAAAGTGGACTTCACGAAGCCAGAAGTCGCATTTTGAAAACTTGGCGTACAGCTGTTCTGCTCGAAGGAGTTCCAAAATAATACGCAGGTGCTGCTCATGTTCCTCCTGACTCTTAGAATAGATCAGGATGTCGTCAATGAAAACAATAACAAACTTATCCAAGTAAGGCTTGCACACTCTGTTCATAAGATCCATGAAGACTGCAGGCTCGTTTGTTAGCCCGAATGGCATGACCAGAAACTCGTAATGGCCGTAGCGTGTTCTGAATGCTGTTTTGGAGACGTCCTCATCCCGGACTCTCAGTTGATGGTAGCCTGACCTCAGATCAATCTTTGAATAGTAGCTTGACCCTTGCAGCTGGTCGAACAAGTCGTCAATGCGTGGAAGAGGATAGCGATTCTTTACGGTCGCCTTGTTCAGTTCACGGTAATCTATGCACATCCTGAAGGTGCCGTCTTTCTTCTTCACAAACAACACGGGAGCTCCCCAGGGCGAAGAGCTAGGACGAATAAAACCCTTTTCCAAGAGTTCTTGCAATTGTTTGGACAGTTCTTCCAGTTCGGTTGGAGCTAAGCGATAAGGTGCTTGAGCTATGGGTGCTGCTCCAGGAGCTAGCTCGATCTGAAATTCGACCTGGCGATGAGGCGGTAGCCCAGGTAGATCTTCAGGAAACACTTGAGGAAAGTCGCGTACAGCTGGAATATCCTCAGTCTTCTTCTCTTTCGTTGATGCGTCAGTAACAAGTGCTAAGATAGCAGTGTGACCCTTTTGCAAACACTTCTGGGCCTTGAGAAAAGAAATGATGCCCACCACAGCACCACTCTTGTCGCCTTGAATTTCGAGAGGTTCTTTGCCAGAACGGGGAATACGAACAATCTTCTCTTTGCATAGGATCTGTCATACCCCCAAAATCCACACGCGGAGTACCACCGCTTGGAGGCGTGACTGACCAGGATCAAGCCACCAATCATATTGAACCATGTTATTAATGAATGTAAATCAACCAAACAATATGAAAGGTGTTCGAAAACCAAAGTATAGTATCAATGTTTAGTGGAAGCATAAATGTAAAACCCAACATAAGTAATAAGTTTAAAGAGTCATAAAGTTTTCATCAAAACATCCACAATCCGTGCCCACAACGACCGCGCCTCCCGTGCAAGCTTCATGAGTACCTATGGTCCTGCAAGGCATGTAACAGAGAGTCAACAACTAGTTGAGTGAGTTCACAGTTGGTTGTTCGGTTATAGTAATTGTATTGTAAACCATATGTTCTTTTAGTAACCCATATATCGTATGTACTTGAATCGCAGTCTCCTAGACATGTGTGCGAAGGTTGTGGGGGTTTCCCATGTTTTCTAGACTAGGTATATTTGTATCGCAGCCCACCCGGCATGTGTGCGAAGTTTAGAGTATGGTTCGCAGCCATTCCAGGCATGTGTGCGAAGATTAGTTCTATTATCGCAGCCATTCCCAGCGTGTGTGCGAAGGGAAGTATATGTATCACTAGTCTAGCAGTACCTACCAATAACCTTCCTCTCCCGAGGCCTATGGTATGTAATTCCGATAACAATTTAAGCATAAGTAATCATCCAAACCCATTCCCAACCCCGGGAATCCCATGCCTTGGTAAGAGTGTGAACTCACCTTGGTTTGCTCGGTATGCTAAGTTAAGTGCTCACAATTTATCAGTCAAGTCCTATATTTATGCACGTATGTTCAGTCAGTACATGTTTGTAAGGTTTCGCATGCAATGTTCGTCACATAGTGTGTGTGTAACAGTTAACATCAGGCATTACAAACAGTTAATCATCTACCAACAATTCATGTTTCACATAACGGTCATTCACAGTTTATTCTAACATGGTTATTCCTTAACAACTTAACAAGATTGATATACATAACAGAGATAATAACTAACAGTGATAGTTAACTAACAGAGTTAATCAAACAAGTAGAGTTAACAGCTTAACCACTTAACAAGGGTTTACATGCTTAACAAAGTTTACATATTTAACAGAGTTAATAACTAACTGGAATAAATAAGCTAACCAGAGTTAATAAACTTAACTGGGTTTATCTTCATAACATGCATAGCAGAATTTACACACTTAACATGGGTAACACTTAACACAGTTAACATACTTAACTTAGTTAATAAAGTTAACAGGATTAATAAACACTTGGGCCGAAATCCAAGCTTGGGCCGAAAACACATGGGTGCCGAAATCCCTTTATAGCCGAAATCACTTTATAGCCGAAATCACTTGGGCCAACGAAATCCCTTAGGTGATTTCGTTAATATGGGGATTTCGTTGGGTGTCGGTTTTCAACATCATCAACATCAGTTACACAAAACAATTCATGGCATCGGTTTAATCATCACACAACCATCAGCAAGCTATTGTAATTATCATGAATTCTGACCATCACCAACTGTTATATGATTAAGTCATCATCTTTATCACACAAGATATTAGATCATCACCATTACACTAACTACATCGTATGGAAATCTATCATTTATTCAGGTTCACCAATTCAGAATCATGAGAAATCAAATCTCTATTCCCATAAACATCTCGGCATTCATCATAATTCAGCCAAAGAAATCAGTTTATAATAACAAGTATTTACATAACAATCAAATCGGCATAACAAGAAATCACATAACATCAGCGTTCAATCAACATATACATACAGACATGTAATTATGCAAAACCCAAATGACAGTGAAACTAACCGAGTTAATTAAGACCCTAACTTGATCGCTCTAACACGAGATTGCCGTCGGGTTTTCAAAAGGTAGCGAGAGAAGATGAGAGGTGATTTAGGGTTTGCCAGTTACACGTGAAGGTTATAAACAAACCCTATATCTATACGCTACTGGGCCAAGGCCCAGTCTGATTTCGTTGGCCTCTTGTTGGACGAAAACACATAAGGTGTTTTCGTGGGTGAGGTGTTTTCATGAGAGATGATTTACAAGGATCCAAATTTTATAAATTATACGCATCTCATCAATAACACAAGATATTTAAATCACATACACTCTTATAGAATGCACATCAAACATATATATAAAACACACTTCGAAATTAAGTACAAGGTTAAGTCGAATTGAGACCTTGAAAACTCGGGTTGTCACATTATCCCCAACTTGAAAGAAATTTCGTCCCGAAATTTAGTACGCGGTTACTGAGGAAGCTAGATAAGTTGTATCGTTTACTGGTTTTCCTGGGGTGTCACATCATCCCCTCGTTAATTTGGAATTCCGTCCCGAAATTCTGTAGTAGCTTCAGCCTCAGTAGTAGTTGCATTGTTTCCGAACAACTGGGGATATTTGAGTTTCATTTGATCTTCTCGTTCCCAGGTGAACTCTGGGCCACGACGGGAGTTCCAACGAACTCGAACAAGAGGTATTCTGGTGTTCTTGAGGACCTTAACATCCCAGTCCGTGATTTCAACTAGTTCCTCGACGAATCGTAACTGTTCATCGATAGTAAGCTCCTTCAAAGGAACTATGAGGGTCTCATCTAACAGACATTTCTTCAGATTCGACACGTGAAAGACGTTGTGAACTGCACTGAGTTTAGCTGGTAAGTTCAGTCTGTAGGCTACTTTGCCTATTTTCTCAATGATTTCGAACGGTCCGACGTATCACGGATTGAGCTTGCCTCGTTTTGCCAAAACGAACCACACCCTTCCAGGGTGAAACTTTGAGTAGCACTCGATCCCCAACTTGAAATTCGAGTGGTTTTCTGTCTTTATCGGCGTATGCTTTCTGACGGTCGCGAGCTGCCGCCATGTGTTGTCGTATTTGAGCAATTCGTTCTGTTGTGTCTACCACAAGTTCTGGACCAGTGATCTGACTATCTCCCACCTCTGCCCAACAAAGAGGTGACCGGCATTTACGCCCGTACAATGCCTCAAACGGAGCAGCTTTAATGCTGGTGTGGTAGCTGTTATTGTACGAAAATTCCACAAGTGGCAGATGCTTTTCCCAGCCGTTTCCGAAATCGATTACACATGCACGAAGGATGTCTTCTAAAGTTTGAATAGTGCGCTCAGACTGCCCATCCGTCTGAGGATGATAAGCTGTGCTCATGTCTAAACGAGAGCCAAAAGATTTGTGCATTGCTTGCCACAGTTCTGAAGTAAAACGTGCGTCACGATCAGAGATAATAGAGGTTGGCACCCCGTGCCTTGAAACCACTTCTTTTAAGTAGATGTCTGCTAATGTGGAGAACTTGTCTGTTTCCTTGATAGCCAAGAAGTGTGCAGACTTTGTGAGTCGATCCCCGATCACCCAAATATTGTCATTTCCGCGCTGATATCTGGGTAGGCCAGTAACAAAATCCATGGAAATTTGCTCCCATTTCCATTGTGGTATCTCAGGTTGTTGGAGTGGGCCTGAAGGTTTCTGATATTCCGCTTTGACTCTCGCACAAGTCAAACACTTGCTAACGTAAGTTGCTATGTGAGCTTTCATGCTAGGCCACCAATATGTAGTTTTCAAGTCGTGGTACAACTTATCCGAACCAGGATGTACTGAGTAGCGAGACTTATGAGCTTCATCCATTACAAGCTCGCGTAAGTTACCATAGAGTGGGACCCAGATGCGTCCTGTTACATAGTAGGCGCCGTCTGCCTTTTGTACTAACCGTTGCCTTGAGCCGCGTAGGGCTTCAGCCCTGACGTTTTCTGGTTTCAATGCTTCTACCTGAGCATCTCGTATCTGTGAGGGAAGACTAGACTGAATAGTGAGTTGTAATGCTCGTACACGCCTAGGTGTAGTATCCTTTCGACTGAGGGCGTCGGCTACCACATTGGCTTTGCCCGGATGGTACTTTATAGCACATTCGTAATCGTTCAGTAGTTCGACCCATCGTCGTTGGCGCATGTTCAACTCTTTCTACTTGAAGATATGTTCGAGACTCCTGTGATCGGTGTAGATGGTGCACTTAGTGCCATACAGGTAATGTCGCCATATCTTGAGCGTAAAAACAACAGCTCCCAGCTCTAAATCATGTGTAGTGTAATTCCGTTCGTGAATCTTAAGTTGGCGCGAAGCATAAGCAATGACTTTATCCCGTTGCATCAACACACATCCAAGACCCTGGATAGATGCGTCGCAGTAGACTACAAAATCGTCCGTGCCTTCAGGTAATGAGAGGATAGGTGCGCTACAAAGTCTATCCTTTAAGTGCTGAAATGCTACTTCCTGTGTATTACCCCAATGATAAGCAACACCTTTCTGTGTCAGTAGTGTAAGCGGCTGTGCAATCTTTGAGAAGTCTTTGATGAACCGTCTGTAATAACCCGCCAAACCCAAGAATTGGCGTATTTCGGTTGGTGTGCGAGGTGCAGGCTAGTTCTTGATCGAATCTACCTTGGACGGATCAACATGAATCCCATCCTTGTTTACCACGTGGCCTAGGAAGTGGACTTCACGAAGCCAGAAGTCGCATTTGGAAAACTTGGCGTACAGTTGTTCCGTTCGAAGGAGTTCCAAAATGAGTCGTAAATGCTGCTCTTGTTCCTCCTGACTCTTCGAATAGATCAGGATGTCGTCGATGAAAACAATAACGAACTTGTCAAGATAAGGTTTGCACACCCTGTTCATAAGATCCATGAAAACCGCAGGTGCGTTTGTTAATCCGAATGGCGTGACCAGAAACTCGTAGTGATCGTAGCGAGTTCTGAATGCTGATTTAGAGACGTCCTCATCCCGGACTCTCAGTTGATGATAGCCTGATCTTAGGTCAATCTTCGAGTAATAGCTCGACCCTTGCAGCTGGTCGAACAAGTCGTCAATGCGTGGAAGAGGATAGCGATTCTTCACGGTCACCTTGTTCAGTTCGCGGTAATCTATGCACATGCGGAAGGTACCGTCTTTCTTCTTCACAAACAATACGGGGGCTCCCCAAGGCGAAGAGCTAGGATGAATGAAACCCTTTTCTAAGAGTTCTTGCAGTTGCTTAGACAGTTCTTCCAGTTCGGTTGGAGCTAAGCGATAAGGTGCTCGAGCTATGGGTGCTGCTCCTGGAACTAGCTCGATCTGAAATTCGACCTGGCGATGAGGCGGTAACCCAGGTAACTCTTCAGGAAACACTTGAGGAAAGTCACGTACAACTGGAATATCCTCTAACTTCTTCTCTTTTATCGTTGTATCAGTAACGAGTGCTAATATTGCAGTGTGGCCCTTTCGCAAACACTTCTGTGCCTTCAAGAAGGAGATGATGCCACTCACGACACCACTCTTGTCACCTTGAACTTCGAGAGGTTCTTTTCCAGTACGGGGAATGCGAATGATCTTCTCTTTGCATAGGATCTCTGCTTGCTGTTGGGATAACCAATCCATACCAATGACGATGTCAAAACTACCCAAAGTTATGGGAATGAGATCGATAGCGAAAGTCTGACCAGCGAGGATAAGATTACAACCCTGAACTACGTGTGTGGCCTCTAGACTTTTACCGTTAGCTAACTCTACGACATGTTTGGTGTTCAAAAGTGTTGGTACGCGTTTAAGCATTTGACTAACTTTCAGAGACATATTACTGGTATCCGCACCCGAATCAAATAGTACAGTAGCATAAAAGTCGTCGAGAAGAAACTTACCCATAACCACATTAGGATCGTTCCTTGCATCACCCTGACCAATCACAAATGCACTACCCCTAGCACCATTGTTGTTGTTGTTTCCCCCATTGTTGTTCCCATTGCCCTGATTATTGTTGTTGTTATTCTGATTCTGGTTTAACTGGGGGCAGTCCCGCTTGAAGTGGCCTTCAGCCCTACATTGGAAGCATCCCCTATTGCCTCGCTGTTGTTGTTGTTGCTGGTTTCGTGGAGCTGGTGGCTGTGGTTGTTGGTTCTGATTCGCAGGCCTTGAGCTCCTGCAATCTTTAGCTTCATGACCTATCTTGAGACATCTCTGACAGCGGCCCTTGCGACACTGACCACTGTGGTGTCTGTTGCACCTGTTACACAGAGGGTGAATTCCCCGATATCCACCCTGCCCCTGACCACCAGACGATTGCTGACTCGGACTCTGGTAATCATTAGTCTTGCGCTGCTGCTGTGCTTGAGACTGAACGGTAGCTGAACCCCTGCTGGAATCCCCCTCCCATTTCCGCTTGTTGTCACCGGGAGTAGCAGGAGTAGCTGAAGTGGTAGCGGTAGTAGTAGCGCTGATACGTTTAGGCAGCCTGTTCTGTTCCACTGCCTGGTCGGTGAGGCAATGAGCTAACTTGACGATCTGTTGAATGGTGCCAAGATTCGCTGAGGTTACGTGACTTTGAATCTCTGGCACTAGACCCTTGAGATACAGCTCGATACGCTTAATGGGAGGGTCTACCATAGTAGGACACAGAATAGCCAACTCGTTTGATCTTTTGGTGTACGCTTCTATTTCCGATCCCGTCATCTGCAAATTGTAAAACTCTACCTCCAGCTTATGAATGTCATCACGGCTACAGTATTCCTCTTTGATCAACTCCTTGAAATCATTCCAGGGTGTGGCGTTAGGAACTGCCAACCCTAACATCTGAACTTGCGCCTTCCACCAAGTTAGCGCAATGCCTTCTAGAGTACCAGTAGCGTACTTCACCCTGCGAGCCTCAGGGCATTCACACATCTCAAAAATGGACTCAAGCTTTTCAAACCAATGGAGGAGTCCAACTGCTCCTTCCGTGCCACTGAAAGTAGTAGGACGACAGTCCATGAAAGTCTTGAAGGTGCAAACAGGTGGTTGACCTGTTGGGTATAAGAATCAGGACAAGATTAAACACAAGAGTTGGTTTAGGAGTGTAGGATCTAAAGATCCTAGTGTGAGTTACAACTGCAGGGTATACCTCCTGCTTGTGCAGCTGCAAGTGCCGCAGCAACTTGTTCGTTAATGAGAGCCGTCAACTGGGCTTGTGTCATGTTAATGCGTCCAGCCATGATCTTCATAGCAAAGATAACATAAGTAAGAGAGGTTCGCGAATAGTGCGATGACAGAAGAGAGTGAGCACACAAGTTTTCTCAAGCAATAGGAGTTATGTGTATATAAGCATACCATGAGCAAAGTTCTATGTAATTCTAGCAAGTAGGCAATAAAACATATACCATATTACCTAGAATGTTGAGTCTTGCACGTGGAGCGAGGCGTCGTTGTGGATTGTTGAGCACTGTACAGGTTATAGTCTGGTTTTAATAAAAATGTTTTCCCCTTATTAAAACCAAGTTCACTATAACCAATGGCTTTGATACCAATCTGTCACACCCCCAAAATCCACACGCGGAGTACCACCGCTTGGAGGCGTGACTGACCAGGATCAAGCCACCAATCATATTGAACCATGTTATTAATGAATGTAAATCAACCAAACAATATGAAAGGTGTTCGAAAACCAAAGTATAGTATCAATGTTTAGCGGAAGCATAAATGTAAAACCTAACATAAGTAATAAGTTTAAAGAGTCATAAAGTTTTCATCAAAACATCCACAATCCGTGCCCACAACGACCGCACCTCCCGTGCAAGCTTCATGAGTACCTATGGTCCTGCAAGGCATGTAACAGAGAGTCAACAACTAGTTGAGCGAGTTCACAGTTGGTTGTTCGGTTATAGAAATTGTATTGTAAACCATATGTTTGTTTAGTAACCCATATATCGTATGTACTTGAATCGCAGTCTCCTAGACATGTGTGCGAAGGTTGTGGGGGTTTCCCATGTTTTCTAGACTAGGTATATTTGTATCGCAGCCCACCCGGCATGTGTGCGAAGTTTAGAGTATGGTTCGCAGCCATTCCAGGCATGTGTGCGAATATTAGTTCTATTATCCCAGCCATTCCCGGCGTGTGTGCGAAGGGAAGTATATGTATCACTAGTCTAGCAGTACCTACCAATAACCTTCCTCTCCCGAGGCCTATGGTATGTAATTCCGATAACAATTTAAGCATAAGTAATCATCCAAACCCATTCCCAACCCCGGGAATCCCATGCCTTGGTAAGAGTGTGAACTCACCTTGGTTTGCTCGGTATGCTAAGTTAAGTGCTCACAATTTATCAGTCAAGTCCTATATTTATGCACGTATGTTCAGTCAGTACATGTTTGTAAGGTTTCGCATGCAATGTTCGTCACATAGTGTGTGTGTGACAGTTAACATCAGGCATTACAAACAGTTAATCATCTACCAACAATTCATGTTTCACATAACGGTCATTCACAGTTTATTCTAACATGGTTATTCCTTAACAACTTAACGAGATTGATATACATAACAGAGATAATAACTAACAGTGATAGTTAACTAACAGAGTTAATCAAACAAGTAGAGTTAACAGCTTAACCACTTAACAAGGGTTTACATGCTTAACAAAGTTTACATATTTAACAGAGTTAATAACTAACTGGAATAAATAAGCTAACCAGAGTTAATAAACTTAACTGGGTTTATCTTCATAACATGTATAGCAGAATTTACACACTTAACATGGGTAACACTTAACACAGTTAACATACTTAACTTAGTTAATAAAGTTAACAGGATTAATAAACACTTGGGCCGAAATCCAAGCTTGGGCCGAAAACACATGGGTGCCGAAATCCCTTTATAGCCGAAATCACTTTATAGCCGAAATCACTTGGGCAAACGAAATCCCTTAGGTGATTTCGTTAATATGGGGATTTCGTTGGGTGTCGGATTTCAACATCATCAACATCAGTTACACAAAACAATTCATGGCATCGGTTTAATCATCACACAACCATCAGCAAGTTATTGTAATTATCATGAATTCTAACCATCACCAACTGTTATATGATTAAGTCATCATCTTTATCACACAAGATATTAGATCATCACCATTACACTAACTACATCGTATGGAAATCTATCATTTATTCAGGTTCACCAATTCAGAATCATGAGAAATCAAATCTCTATTCCCATAAACATCTCGGCATTCATCATAATTCAGCCAAAGAAATCAGTTTATAATAACAAGTATTTACATAACAATCAAATCGGCATAACAAGAAATCACATAACATCAGCGTTCAATCAACATATACATACAGACATGTAATTATGCAAAACCCAAATGACAGTGAAACTAACCGAGTTAATCGAGACCCTAACTTGATCGCTCTAACACGAGATTGCCGTCGGGTTTTCAAAAGGTAGCGAGAGAAGATGAGAGGTGATTTAGGGTTTGCCAGTTACACGTGAAGGTTATAAAAAAACCCTATATCTATACGCTACTGGGCCAAGGCCCAGTCTGATTTCGTTGGCCTCTTGTTGGATGAAAACACATAAGGTGTTTTCGTGGGTGAGGTGTTTTCATGAGAGATGATTTACAAGGATCCAAATTTTATAAATTATACACATCTCATCAATAACACAAGATATTTAAATCACATACACTCTTATAGAATGCACATCAAACATATATATAAAACACACTTCGAAATTAAGTACAAGGTTAAGTCGAACTGAGACCTTGAAAACTCGGGTTGTCACAGGATCTCTGCTTGCTGTTGGGATAACCAATCCATCCCAATGATGATGTCGAAACTACCCAAGACTATAGGAATGAGGTTGATAGAGAATGTCTGACCAGCTAAGACGAGGTTACAACCCTTGACTACCAGAAGATTGCTGACCAGGGCTTTGATAGTCATCAATCTTTTGCTGTCGTGCCTGGGACTGAACTGAAGTTGAACCCTTGCTGGAGGTTCCATCCCACTTTCTCTTGTTGTCACTGGGAATAGCAGAAGTAGTAGTAGTAGTAGCACCAATGCGTTTAGACAGCTTGTTCTGTTCCACTGCCTGGTCTGTGAGACGATGAGCAAGACGAGTAACATCTTGAATAGTAGCAAGGTTGGCAGAAGTCACATGACTTTGAATCTCTGGTACTAAGCCTTTGAGGTACAGCTCAATGCGTTTGAGGGGAGGATCCACCATAGTTGGACACAACACTGCCAGTTCGTTGGATCGTTTCGTGTACGCTTCTATCTCTGACCCCGTCATCTTCAGGTTAAAGAACTCCACTTCCAGCTTGTGGATGTCATCACGACTACTGTATTCACGTTTGATCAGTTCCTTGAAATCATTCCATGGGGTGACATTAGCAGCTGCCAGCCCCAGCATCTGAACTTGTGCGTTCCACCAAGTTAGCGCAGTGCCTTCGAGAGTACCAGTGGCGTACTTCACCCTATGAGCCTCAGGGCATTCACACATCTCGAAGACAGACTCGAGCTTTTCAAACCAATGGAGGAGTCCAACGGCTCCTTCAGTGCCACTGAAAGTATTAGGATGACAGTCCATGAACGTCTTGAATATGCATACAGGTGGCTGAGCGTTCTGACCTTGTTGCGCGAGGAAGGAAAGACTGGGTTAAGCGCGAGAGTCGGGTCATGAGAGTAGGATCTAACATCCTAGGATAGGTTCAGAATAGCAGGTTATACCTCCTGCCTGAGCGGCTGCGAGTGCTGCCGTAACTTGTTCGTTGATAAGAGCCGTCAGCTGGGCTTAAGTTAGGTTCACACGTCCACTCATGATCTTCATACCAAGGGAAACATGAGTGAGAGAGGTTCGCGAAAGTGCGATGACAGAAGAGAGTAAGCACATAAGTGGTTTTCAAACAATAGTTGTTAAGTTTATCTAAGCATACCATGAGCAAAGTTCTATGTAATCTAGCAAGTAGGCAATTCAAACATAAATCGTATCACCTAGAATGTTGAGTCTTGCACGTGGAGCGAAGCGTCGTTGTGGATCGTTGAGCACTGTTCAGGTTATAGTCTGGTTTTAACAAAAACGTTTTCCCTTATTAAAACCAAGTTCACTATAACCAATGGCTCTGATACCAATCTGTCACACCCCCATAATCCACACACGGAGTATCACCGCTTGGAGGCGTGACATGACCAGGATCAAGCCACCAATCATATTGAACATTGTAAGAAATAAATAAAAGTCATTCATCAATACGAAAGGTGTTCAAAACCATAACATAGTTAAGTGTTTAGCGGAAGCATAAATATGTAAACCCAACATAAGTTCAAATGTTTCAAATGTTTAGCATGGCACACAGCTGTCCATGTCCCACAACGACTCCTCTCCACTCCCATGCAAGCTCCATAGATACCTAACGACCTGCAAGGCATGTAACAGAGAGTCAACAACAAAGCTGAGCGAGTTCACAGTTGGTTGTTCAGTAATAAGTTCGTTTAACAAATTGTAAGTTCGTTTATAACCATGCCGTGTATTACTAGGCCATTTGTATGTTCATCTAGTGGGGGCTTCCCATGTTGTAAGTTCAATTAGTGGGGGCTTCCCATGTTGTAAGTTCAATTAATGGGGGCTTCCCATACTGTAAGTTACTAGACTAGTTGTATCCGTAAGTATCCTTCCCAACCCGAGGATAGTAGTAAGTATAAGTTTACCGAGGTTTTACGTAAGTGCCCTTCCCAATCCGAGGACAGTGGTACGTAGCGAGTACGTAGATTTAGCGCTGGCGTCCTTCCCAATCCGAGGACGGTAGTACGTAGGTTTTACGTAGGTTTAGTGCTGGTGTCCTTCCCAATCCGAGGACAACGGTACGTAGGATTTACGTAGGTTTTAACACTAGTGTCCTTCCCAAACCGAGGACAGTACGTAGGCTTTACGTAGAGTTTGGCACAGGCATCCTTCCCAATCCGAGGACCGTGGTAAGTAGTCTAGTAGTGATGTAAGTACAAGTAATCATTCAATCCCATTCCCAACCCACCGGGGAATCCCATGCCTTGGTAAGAGTGTGAACTCACCTTGGTTTGCTCGGTATGTTATGTTATGTTACCCGTTCCAAGTTGATCAACCAAACCCTACCGTTGTTACCAGAATCAGTCAGTTTCGTTAACACCAAGTCATACATTTCTATTCATGTGACACAGGTAGTATGCACATCACGTCACACATGCTTGAACAGTTTTCATGGAAACTACATCCTACCATGTATCATAACATAGCATACAATTTCATTCAGCTACATACCGGATCTCATCACGAATTCATGTTCAAGTAAACAGCTTAACATTCCACACAATTTCTAATACAAGTGTGCTTATTTTACAATAGGTCCTGTACTCAACTTGGCCCAATCACAAGGTGCTTACATGTATATAAGTGGCCCAAAGTACTGTTCTTAGTACAAGTGTATGCGCAGCCCACACATACATGTGTTTTTCCCTCATTTTAAACATTGTTTTACCCAATAGAATGGGGCGGCCCACACCCTTTTATAACCGGCCCAAGTGGGTGTGTAGCATGGTACAAGTGTACGGTTTGCATGGTCAGTGTATGTGACGTGCATTACATTCTATTAATCAACATATATAATCACATTATTATTGCATGTGAAGAAATCAGCTTTGTCGGCCATTTACTTCTTGATTTGATCAAACAAATTAGTTTACAAGCATCACATGAAAGAGCAGAGATTCGGCCCAATCACAATTAAAGAATCATTATACATCTAAATCATATAATCAAGAGATCACATCTAATATCTTAATTACCAATTGTTCACAAGATCACGCATCACATTATCACATAGTGCAGTTACATATCCTAAACTCAATCATTAGACATAGTCATTACATCATCGATTTACGGTAATAGTAAGCAGGCTATATCCAAACTAAATATATACCCGAAACATTTACAATTAGCACTCATATAAACAATTACATATTCCCTGACAAGTCACATGCAATCATGATCACACCAACAACATGGAGTGATGCTTATCTAAAAGGCTGCACATTCTAAATATCTCACATGCAATGCTATAAGATATTGGGCCACAAAGCAATTAATGATACAATGATGTTACTAACCGGAGACGATGGAAAGGAAAGCCTCGAGGAAGTCCACTGCCGTCGCGGTTTAGAGAGAGAGATGAGGGTTGTTTAGGGTTTGACGATTCGCCTTCACGCAAAGATTGGGAATAATATAACTGATTCACTACTGGGCCCTAAGCCCATTTTGTTTTTCGTTGGCCTCTTAATAGACGAAAACACCAAGGTGTTTTCACCAAATGGTATTTTCGTGGGGTAAGGGTATTCGGCAAGGGGAGGGGTGTTTTCGGCAAGAGTTCCATGTTTAATAATAAACATACTAATATATTGCTCATACAACCATATACTAGCAAACATACAACCATATATCCACAAACACACTTATGTTGCACAACAAATATAACATATCATTCACAATACGATTTAACATATTACAAACGTGTACCGTTGCGAAACAACGAGTTGTGTAAACAAACAACATAAACAATTAACGTGCAATTAATGCGAAGATGGAAATCTTGGAAACTCGAGTTGTCACATATGCGGTGTTGTGAAAATGCATACATTCAAGCCTTGAGACTGTGGCGATAAACCCTTAAACGAATTTAAGATTTATCTGAGTTATGTTTATCGAATTCGGTCATTCCTTCCATCCAAACATACCTAGGATGTTAGGAACGGGAGTTGTCAATTCCTATGGTACCACTACCTACTAACGAACGGCGTAGCTAATGTTAATGAATGTATTTTTGAGCCATTTAAACAAACCAAATGTCATACCAAAATGTAAGCATGTTTTTTGAAAATAATGTACTAAGTATGCAACAAATGGACATACATAGCATGAAATGTAATTGAAAATAATGTACTAAGTATGAACTAAATGAACATACATAGCATGAAATGAAATGTAAAACAATGTACTAAGTATGCACTAAATGGACATACATAGCATGAAATGAAATGTAAAACAATGTACTAAGTATGAACTAAATGAACATACATAGCATGAAATGAAATGTAAAACAATGTACTAAGTATGCACTAAATGGACATACATAGCAAAAACATAATGAAATCATGTACTAATAGTGTACTAATGAACATAGCAAGTATATGATATGAAAACATGGAAAGCATGAAAGTAACAAGTAGGCACATGTGTTTCACCCCCAAAACGTTTGAAAAACAGTAAAAGAGGGGTGTATGTACTTACTTGAGATTGCTCAATAGTCTTTGGATAACCACCAAGCAATGCTAGAAAGATCACAGAATCAAACGGCACCTAATATAGATAACTATGTAAATAAACGGACCTAAATCGGAAGATCGGGTAGAATGAGGTTTCGTAAACCAAATGAGTATAGGAACTCATGTAATATGGTTTAACAAAGCCTACATTCTAAAACGAAACCTATCCTAAGTGCTTACGACCCATTACGACCCGTTTAGGTAGCTTATGCTCCTTTAACGCGTCGTTCGCGTAAAACGCGTTTGGAACGCCTAACTAGTCCTATGATAAGTATTATATGCCTTAATATGTCTAATATTGTTGTCTAATCAGTTTACATGTGAAAATTTAGGTTACATATGCTTAAATTGAATTTATGCGTAAAAAAAGAATTTTGGTCATTTATCTAAGGCATATAAATTACATATCATACAACTAACTAAACGACGTGACCATAAGATATAACCTCGGAAGGTTATTCCCTATACAACTATGGTCACCTAGTGTGTTTGGTCGGATCCTAATGATCGACCAAATGGGTCGGGTTCGAAAGTATAAGCGGTTGTTTAGACCGCTTACCTTACGACCCTACATAAGCACTAAACCTAAAGTGACGAGCTAAACATGTTAAAACATGTTTAACGAATTTAGAAAATAGGTTTGGTACCAAAACAAACGTTTTTGATACCTAAAAGTAGTTTGGTTACAAAATACGCAGGAATACGCATTTTGGCCGAAACTACGACACGTCACTACACCTAAACAACGTGGTAATCAGTAGGTATAGTCACAAGAGACTAAAACCATCGTGATTACGCTCACGTTATGAAGTTCAAACAAACTTCATGTTGACCATAAACTGGTCAAAGCTGAAAGTCAAACACTGTTTGACTTTCACGCTTAAAACGCATAAAAGAACGAAAGAGGACTTACAAAGGGTCCAAGCAAGGTAATCTTGATCCAAATTGCTCAGGTATGAGGTGCCAAGCCCCAACTTAGAGCAAAAAGGATCAGATTTGTGAGGAACATGAATGAAGGGCATGGGTATATATAGGATTTCTAGGACCGTTAAGATCGTTCCTCGTAAACCGTGCTTAAATCTGGACCGTACACATCATACCCATGGTTTTGAAATACCATGGGCACCTTAGAATAGCCCATAGTTTGCTGAAAAAACATTTGAAATGGCTGGAACATGCTGGAAATGGCTGTAAACAACATTCTGCACATCTGGCAGTTTTACACCGGCCATGTAAGAGTAGAGGGGGGGTCTTACGCCCCAGGCCTAAAACTTCAGATCAGCAAAACAGTTTCAAAAGTTGTTGTTTCAGTCCCTGTAAGTATTAAAGGCCCATTTTGACACGTTTGAGGCTTGTTAAGCCATTTTCAAGGCTCTACAATGATACCTAAACATAAGGGACATGAAACATGCTCAAAAATATGTCGGATGTTGGTTCGTTTGGCCGTACGATCACGTTATTCGGTTAATTACGACGAAATACGAATGAACGCGAAAAACGATCCAAATGACGCGACGAATGGATTTTTCTCATGCCAATCACTAAAATAAAACATTTTAATGATTACATAATTTTTTGGATGTCCGGATGTATTCAGAACGTAAGATATGCGCGAAAATGCAAACCTATGCACTATTTGACGCTTTTAGTCCCTGAATGACCAAGAAGTTTATTTTTGCGCACCAAAAACCTTAAAGCCTATTTCTAAGCTATGTAAAGGATATTTATGGCATATTTAACTGATGATCAAGTTCTGGAATGTTTGTTACAGTACGAATCGGCATACTTTGGCAGTTTGTCGAATTTAGTACCTGTAAGCGAATAAACTTGATTTCGGCACACCAAACCTTCCAAAACTTATTTCTAAGTTAGGTAAGGGTTATTTAAGGTATTTTAAGGCCATGTCACTGTTCCAGAGTGTTTGTCGCATTAAACTGATTATATTTACGCATCAGTGCGCATATAACCTTCCAGAAAGCGATTTAGAGCCCGAAATCGAACAAGAATTGATGTGTGCAAATGATACACATACTTATACAAATCCCAAGTATTAAATACAATATTTCATTGGTTTGGTATTTGTTTGATGGTTGAAGTGACACAGGTGTCACAAATTCACACAAATACAATCACAAGGTAACATTACGGATGTTTGATTAACATAAAAACACTATTAGTTTAGATTAATAAAAATCACAATTAGTATTGACACCATTGTTTTTGTAGTCCACCAACCAATTATTTATCCATCCTTAGGAACCTTTCTCTGATTTGACGTTTGATCTGTAGTTCCATATGTAGTTCATCGACATCCCCTTTTTCTTTTTCTAACGGAAGATCAACCAGCATCTTTAGATCATCAACATTATACCCAAGGATGTCATGCGCATCTACTAATTTGTATTCAGCTTTGTTAGCTCTACAGATGGTCACCTTGGATGTTTCCTTGACTACTTTCCATCTCTCAATCTTTGTATCTAGACTAATTGGAGGTAGATCAAGGACTTCAGTTGGGGGAGGTGATCCTTTTCTTTCCGGGATCTTCACCCCTTGTTAGGAAACCAGTGAAACATCTAATGCAGGTTCTTTTGGGTCAACCATTAGGTTAGGCAGTTCAGACATGGAAAACATGTTTTTTTCAGAGGAGAATGAGGTGAAGTTTCATATTCTTCAAGTAACAGCAGCTTCCTTTTCTTTCTTGTGAGTGGGGAAGTCTGTGATGAAGATTGAGCATCTATTTTCCAATGGATGGTGGAGCTTGTGTGGTTTTGAAAGTGGGTTTAGATACAATTTGTTTTTTAGTCGAATCAACTAGATAATTGACAAATGTTGTTGTTGAAACAGCTGTTTTCTCACCAGCGGGTTTGTTTCGAGTTGATCTCTGACTTTTTGGAGTGTGAGATTTGTGAACCACAGAAATCTACCTTTTGGTTGGAGTCTTAATAACTTTATGGCTGGTCTTTTCTGGCCAGCAGTATTGGTTGGTGATGATATAGTAGATGTTTTGGGATTTGGTGTAGGGTTGGGTTTAAGTGTAGGTTTTGAGGTAAGTGGAAGTGTAGTAGGTTCTTTGGATTGAGAAGCAGCAGTTGTTGATTTCTTGACCCAGGAGCAGTACCTACAGTTGATGCACTCTTTTCTGTTCCGGTAGTATTTTTGGCCCATGCATCTGCCGATTGTTTATCAAGTTTATTAGCCTCTTTTATCATTGCAAGATGTCTCTGATCTTCGTTAACCGTTACACTGATTCACTTGTCCGTTATGAGTTGTTTTAAAGTTGCGAAGTGGTATTCAACCCTGAGATTTCCTTTCCTTCTCACTTTATCTTGAGCCTCCACCAATGCTATGAGATCAACATCTTTTTTTTCTTTTGAGTCATGGCTTTATACTTTTCTTTTTCATCATTTTCTTTGTTTTTCTAGGCTGCAATATCCAACATGTTTTGTCCTTTGTTCTCCCCCTTGTTGGCATCAACATCTTCCTATGGATAATTTGGATACCAAAGAGGTGGAGGAGTGACTCCTGTGAGGTGTACAATTAGCTTGCTTATGTCATTAATAACCCTTTTGTCCTTAATTGCTTGGGATTCTTGATAAAACCTTAAAAGTTTGAATTGGTCTTCATATTTTTCTTCCATGGTTTGAAAATAACCGTTGAAGGTACCTTCGACACTTTGATAGAGAAGTGAGGTTACCTCTTTTGCTGTTTTTGTCAGTGCGGCTTTGCCCTCTACAACAACTGAGCTTTCTGTGGGTGGTGGATTTTTTTTGGAGTGGATAAGGCTTTGAACTTTTTAAACTCCTTGCGTATGGAGTCCAGCTGTTGGGTTTTGTCAGGGCTCAACTGGGATTAAAACTTAGGCATTTTGGTGCCAACCTCCTTGAGGTTTGAGACCTCAACTCTAAGTTCTACCATCATTTTCTTTTAGATTTTATCACCATCCAACTTAATGGAATCATCTGCATCCCCACCACAGGATTTACCTGAGATGGATTTGTCGCTTCACCTTTTGGGCTAAGAATAGGGCACTAAAGTTCCGGGACTTGTGGTTGTGTTTGTGTTTCAACCAAGGTCTCAACGATCTCATCTTCTCGAGTAACCTTTTTCTTTGGCTTTTTGGGTTGTGCTTTGGATTTAGACATTGTTTTTAGTTTTCTTATTTCTGCATTGTGATCCTCATGGATTGTTTCTCCCCCTTGGTTAGCAGTAGTAGTGGGCTCCTCCTTTGATTGGGTAATTTCTTCATCTTTTAAAGCTAATTTTTCTTTATTCAACCGAGTAAAAGTTTGAGCTTGCAAGCATTTAATGACAACCAAACGTCCCCTCTCATAAATGTTGACAGGCAGTACTTGCTTAAGGAGCTGCATACCCAATCTAGGGTACATTAGAAACTTTTTAGTGGTTTGTGTTGGACACCATATCATTAAAAATGATTTTGGAGATTTTAAATTATTGCCCAGACAGAATTGAATAAGCCAAATATTGAGTGTGCATCAGAACTTCATTCCACCCTCACTCTTCCCTGAAAGGCATCGTATAAGGGTGAAAAGGGAATTTTATGTTTGCATAACAATAACTCTTCTACAAAGGCGATTTGCGGGTTATTTGACCTGGATATCATCTCTCAATGAACTAACGAGTCATGACAACTTTTTCAAATTGCTCAACCCCTTGTTAATCACCGAGCTTAAAGGCTATGGTGAGTTGGACAAGTGTAACCGTGACTGGTTTTGAAATAATATCTAATAAAATAGACAAAATATTACATTTCTGGTCTTTGATCTGCCTATCATGTAACGTGGTCATGTACATATCAGGGTGTACATTAATGGCATGAATGTAGGGTGATGTAACTCCGCCATCGACGGCGGAATATGTCGAGGCGTTTAGATTGTTTATAACACATGTACTATTAATAGTGATATTTATTTAATCATACTCAAATTAAAGATTTAATACATAAAAGCAAAATGTCACAAATAAGCATAACAAAATGTGAAACAACATTGTCTCATTATTTTAATCTAAGTCCATGTTTCCTACGTGATTCATCATGCTAGCATAAGTCTCAAATTGTGTTTCTGGAATCATGTATAAAATAAAAGGTTAACTAAAAAGTTGGTGAGTAAACATAGGTATTGTTCTATATAATAAAAATAAAATAGCAAATCATACTCCATGATCAAATATAAGCATATGTAGATAAATGAATTTTGCAACGATCAAACCTACTTGACAATAATAAAAAAGAATAATAGCAGCTTCAATACCCAAGTGTCACGTCTAGAGGCATGCAACGTCAATCAAAAAGTAACCGTTGCCACATCATCACCACTTTTCCATAAACCCTATAAAAACCCTCAACATTACAGAGATTCTTCTTTACCATTATCAAAATTTGCCATCAAAATCTTTACAAAGAGAAAAACTCCTTAATCCACAATCATCGATCATGGCTCTCCTTCTCAAATCCCCACACAATTACCTTCCATATCTCACAAAACTCGACACTAACACTGAATTTATTCAATCATTGATATTCCCACTTCATCAAAATATCATACCATACTAATTGTTGATGCACCCATTCATCTGGACACTCTTCGAGAGTTTTGAGCAAATTCTTATGTTTTACTTCGAGATAAAAAGCCCTTCACAATCATCTCAAAGATTATAGGAGTTGATGTTCAGATTACACCATATTTACTATCCACAACATTCACCCTCAATGACGAGATAGGTGCAGAGTTTTTTTTTTTTTTCAAATAAGAGCTTCATAATGAATTTATAGAGAGTGGGTATGATGCTCAATTTCTAGGAGCAATAATTTTTAAACCAATTTTTCTACCAGAAAATAAGTTTTTCTTTCATACTCTACTCATATGTCTTTCTGCTAAAACCACATCTTTTAATGAAATACCACTAAAAACACAATACTTGGGATATGCTATTTTGACAAATACAAATTACAAGTTGTCCCAAACTCTATTTATGGATATGGTTAGCAATATGAAAGCAAAGAAGAGAGGTACTGCCAAAGCCTTTCTCATGTATCCAAGACTTTTAAGCTATTATCTACAAAAGATGTTGGCACAAAACATTTTTGGCCCTACAGATGAAAAGTCTTTCAAATGGAACATTTACATGCATGATGACTGTTATAAGTCAAGATAATGTTGATGATCAAATTGTTTTAAGAAATCAAACAACATCTATTGTTAAGCCCACTGCTCCTCGTGACCACAATGCACAATCCAGCACTGTGGAACACACACCAGCCATCTCAACACAAACCATTTCCACTCCAATCACCAAATCTAAAAGGAAAACCAAAAAGAGGGTATCTCAGGAGGATGAGATGCCAGAGAGCCCGAGTATCACACAAATGCACCATGAAACATATGTAGGTACTTCCTCCCAACAGATGCAAACATCTAAACCCATCCAAATTCCTCACATATCCACACAAAAAGATAGTGTTGTAAGCACATGGGAACTAAATATAGAGTTTGATGATTCATTTGAACATCTATACTCAAGTCCTTCTCCCATGGTCGATTCTCTTTTCACTTCACCACCCATAAATATACTAACTACCTTGAAACCATTGCTTGATGCAATTGACAAAACTGGTTTGAACATGCCTAGTTCCTGTTAATCACCTATCACTAAGGGCATCCCCTTGCAAGTGACTAGGTTAAGCTCAAAAGATACTACCATCCCACAAGCAGAGGAGGATACACCTCTTGTGTCACAAGTGACACTTTCAGGTTTTTCAAGTGAGGCAGCCACTATAACTATAGAGACAATAGTCTCACAACTGGATAGTGGGTACATAACTAAGACCTCTTTGAAGTCAACAACTGTTGAGTCTACAATAGTACTTTCTCTACCAGTTCAAAGTCCCTAGAACCAAGAACAAGGGTCACTTGGTTCAAAACCAAGTCCAACCACTATTGATGGGAAATATGTTAGAAACTGAGTTTGATATTTGCAAACAAATATCAATTATCACAATAAAATTCACAAACAAAAAGTCATCATCAATGATTGTTTTTCATTAATCATAATGGATTCAAATGTTTTACAATTCAATTGTCTCTACAGTCTCCCCCTCATCTGATCACTTAACAAATCACTTTGTACAAGAGAAACGGTGAAATATGTGATAATAGATCACTAACAGGTGTGATCTATTTACACTAAGTATGAAAGCTCTGTTCAGTGATTGACTGACCTCACCCTAATAGTGACATCTAACATCCCTAACAGAAAAGATTCCACAAATGTTACAAACATCTGTTCAAATCTTATCATCTGTTTAAACTAGTCTAAACACTATTACAAGAATAAATGTTGCTACATTGGAAAACCACTATCTATGTTATCCTCTGTTGTAGTTATCCAAACATCTGTTTGGCCATACAGATGTTTGGTCTTCTTCATCAGACCTTTGAGTTCACTAGTTCCTTGGTCTTCAACAATCTTTAGCTTTCAACAGATGTTGTTTCTTCTTGAACAACGGTTCCAAGCCTTGAAATGTAACTTTTGGTATCTTGATGCGAAGCTCTGCCAAAAATTCTCCTGGGTCTGTAACTTTGCAAAATATCAATGAGAAGCATTCTTAACGGTGTATGCATGATTCTTATGTCAATCACTAGCACGGATTTCACACGTAGCTTGTAGATAAACCGAACCGGTCAGAGTGCATAATTGAAGGCAATTACGGTCCTCACTCTGAATAGGTGTTCAAGATTCACTATCTTTGGGGAAAGAATCGTTCAATCTTTTGCTTATTTCTTGATCAGTGGATCATGTTTTGGCTTTTGGAAATCATCTGTTCTTTTGTAGGTCCAACAATCCCCCCTAGAACAGATGATACCAAAACAGATGTTTATTAGATCAATTTTTATTCCTCTTCAACTTACTCCTGATTTTTGATTTAATTTGTTTTTCATATCTTTTAGAGAGTGAGTCATCAGCATCCCTTTCGAGTGGAAGATTCATCAGATCTTGAAGCTCTTCAATGTTTAAGCTTATCACACTGTTCATTGAAGTCTTTTTCACTTCCCTATTTGCCCTAACTATGGTCAATTTGTGGCTGGCTTTGTCTGAGGACCACTTGCCCTATCAGATCCGTTGGTGGATGGTTGTGATAAAGTGGTGCTTGAGGTATAGATAAGAGATGCATCATGAGTTTCTTCATCATCTTCGTGGACAATGAATTTGGTTCTCCTGGTTTTGATTTGTGGTTTTTGTGCTTTTGATGGTGGTAGTGGAAGTGGTGTAGTGGATTTTCTTTTCAAAAGTCCTTTTGGAGACTTATGAGATGGTAAAGGTGATATTTAGGTAGGTGTAACCTCTGTTTTCACTTTTGTAGTGGCAACAGATGTTTGGATAGAAGAGGCAATGGTTAGAGTGGTGATAGGTATGGTAGTGGTTTGGATAGTTGCAGCAGTGCTTTGACTAACCTCTATTGGACCTCTATTTAAGAACCTTGGTTATCTTGGATTTTCTTCCTTTCAATGATCTCCTCCACTGTTATCTGCATGTTGGCTTCCCTGGTATCTCTCATCTTTTCTTTTTCTACTGCCTTGGCAATTTCTTATTTTCTTGCCTTTTTAAGAGCAACAGTGTCAGACCTTTTTCCAGCCTTTTTGACCAGAGGTGGGAGCTTCCTCATGCATTCTTCTTCATCCCCCTTTTTGGCATCATCGTATTTAGGGAGGGTGAGAGCTTGACCAGTGTTTTAAAAAATAAAGTCTTTAATGGCTTTAACTTCTGCATTTGTATCTTGATACTTGGCATCCACTGTTTGTCTTACAAGCTCTACTTGCATGGAATATCTTTCTTCTAGAACTTGCTTTTGAAGATGCGGATATGGCTGAACATTTTCCCACATTTCTTTTGCAACTTCTGCATTTGATGGTCGAGGTCTGGAGTTTTGGATCAAAATTTTCAACATTTCTTTGATCTCTCCAACATATATTTCCAAATTTGTGACCCTCTGCATCAATTCTTGATAGTTTAATCCATTACCTGAGTTAACAGGAGCATCTGAATTCCCACCAGAGGTGGTTAAAGTTGGTGTAGAGACTATTGTCTCAAAATCTGTTGCCTTCAAGGGGATCTTAATAATGTAGCCACTGTTTAACTATGAGACTGTTGTCTCTACAGTTTAGTAGTTGACCCACTTAAAATACCAACTTGTGTCTCTTTAGACACATGAGGTGTTGCCTCCTCTTCTTGGGGGATAGCAATGATCCATGAGCTTGCCTTAGTCACTTGTTGAAGTGAACTCTCTGTGATGTGATGTTGAAAGGAACTAGGTATATGCAAATCAGATGTATCAATTGCATCAAGAAATTTCTGTAAGGGTGATAGGAATGTTGAAGTAGGTGGAGGTGTGGAAAGAGAAGCAGCCCCTGGGAGAGGGGCTTGAGTAGAGATATTTAAGTGAAATATATCCCCCTTGGTTTATATCCCCTGTGCTTACATCACTCTCCTTTTGTGAGGATGAGTGAGGAGTTTGGAAGGGTAGATGTTTGCATCTGTTGTGAGGAAGTAACAACAGATGTTTGTTGCATTTACAGCAGGAATCTCTGGCATCTCAACCCCCAGAGATCCTTTATTTTTTGTTTTTCTTTTGGATTTGGGGATGGAAATTGAAGTGGTTTGTATAGACGTGTCTAGTGTGGGTTCCACAGTGCTGGGTTGTGCAATGTGGCCACCAGGAGCAGTGGGCTCAAAAACAGATGTTGTAACATCTGTTGCTTGGTTTTCTAAAATGTTTTCTTGTACAACATTTCCTGGCTTTTGTCCATCATGCGTGTAAAACTTTCATTTGAAAGACTGTTACTTTCAAGTGCTTCACCCTTATCAAAGTTTTATTTTCTTAAAACGTTTTCAAGGTAAAAGCTTAATAGTCATGGATAGATGAGAAAATGATTACCAGCTCCTCTCTTGATTGCCCTTAAATTTGCTACCAAATCTAGCAGCAGTATATGAGATAGCTTATATTTGAATTTCTCAAAATAACATACCCTAAATACTAAGGTTTTAGGGGTATTTCGTTAAAAGTAGTGGGTTTAGAAGATAGGCAAACTAAGAAGGTATAAAAAAAGAATTTCATTTCAGGTGGGAACTTTGGGTTGAAAAGTTTTGCTCCCACTGTCTGACCTTCATAGCCCCTTTCTATAAACTCAGCATGTAAGTCATTTCGGGGTAAGATTCCATACCTGTCAGATCCTCTAGTCGAAACATGGAGATGGATTTTATGGTCATTTCCACATGTTCTTTATTAATGGTGGAGGTTATAAGAAAGGGCTTTTTGTTTTGCAATGTAAGCTTTGCATTTGACCAAAATTCTATGTGGGTGGAAAGATAGATAAGGCATTTCCGGTGAGAATGTAAAGATATTTTGATGAATTTACGATGTCGATGATGCAGTGAAAATCCGTATTCTTGTTATGCTTTACAAGATACGGTAAGTAGTTGTGTGGGGTTTCTAATTTGTGGGCCATGCTGAACTTTTGCTTAAATCTTTTTAAAATATTCTATGTAGATGATCTTTTGATTGAATGTAGATTTTGATGGAAGCTAATTTGGAGTTTTTCTGATTTTAAAATGCTTTTGGAATTTATTGTCACACCCCCAAAATCCACCATGCGGAGTATCACCGCTTGGGGGCGTGACATGACCAGGATCGAGCCACCAATCATATTGAACATCGTAATTAAGTAAATAAGACCAACCACAATACGATTGGTGACCAAAGCTAGTTAACCAAGTTTTAATTTAGACAGCGGAAGCATAAACGTAAAGTTCAAAACATAAGTTCGCAGTTCATAAGTTTAAAGTCCAACACTTAGGTTTAATAAGTTCATAATGTTTTAAATATTAAACACTGGACATAACCGTCCGTACACCACAACGACTCCTTCCTCGTATGTGATCCTTAACGCTTGTATGGACTTGGAATGTGAAGATCAAAATCAAAAAATGGATGGATGTGGGTGTGTGTGTTCGGCCGAGAGCCAAAGAGAGGGAGAGAGTGTGTGTGTTTGTGAGTTGTGGTTAAGGTTATGTTGTGTTAAGACTAGAACTTATAGACAATTCTCAAGTTAATTGTCCAAAGGATTATGTGTCTACTTGATATTAGACACATGGATTATTATAATCAAATAAAGGACGAGGGGTGTCACCATATGGTGACCGAACTCGGTTTGGGGGGGGGGGGTATTTGGTTAGTTTCCAACTAGATAGTTAAGCATTAGTTAAGTTAAGTGAAGGTTAACTCGGTTACTTATGCATTATGCGTTATAGCGGGTGTTAGGGTATTCAGGGACCCTAGCTGGCTCAGAAAAAGATAAACAATGTGAATGGCAATATTTTTAGGTTCCGGGTAAAGTCCGGTTGTTCGGTTCGACACTGTTCCGATAAACTGCTTAATTAATCCGTATAGCGTCCTACTTATATATTTTTGCTACGTTTTTACTTTCTAACACTTAGGAAAATATAACGGACTATTTAGTGACCTTTCTGTACACTATTAGTATATTAACAAATACGTGTGAGCATAACACAGATATCAGAAAGCAGTTTAGTGATTCCACACAGTCGTCAAGCACATTAATTATTATTAATAAACTGTACGGTTACATGTAAATTCGAGGGTTGTCACATTCTCCCCCTGTTAAGAGAATTTCGTCCCGAAATTTAGCGCGTGGTTACTGAGGAAGCTAGTTAAGTTGCGTTGTTTTCCATATTTTCCTGGGGCGTCACATCATCCCCCCGTTGATTTGGAATTTCGTCCCGAAATTCTGCAGTAGCTTCAGCCTCAGTAGTGGTTGCGTTTTTCTTAAACAGCTGGGGGTACTTGAGTTTCATTTGGTCTTCTCGTTCCCAGGTATACTCTGGGCCACGACGAGCATTCCAACGAACTCGAACGAGAGGTATTCTTGTGTGCTTGAGAATCTTAACATCTCGATCAGTAATCTCTACTGGTTCCTCGACGAATCGCAGCTGGTCGTCGATTGAAAGTTCCTTGAGAGGAACTATGAAGGTCTCATTTGACAGACACTTCTTCAGATTTGACACGTGGAATACGTTGTGAACTCCGCTGAGTTTTTCGGGTAGATTCAACCTGTAGGCTACCGTACCAATTTTCTCAATGACTTCGAATGGGGAAAACTAGAATTCTAACAACTTATCCTTTGAGCTCAATGACCTCCAACATTTTGATCCCACTGATCTGGAGGAAATGGACATTTCTGCACCAATTGGCACTGCTGAGTGTAAGAACCAGCAAGTTTTACAAGAGAACAGGTAGAAATTTTCCAGGACTACATGGGAATCTAAAAGTGGGGTTGGATAAGTCCAAAATAAAGTGCTACAAGTGTAACAGGCTAGGACACTTTGCTAGAGAATGTAGAAGTCAAAATAATGGTCCAATCATTACACATCCTAGCCCTAGACCTCAAAATACACTAAACACTGTGCATTATTCCCAATATACCCCTGCTCCACGTATGCAAAACACTACCCACTTTGCACATCCTATAAACACTGTTCCAATGCAATATGTTCAAACCACTATTCGACAAATCCAGTATGTCCAAGCCCCTGTATCTCAGGTTCAAGTGCAACAACCTGCACCACAACATGCTACACAAACATCTGCTCCAACAGAGGCCAGTCAGCAAAGCTTCTTTACTCAAGGCTTTGTTGATTGGAGTAGCCTGCCTGAAGATTTGAATGATGATAATTTTTCTCTATTTGCTAATTTTGATTTTCCAATGATGAATTCTGTTTTATGGCATTAGAGACAATACCAGAAGGGCAGGAGTCTGAAGAAGTGGAACCCAGTGCTGAAACAGTGGATGAAGTTGCTGAAGCAGTGGTTACTGCTGTTGTTAGTGAATAGCTGTTAGAGAAGAAAGATTCAGAACCACTGTTGGAACCTCTGGCTGACCCATGGGATGGTAGAATGTGTGAGGAAGAATGTGGTTGTGCCATGATGGCTGCAGCTAAGGTATCACCTCAGGTCTTGAAAATTTGTGCTCAGACAAATGCATTATTGCATTTACAAATATAAAAGAGCTGAATGAAAACCTTAGGGATAAGATTTTAAAAAATGAAGTGCAATTTGAAAAATCTGTTAAAGAATTGAAAAACAAATTGTATGAAAAGGAAAATAAAATCTGCAGTCTGAAGCATGAACACACCATAACCAAGGATCAACTCCAAGCGATGGTAGAAAAATACCAAGTTTGTAAAAAGGAGTTGGAATCCACGCAAATCACTTGTGAAAAATGGGTGGAATCCTGCAAAGGTTATGAGCTGATATTAGAGAAACAGATCAAAAGCAATGTAAAGTTTGGCATAGGCTTCAGGAAAAATAACCAAACTGAAAACACTACTGAAAATGATTCTGGTTCAGTTGAGATAATACCAACAAACAAGGATGGTCAAGAAATTAAAATCACTAATAAAAATGGTAATAAAATCATTTTAGAAAGGCCAGAGGGGTCATCAACCTTTGAAGATATTGAAAAATATCAATTCAAACCTACCTAGTCAGACGAATGTGACATCCTTGAGAATTTCAAACCAATGGACTTTTCCACAGTTGAGGGTGTTAAAGCACCTAAGGCTAAGATCATCCCTCTTAAAAATATCCCAACAGAGGTTAAAAACTCTGTTGCAAAGGAAGTTGAAAAGAGAAAGAAAAGAGAAAAGGTTAAAAATATGTTTTGTGACTTTTGTGAAAAGAGAAACCATTCCACAAAGGACTGTTTTCATCTAAAAGCTTTTGACAAAAAAAAACAAGTATAATTGAGCCTGAACCTATGTGCACCATTTGTGGAAAAACTAATCATCTTACTCAAGAGTGTGTGTACCTCAAAAATTTTGAGGTTAAAAGAAAGAGTACACTTCAAAAACACTTGAGAGTTCATCAAAATCATCCATCAAGAAAAACCAACCATTTGTGTCTGTCCAAACAGCTGTTACAAAATAGTTGAACAAAACCTCTCCTCTCAGAGAGGTGGAAGTGACAGATGCACCACCTTCAAACCAATCCAAAGAGGAAAAGGTCAACCTCCATACCAAAGGGTCCCACATGTTTATGAGGCTTACAAAAAGCCTTCTAAACCCAAAGTGAACAGGCATCCTTTTCGATTTCAACATCTGACAGGAAATGGTCCACAACAGTGGTTAGAGAAAAATGTTTCAAAATCTATTCAAAACCCTTATCTAACCACTGCCCATGTTCCTAGACTTGAGGCTGATCTTGTTGTGACCCCATCCAAAGCCTTATTGGCTTTAAGGACCCCCCTAAACTAATTGTTTACTTGATGTGCAGGGAGCTTCTACATGCTTAGATAGTTTACGGTATGTATATAGTGGAGGCTCCAGGCACATGACTGGATGTAGAGCCCTACTCAAAGATTTCAAAAACCATGGAGGGTGTGATATATCTTTTGGTAACAATTCTAAGGGAAAGGTGTTGGGGTCTGGAACAGTTCAGAATGGGAATCTCAGGTTTGAAAATGTCAATCTTATTGATAATCTGAAGTTTAACCTCTTTAGTGTCTCACAAATGAGTGACAAAGGCTATGGGTCATTTTGCACTAAGGATAACTGCAAGATTATTGGGCCAGAAATGGTGAAAAGATTGAAGATGTCATAGTCGGGGGTAAAACACTGCTTGTTGCTCAAAGGAGTGGCAATGTGTATGTAGTTGATATGTCCAAATATTACCCAATGACTGATGCTTATCTGTTCTCAGCTGCCTCTAACAAAGAGACAGAATTATGGCACAGAAGACTTGGGCACACAAATCTCAAAACTATCACTACACTCTTAAAATAAGGCCTTGTAAGAGGTCTCCCACAAAAACTTTTTACTTGTTCTGAGCATTGTGTTTCCTGTCTAAAAGGTAAACAACATAAAAGCTTATAAAAGTCCATTGAAGAGTCCAAAACAACCAAGTGTTTGCAAATGCTACACATGGATTTGTTTGGCCTAGTAAAAATCATGAGTTCGAAAATGAAAAGATATTGTTTGGTTATTGTAGATGATTTTTCTAGGTTTACATAGACTTACCTTTTACATTCTAAAGATAAGACTGCAGGTATTTTGCAAGAATTTATCAAATAGGTTGAAAAGCAATTTGACTTGCCAGTAAAAATCTTTAGAAGTGACAGTGGAACAGAGTTTAGAAACAAGGAGTTGGATGACTTCCGTGTGTCAAAAAGGATTGTAAGGCAGTACAGCATCCCAAGAACACAAGAACAAAATGGGGTGGTTGAAAGGAAAAATAGAACTTTGATTGAAGCTACCAGAACAATGCTTGCAGACTCAGGTTTACCCTTAACTTTTTGGGCAGAGGCTGTAAACACTGTTTGTTATGTGCAGAACAGAGTTTTGATCAAACCCAGGCATCAAAAGACTGCCTATGAAACTCTGTTCAAAATCAAACCACTGATCTCATACTTTAAAGTCTTTGGTTGCCCATGCTTTATTTTAAATTTAAAAGATTCAATTTCAAAATTTGCGGCCAAAGTAGATTGTGGTTATCATTTGAGATACTCAACCACTGCCAAGGCCTATAAAGTGTTTAACACAAGGACTAGGTGTGTGGAAGTGACTTTGAATGTAAAGTTCAATGAACTTTTTCACTGAAAATCCCTGCAAACCCTGTTGAATTATTTAATCTTGATAAATTTACATTTGAAGATGTGTCTGTCAAGGCTAACCCTGCAGGTACCTCAGAACCTCCACCACAAGATTATGGATATGATATTGTGATCCCACAATATAAAATTACATCCACCACCAGAGCAGCAGATGTTCAAAACAACTGTCAAAGTTCATCCACTGATGCATCAATAGTTGTTGACCAAAGTAGCCCTCTAACCTCTGCCACCACATCATCCCCAACCACTGTTGGTAAAAATCCTTCAACAGTGGATAAAAATCAACATTGTGCCACACCCATTCTGTAACGCCTGCTTCCCTACACTTTTAAATTTTGTCACTTTTAGCCCCTATACTATGTGATATTTGATACTTTTAATACTTGGTGAATCTTATGCTATGATACTTAATTCATAATACTAGATTCTTGATATTGGAATCTTGATTCTTGATACTTGATACTTGGAAACTATGATTCTTGATACTTGATACTTGGAAGCTATGATTCTTGACTCTTGATACTTTCGTGCTTGACTCTTGAGACTCGTGAAACTAGAGACTTGGTTGAACGGGAGACAGGAGACTTGTCACTGGCGGAATCTATGAAACTTGGAATCTTTTGTGTTAATGATGTAATATAGTTATGTGATACTATTACCCAATAATACGTGACATAACGCTTAATCTAACTCGCAAAATGAATCAAAGACGGTGAAACGGAAAGGGTGGGATTGACAGAATGGCAATCCGATCGGATGATCAACCGATCGGATGGTCATTCGATCGAACTTCGATCCAATCCGTGCACACCGTCTCTCTCCCTCTCTCTGACACTATAAATAGGCCTGTCACATCATTCACACTGATGTGACAGCCTCACTCGACCCAGACGCACGCACTCCCCTTTTTCTTCCATTTCTCGACGATTTCGGTACGTTTTACACTAGGTTCTTGTACATCTTTGATATATGCACTATTCTCTACGTGATTCTCCTTTGAAATCACACTTTTCACCATGAAATCTCTAAGATTTGAACTCTTGGGGGTGACGGCGGTTTGTGCCAAACTGTTGTGTGATGTCATTCTAGGCAACATCTAGCTCAGATCTGAGAAATTTCATGCGTTTTACACCGAATCTTTACTAAATCTAGACTTTTTAGCTAAAACTTATGTTTTCTCTCATCTTTTCTTAACTTTTCACTTAAAACGGTGGGATCCGATCTAAACGGACTATAGACTTGAAGATTAGTCTAGAGTCGGCTTGGAAATGGATTGCTGCCGGAAAAGATGACCGGAGTACGGATTCCGACAAAAGCACCGTCATGGACATACACCTGAACGGACTGGGGTGATTCCCATCTGATTAGAACGGCTGTACATTGACGTGTTTACCATTGTCTCAATACGTACCATGACGTCACGTTAAACTTGAAACTTAGAAACTTAACAAGGTTGTGAACGGGACAAGGACAACTCAATCGAATGGCAATCCGATCGGATAGCCATCCGATCAAGTGACACTTGCCTCTTAACCTTATACACTTTCAAACTTTGATCGTCAAATGACAATCCGATCGGACTGTCATCCGATCAAACTGTCATCCGATCGAAGTGACAATGTGTCTTGGAACCTTTCAACACTTAGAAACTTTTTCAGAAACTTGAAACTTTGGAAACTTATATGATCGAATGGCAATCCGATCGAACCGCTGTCTAATCGGATAACCATCCGATCAAAGTGATCTAACTTGAACACTTGGTAACATTTTGGAATCTTAGCACTTGGATCGAATGGCCATCCGTACGGATGACCATCCGATCGGATGGCAATCCATCCCACACACACCTAAGTCATCTCAATCAAATGGCAATCCGATCAGACTGTCTTCTGATCGAATAGCCATCCGATCCAATGACTGATCCGACACTTTGTGCAATCTCGTTATTCTGTCCGACACTTACCTGTCGTAATCTAATCAGGCTAACTCTAAAAAGCTCCCTTTGATCCAATAATAGTTAACCTGTTAAGCAGTCACTGTGAGTATACTCGATCCTTTTTTATTTAAACTTTGGGATGCAACATGTATTCTATTAAACTATGATACTTGAAACTTTTGGAATCTAAACTCTATCCTATGTGTATGTGAAACTGGTGATTCTTGATTCTTGATTCTTTATGCTATGTGAACGTTTAATCTAGAGTGTGTAGTTCTGCCTTAACAATAGTAGCACTGCAGGAGATGCACCTCCCCATTATTCTCGGGGGTATTGTTAGGAGGATTCTAGTTTTTCTTGATTCTTGGGAAAATAACAAAGCATCGGGACACTTGGGCTATCACTTAGACTGCGAACACTAGCATGGCTGAAACTATTTTGTTATCATTACATGATGGATATGAGTTGTTTTTAATCTATTATTCTATATACTCAAACTTGTATACTCGCCAGTACGTTTTGTACTGATTGTATTTTAATACATGTTGCAGGCTGATAGAATGCTGGGCACTCGAATCAAGCTAGGATGATGCTTAGAAACTCATCTAGATAATTAAGTTATGAACACTATTTGAGACTTAATGTAATCTATTGATACTTGTTGGTTGGTTTGATATTCTAGACAGTTTATTTCATTAAATCTACTTAATCTATATTGAAACAATAGTGTTATGGAAATCTCATGAACAATCTGAAACGCTTAGTACCGCACCCCGATGTTTCCACCATCGGTTGGGGTGTGATAGATTGGTATCAAAGCCATAACTATAGGGAATTAGGATGAGTAGGAATACTTGCCCTAGTCTATAGTTCTAGGAATCTTGACTCTTATCTGTTGTTTAAGACTTATGCATTCTACCGTAACTGCTTCCTAGCAGCACATTTCCTATTAAACTTACATGCCTTTCCTGAGGCTGATACATTACACAGTTGATACTTTGAAAACACTGCTAACCAGTGTTTGTATTTTGCACGAGATTTGCCCTCAAGTCAGGAGTGACATCCGAACCTTGATGGGAAACCTCCATATTATTCTAGTGGGTCTGGTCTGTTGATAAGTACCGATGCTATTAGGGTACAATGTTGTCAAGATAGAGGTGAAACTCAGACCTTGATAACTAGTCCCACTCCTTGATATTTTTATGTCTCGCCAAAGTCTCGAAATTCCCAATCAATTAGGAACGTGAAATGGCCAAAAGGACGAATATCGTAGGCCTAACGTCGATGATGTATTTGTCCAAGTAAGTCAAGACACGTTACCTCAATTCGAAAGGGGTTCGAATCACTTTGGTTAGTCACCGTTCCCCTACCCGGAACAATCCTATGTTTTATGAGCCTATCTTTTATGTTATCTCGATTTTATGTATGGTTTTAAACTTGATTCTTCGTTCTTCGTTTATCTTGAGGCATTTACACAATTTGCACGTATGTCCGCAAATCTAAAATGTTAACTCTAATCTCAGGATCAAACTAAATTTATGAATCTTTATTCATGATGATAATCTATGTGGGAATCTTAATCGACTATGATGCTATGCGAATCTATCTGATGAATCTATGTGTTGTTGTGGTTGTAAAGCGCTAAGTGTAACATGGCATAGAAATGCGAGGGAAAAGTGACGTGTCTGAAACATGGTGGATACGCTTCTGGTACTTCCTATATATAAATGTTCCCGACATGTTGCCAACTTTCGTACTAAGTGCCATGTGAAACTTAGTGTTTGCAGACCGGTGATGAGATGGTTGAAATCTAATCTAGGAAACTACTTGTGTAATCTATGTGGAAACTATGTGAAATCTACGCGTAATCTATGTGTACTCTAGCATAATCTATATGTAATCTATGTATGTGTTGTTTTGAGTAACAAAATGCGAAACGTAGCCTAGCGCCGAAGACGAGGCGAATGTGGCATGTCCAAAACATGGTGGATACGCCGCTGGTACTTCCTATATATAAGTGTTTCTGGCATGTTACCAAACCTTCGTACCACGCGCTAAGTGAAGTTCGTAGTTTTGTAGGCTCGGGTTAAAGTTGTGGAATCTACTTGGTTAATCTATGTTGATGAAATCTATTTGGCTAATCTATGTTATGAGAAGTGATGGTGTCTAATGTTGTGGATTAACGAAGCATGACACCGATGACAAGACGGACGTGGCATGATTGAAGCATGGTGGATACGCCGCTGGTACTTCCTATATATAAGTGTTTTCGTCATGTTGCCAAACTTTCGTAGCACATGCCATGCGGGATTTCTCTGTTTTGTGGATTGTTAACGCATAATCTATGTGAATCTATTTGAATCTATTGGAATCTATGTGAAACTATTGGAATCTATTGGAATCTATGTGAATCTATGTGAATCTACTGGAATCTATTGGAAAATATGCGAATCTATTGAGTTAATCTATATGAATTTATCAGGTTAATCCGCATATGTATGATGATGATGATGATGATGATGAGTGTGTTTTGCGACAAGTAACATGACACCGAGTACGAGGCAGAAGCGATGTGCCTGAAGCGTGGTGGATACGCTGCTGGTACTTCCTGTATATAAGTGTTTCTGACATGTTGCCAAACTTCGTACAACTTGCCATGCGAAGGTTATGGGTTTGTTGTGTTGAGTCTATTGGAATCGATGTGAAACTTGAATCTTTAATCTATGTGAACCTTTTTGAATCTTGATCTTAATCTATCATGTTCGAATCTATACTGTGAGACTTTGTGAATCTAGACTTATACGATCCTCTTGTTGGATCTTTAGGATGTCTTCTCGTAAGCTATCCGACACTCTCAAGAGATCCAGGGAGAAGTCTCAGTAAAAGATGATGTCATTAATGGCCGACCAGATTACTCGAGTCATGCCAAAGATCGTCTCTGAGATCCAAGGATCAAACACTCCTTCATCCTCTGTGGACTCGAAGGCCGAGAAGCTAAAGCCTGCTAAGTTCAGCTACAAACATTTCATCTCGTGCAACCCTAAGCCTTTCACAGGCAGTGATGGGGTGACCGCTATGCTCGAGTGGCCAAATCATCTAAAGACTAGGAGTGCAACGGGAATGTTTCAAGGCAGAGCGTTGGAGTGGTGGTCTAATGAGAGAAACATCCGTTCGAATGAAGAATCCTATGCTCTTCCATGGACCGAGGTGCGTGAACTAATGATGCTTGAGTTCTGCCCTCCCCATGAACAACTGAAGCTCGAAGAAGAGTTCTGGCACTTGAAGCAGATTGGTGATGATAATATGGCTTATACTACCCATTTCAAGCAGCTCAGCTTGATTGTACCTCACTTGGTTTCTACCCCTAAGCGCATGATAACCAAGTACATCAATGGTCTACCTCCTGCTATGCGTGATTCTATTGAAGCAACTCAACTCAACACTATTAAGGAAGTCTACCATCTTGTAGCTAGTCTCAACAACAACCGCGTACGTGATAAGCAGTTTGCTACTCCTACCTCTTCTAAGTCTGCATATTAAGTTACCCAGCAGCCAAGCGGCAACAAGAACAAGAAGAGGAAATCTCAGGGTTCAGGATGCAATGCTATTGTTCCTGCTGCAAACCCTGCTGCTAAACCTGTTCCTGCTGCTGCTGTACCAAACACTACTACTCCTGAAGTGAAGAGGCAGTACACTGGGCCTCACCCCAAGTGCACCACTTGCACTTTCCATCATCCTGCTAACTCTGCATGTCGTTTGTGTACCAATTGCAATCGCTATGGTCACATGACTCCCTATTGTCGTCAAGCTAACCCTGCCCCACCAGCTCAGCAAGCCCCAGCTCAGACAGCCCTGCCAGCTCTTCCAGCTCCTCAGCAGAACCCTAGGCCAGTCAACATTGTTCGTGCATGCTACAAGTGTGGAGATACTACTCATCTTCGTAATCAGTGTCCTCAGCTGAACCATGACCAATAGCCAGCCGCTCGTGGACGAGCGTTCAATCTTAATGCTAATTAGGCTCGTAACGACAATGACGTCGTTAATGGTACGTTTCTCGTGAATAACCTTTACGCTTCGATTCTATTTGATACCGGTTCCGATAGAAGCTTTGTGTCCGTAGAATTTGAATCTTTGTTAAATTATGCACGCTCTAAGTTACCAAAGTCGTTTTCGGTGGAGATTGCCGATGGGAAGTCTATTCTAGTTGATTATATTCTTTGTGGTTGTTCCTTGACTCTTAACGACCACGTGTTTACTATTGATCTAATACCCATGCAATTGGGTAGTTTTGATGTCATTATCGGTATGGATTGGTTGCATAAGAATCATGCCAAGATTGCCTGTCACGAGAAATTTGTTCGTCTACCTCTACCGTCCGGTGATATTTCGCATGTCTATGGAGACCGAGCTTCGAAAGGACTGAATTTGATGTCATGCACTCAGGCGAACAGATGCTTACGTAAACAGAACTTTGCCTTCTTGGCCCACGTGGTGGAACAAAAGGGCAAGGGGAAGAACATAAGTGACGTTCCAGTAGTGTGTGATTTCCCTGATGTCTTTCCTGAAGATATTCCTGGTCTTCCTCCTCCTAGATCCGTTGATTTTCGTATTGATCTCATACCTGGTGCGACTCCTGTCGCCAAAGCTCCTTATCGACTTGCACCTTCCAAGATGCAAGAGCTATCTAGTCAACTTCAAGAACTGCTCGACAAGGGATTCATTCGTCCAAGTACCTCTCCTTGGGGTGCTCCTGTGCTATTCGTCAAGAAGAAATATGGTTCATTTTGTATGTGTATCGACTACCGTGAACTTAATAAGCTTAACGTTAAGAATTGTTATCCTCTCCCTCATATCGATGATCTGTTTGACCAACTACAAGGCACGTCCCGTTTCTCTAAAATCGATCTTCGTTCTGGTTATCATCAGCTTCGTGTACTCGAGGATGATGTACCCAAAACCGCTTTTCGCACTCGTTATGTACACTACGAGTTCGTGGTCATGCCTTTTGGATTGACCAACGCACCCGCTGTGTTCATGGATCTTATGAATCGTGTTTGTAAACCCTATTTGGATCATTTTGTGATAGTCTTTATTGATGATATTCTCATTTACTAGAAATCTAAAGCTGATCATGCTCGTCATTTACGCTTGATGCTTGAACTCTTACGTGGTGAACGCTTGTATGCTAAATTTTCTTAGTGTGAATTTTGGATTGATGAAGTGCAATTTCTTGGTCATGTCATTAGTATGCATGGTATTCATGTTGACCCTTCTAAAATCGAAGCTGTGAAGAATTGGAGTACGCTAAAATCTGCATCTTAGATTCGTTCCTTTTTAGGATTGGCGGGTTATTACCGTCGATTCATCTCAGACTTTTCTAAGATCGTCGTTCCTCTCACTTCGTTGACTCAAAAAGAGAAACCTTTTGCTTAGGGTCCCGAGCAAGAGGAATCCTTTCAGACTCTTAAGACCCTTTTGTGTAACGCTCCTGTTCTTACTCTCCCCGATGGAAACGACGATTTCGTAGTATACTGTGATGCCTCAAACCATGGCTTGGGCTGTGTACTCATGCAGCGGGACAAGGTTGTTGCATATGCCTCTCGTCAACTCAAGGTGCATGAGAAAAACTATACTACTCACGATCTGGAGCTTGGTGCAGTTGTGTTTGCGTTAAAGATCTGGCGACACTACCTGTATGGAACTAAGTGTGTGGTTTTCATTGACCATAAGAGCCTCCAACATATCTTTGACCAAAAGGAACTGAACATGCGACAGAGACGTTGGGTAGAATTGCTTAACGACTACTACTGCGAAATTCACTATCATCCTGGCAAGGCGAATGTAGTGGTTGACGCTCTTAGTCGTAAAACTCATGTCAAAGCTATCCGTATCTCTAGTGATCTCCATGCGTGTATTCGTGAAGCTCAGTATTCGTCAGCTAATGAAGGTAATCTAATTGTTGAAATACATGGTGCCGCTGTGGATCAGCTCGAAACTAAGTCTAATGGACTTCAATACTATCTTAATCGCATCTGGGTGCCAGATTGTGATAACCTCTGTGAGCTCATTATGAATGAGGCACACAAATCCCGTTACTCTATTCATCCAGGCGCTGATAAGATGTACCATGACTTGCGTACGACTTATTGGTGGCCTGGTATAAAGAAGGACATTGTTGTATATGTCTCTAAGTGCCTTACTTGTACAAAGGTTAAGGCTGAACATCAATGTCCTTCTGGACTCTTAGAACAACCCGAAATCCTAGTTTCGAAATAGGATAGCGTTGCTATGGACTTTATTACTAAACTACCTCGTACACCTTCTGGTCACGATAGTATCTGGGTGATTGTTGATCGTTTAACCAAATCCTCCCACTTTCTTCCTATTCGCGAAGATTATAAAGTGGAGAAACTTGCTCGAATCTATACCGATGAGATTATATGCCGTCATGGCATCCCTCTTGACATAATCTCAGACCGTGATGGTCGTTTTACTTCACGTCTTTGGCAAACTTTTCAATCCACTATGGATTCTCATTTGAATCTTAGCACGGCCTTTCATCCTCAAACGGATGGACAGACCGAGCGTACTATTCAGACCCTAGAGGACATGCTCCGTTCTTGCGTCATTGACTTTGGTTGTAACTGGGATGTACATTTACCATTGATTGAGTTCTCGTACAACAACAACTATCATTCCAGTATTCAGATGGCTCCTTTCGAAGCTTTGTATGGACGCAAGTGCCGATCTCCTCTCAGCTGGCATGAGATTGGTGACAAGCAGTTTACTGGCCTTGAAATCATTCAAGAGACAACGGATAAGATTCTTCATATTCGTGATAACTTGATCAAGGCTAGGAGCAGATAAAAGAGCTATGCTAATCAAAGGCGAAAGCCTCTGGAATTTGATGTTGGTGATCGAGTCCTTCTCAAGGTATCTCCCTGGAAGGGAGTGGTTCATTTTGGTAAGAAGGGAAAGCTCACCCCTCGCTATGTGGGTCCTTTCGCGATACTCGAAAGGATTGGCAAGGTGGCGTACAGACTTGACCTGCCACAAGAACTAAACAATGTGCATCAAGTGTTCCACGTATCTAATCTACGTAGATGTCTAGCCGACGAGGAACTACAGGTTCCCCTTAAAGACTTGCAAATAAATGAAGCTGTACACTTTGTGGATAAACCGGTCGAAATTATGGATCAAGGTGTCAAGTGACTGAGGCACAGCAAAATTCCCATAGTCAAGGTTCGATGGGAATGAAAGCGTGGCGCCGAATTCACTAGGGAACTTAAAAGTGAAATGAAGACCAAGTACCCGCAGCTCTTCGAGCAGTCTTCTTCCTAGATTTTGGGGACGAAATCTCCTACAGGAGGGGAGACTGTAACGCCTGCGTCCCTAGACTTTTAACTTTTGTCACTTTTAGCCCCTATACTATGTGATATTTGATACTTTTAATACTTGGTGAATCTTATGCTATGATACTTAATTCTTAATACTAGATTCTTGATATTGGAATCTTGATTCTTGATACTTGATACTTGGAAACTATGATTCTTGATACTTGATCCTTGGAAGCTATGATTCTTGACTCTTGATACTTTGGTGCTTGACTCTTGAGACTCGTGAAACTTGAGACTTGGTTGAACGGGAGACTGGAGACTTGTCACTGGCGGAATCTATGAAACTTGGAATCTTTTGTGTTAATGATGTAATCTAGTTATGTGATACTATTACCCAATAATACGCAATGCAACGCTTAATCTAACTCGCAAAACGAATCAAAGACGGTGAAACAGAAAGGATGGGATTGACCAAATGGAAATCCGATCGGATGACCAACCGATCGGATGGCCATTCGATCGAACTGCCATCTGATCCGTGCACACCATCTCTCTCCCTCTCTCTGACACTATAAATAGGCCTGTCACATCATTCACACTGATGTGACAGCCTCACTCGGTGCAGATGCACGCACTCCCCTTTTTCTTCCATTTCTTGGCGATTTCGGTACGTTTTACACTAGATTCTTGTACATCTTTTCACGTGATTCTCCTTTGAAATCACACTTTTCACCGTGAAATCTCTAAGATTTGAGCTCTTGAGGGTGACGTCACCATGGCGGTTTGTACCAAAGTGTTGTGTGATGTCATTCTAGTCAAGATCTAAGGAATTTCATGCGTTTTACACCGAATCTTTACTAAATCTAGACTTTTTAGCCAAAACTTATGTTTTCTCTCATCTTTTCTTAACTTTTCACTTTAAACGGTGGGATCCGATCTAAACGGGCTATAAACTTGATGATTAGTCTAGAGATGGCTTGGAAATGGACTGTTGCAAGAAAAGATGACTGGAGTACGGATTCCGACAAAAGCACCGTCATGGACAGACACCTGAACGGACTGGGCTGATTCCCATCCGATTAGGACGGCTGTACATTGACGTGTTTACCATTGTCTCAATACATACCATAACGTCACGTTAAACTCAAAACTTAGAAACTTCACAAGGTTGTGAACGGGACAAGGACAACTCAATCGAATGGCAATCTGATCGGATAGCCATCCGATCGAACTGCCATCCGATCAGGTGACACTTGCCTCTTAACCTTATACACTTTGAAACTTTGAATCTTTGACCGTTAAATGGCAATCCGATCAGACTACCGTCCGATTGAACTGCCATCTGATCGAAGTGAAAATATGTCTTGGAACCTTTCAACACTTAGAAACTTTTTCAGAAACTTGAAACTTTGGAAACTTCTATGATCAAATGGCTATCCGATCTAACCGCCGTCCTATCGGAAAACCATCCGATCAAAGTGACCTAACTTGAACACTTGGTATCATTTTGGAATCTCAGCACTTGGATCGAATGACCATTCGATCGAATGGCCATCCGTACGAATGACCATCCGATCGGATGGCAATCCGTCCCACACACACCTAAGTCATCTCGATCAAATGGCAATCAGATCGGACTGTCGTCCGATCGAACAGCCATCTGATCCAATGATTGATCCGACACTTTGTGCAATCTCGTTATTCTGTCTGACACTTACCTGTCGTAATCTAATCAAGCTAACTCTAAAGAGCTCCCTTTGATCCAATAACAGTTAACCTCTTAAGCAGTCACTGTGAGTATACTCGATCCTTTTTTATTTAAACTTTGGGATGCAACATGTATTCTATTAAACTATGATACTTGAAACTTTTGAAATCTAAACTCTATCCTATGTGTATGTGAAACTGGTGATTCTTGATTCTTGATTCTTTATGCTATGTGAACGTTTAATCCAGAGTGTGTAGTTCCACCTTAACAATAGTAGCGCTACAGGAGATGCACCTCCCCATTATTCTCGGGGGTATTGTTAGGAGGATTCTAGTTTTTTTTATTCTTGGGAAAACAACAAAGCATCGGGACACTTGGGCTATTACTTGGACTGCGAACACTAGCATGGCTGAAACTATTTTGTTATCATTACATGATGTATATGAGTTGTTTTTAATCTATTATTCTATATACTCAAACTTGTATACTCGCCAGTACGTTTTGTACTGATTGTATTTTAATACATGTTGCAGGCTGATAGAATGTTGGGCACTGGAATCAAGCTAGGATGATGCTTAGAAACTCATCTAGATAATTAAGTAATGAACAATATTTGAGACTTAATGTAATCTATTGATACTTGTTGGTTGGTTTGATATTCTAGACAGTTTATTGCATGAAATCTACTTAATCTATATTGAAACAATAGTGTTATGGAAATCTCATGAACAATCTGAAACGCTTAGTGCCACACCCCGATGTTTCCGCCATCGGTTGGGGTGTGACACATTCCTCCACTTCCATTTCAAACAGATGTTGGATCATCAAAGTCACCAACAGATGTTAGCTCAGATGATTCACATCTACAGCCTTCACCCTTAAATGCCATTGTTCCATACAAGGGAGATCTAATCTTCCTTAAATCTCATCCACCTGATCAAGTGATTGGCAACATCAATGAAGGGGTTCTCACCAGAAGTCAATCCCAAAACATTTGCCTTTTTGCTGGCTTTCTATCACTCCATCAACTAGTCAAGTACCAAGAGGCACTGAAAGACAATAGTTGGGTAGAAGCTATGCAAGAAGAGCTCCAACAGTTCAAAAGACAACAAGTATGGGAACTTGTACCACTGCAAGTGGAAGTTAGTCCTATTGGCACAAAGTGGGTCTTCAAGAATAAAACTGATGAAAGGGGCATTGTTTTCAAAAACAAAGCAAGGCTTGTGGTTCAAGGTTATAGACAAAAAGAAGGCATTGATTATGATGAGACTTTTGCTCCTGTAGCAAGAATTGATGCCATCAGATTGTTCTTAGCCTTTGCTGTCAACCACAACATCAAGGTGTTTCAAATGGATATCAAATGTGCATTCCTTTATGGCAAAATGCAGGAAGAGGTATATGTTTGTCAACCTCCTAGTTTTGAAGATTCATTTTATCCAGATCATGTCTACAAGCTAAACAAAGCTTTGTATGGCTTGAAACAAGCACCTAGAGCCTGGTATGAAACTCTTTCCACTTTTCTCATCTCTATTGGATTTACAAGAGGTAAGATTGATAAACATTGTTCTAAAAATGGAGAGGAAAAGATTTGATGATTGTCCAAATTTATGTGGATGACATCATTTTTGGAAGCACATGCAATGCAATGTGTGAAGAGTTCAGACAACTCATGACAGCAGAGTTTGAAATGAGTGCAATGGGTGAACTACAATGCTTTCTTGGTCTCCAAGTTAAGAAAATGCAAAATGGTACTTTCATTCATCAAAGAAAATATGTAAAAGATCTTTTAAACAAATTTGAGATGAATGATTGCAACCCATGTAGTACACCCACGGCAACCACAAAGCTAGCCATGTCTGATGAGAAAGATGACTTGGTAGATCAGACTTTATATAGAAGCATGATTGGGTCTTTATTATACCTATCTGCATCTAGGCTAGATATCATGTTTGCAACATGTGTTTGTGCCAGATCTCAGTCATCACCTAGGAAGTCTAACCTCATTGCTGTGAAAAGGATATTCATATACATAAAAGGTGCTCCCACACTTGGTATCTGGTACCCTGTTAATGGGAATGCTAAGCTTTCAGGTTTTTCAGATAGTGATTTTGCTGGATGCAACACCACCAGGAAGTCTACATCAGGAGGGTGTCACTTCCTAGGCAATTGCTTAGTATCTTGGCAAAGCAAAAAGCAAGCAGTTGTTTCCACATCCACTGCTGAAGCAGAATACATTATTGCTGCAAGCTATAAAGCCCAACTATTGTGGCTTCAAAATCAATTACTGGATTTTGGTATAACTGCCTTAAAGACTCCTCTCATGTTGGATAGTCAAGAAGCTGAAAATATCATCAAAATCCAGTCTCTCATTCAACCACCAAACACATTGACATCAGACATCACTTTGTAAGGGATTGCTATGAAAAAAAGTTTGATTTCTCTGCATCATGTTCCAACTAAGGATCAGCTGGCAGATGTGTAACAAAAGCATTAGACACATCCACCTTTGAAAGCTTGATCTCTAGAATTGGCAAGCTTAACATGGATTAACAAGCAAAATCTTGGTTCTCCATGAATAAAAAGCATTAAAATGTTTTTAGAAAATCAAAAATCCATCCTTAAAAATAGTTAAAATGAAAATTTTCATAAATCCTTAAAAGTCTGTTCATATCCACTGTTTGTTTCAAACCTCTGATTGTTGAAAATTCATCCACTACTGAAAGACAACCTCTGTTTCTTCATTTCCTTGTTGAAAAGCATGTATCACGAAGACATGCTTCAGCCTATAAGTGGACACTCACCCCAAGAGTTCCCAGGTAAGAGTGACTGGTCTGATTATGTGGATTTGTACGAACACTCTAGCCTTAGACAGAAAACTCAGGATACATGCATTCACTCTTCCAGATTGCACGTGTTTACACTATAAGACCTAAACTTTGACGAGATTTTTTAAACATTGAAGGTTCAAAACCTTATAATAAATCATCCTAGAACAGATGAAAGCGGATTCGAAATTTGTGTTCTTGTTGTGGTTGTCACCTAAAGATAGGCGACGATATTGTTTTATGACTAAACGCAAGTAAACTCGCGTTAGGGTCCTAGGAAGGTTATAGTCTAGGCCAAAGCATTACTAATAACCTAATTCCCTATAACCATGGGCTCTGATACCAACTTTTCTGTCACAGCCCGACCGCGTTAAAACAACAAACCGCAGCGGAAACGTCGGGGAGTGTCGTAACAGAATCTTTGTTTCACAACACATGGATAAAAGTTCTGTTTTATTGAATTAAATTTATTACATTGTATTGAAATTAGAAACAAAACATGAACAAATTAACTTCCATTGTTATTAAGTCACTAAGGCCTTGTCCATTCCTATGTGAGCATGCACCATAACATCATCAAACATCATCAACTATGGTACCTGAAACATATGTGAAAATACGTCAGCATAAAAATGTCGGCGAGTACATTGGTTTTATGTGAGTGTCAGATTCATGGCTCGTTTTACCTTTTGAAATAACTCAAACAACTTTGTTATTCGATATTGGAAAACTTAGTTTTGTAAAATGTTTATATTGTGAATTGAAATAACCAAGTGAAAACAGATTTGTTATAATTTTAAAACCTCGATGCCATGAATCTTAACTCCAAAACATTTGTTTACGTAAACCCAGATTGTAAATTGTTTTTGAAATAAAACTCGAATGGTTTATATTGTTAGAAAAACCTTGTAATATAACTTTGTTTTGAAAACACTTGCCCAAGTGATCTAGATAACGCAACGATATATAATGTGTTAAAAGCACTTATATATAGGAAGTACCAGCGGCGTATCCATCATGCTTTTAACACATTACACCCGCCCTATCACACCCCCAAAATACCACCTAGGGAATGTCCCTGTTAGGCGTGTGACGTACCAACAACGAGCCACTAATTACATTGAACCCATACAAGTTTCAAAATAAAATTCTCAATTATTAATAAAAATACCATCAACAAGTTTAAATGAAAACCAACATGTTCAGCGGAAGCAAATAGTAAACCAATGTTAAACTGTTTCAAAAACCAATGTATGATATCAATAGTTCAATCACATGAATCCCTCCAATCGACCCATGACCACTCCAGCTACTCTAGACAGCAAGTTCACATCAAAATATCTAACGACCTTCGAGCATGTAACAAGTGTATCAGACAACGCTGGTTAGTTCATAGTTTTACGAAAACGTTAGTTACCAAGTGTTTAGTAAATCCATTGAATTTAAACCCGAAAGTAATGTTGATAATATCTCGATACTGAACAAGACGGCTCCTGATGTATGTTTCGCCCGTTCCCCAGTGCTCCTATCAAAACACTGGGCCCGACTGGGTCATTAGTTCACAACCGTCCTCCTCGGTACGGTGTGAGGGTGCCAAACCTAAGTAGCGCTACCAACTAATACCCCGTTACCTCCCCGGTAACAAAAGATGGGACTTAAGAATGATACGGTGAGATTATTATCCAACATCCCCGTTTTACCCAAAAGACTTATCCCTCCCCGGGATACCCACTGACTGTCCCAACCACCGGGACGCATGCTCAAGAGAGATGAACTCACCTTAGTTTGCTCGTATGATAACGTACTTCTATCGTTAATTAATTGTTAGGTCCGTTACACACGACCTAAGGTATAATAAATGTAAGTAAGTGTGTATGAAGGGTTATGCAATACCCTAAACGTCCAAACAACCCAATGTCAAATGGAATCAGCTTAATAAATTTTGGTACAAAGTAACACAAAACACACAACATATTTCTCTTATAATTCGAGATAATAGGCCCACATTGTTACATATATTGTAAATGTATAATCACTTCTCTTAATCAGTTAATCCTATCATTCATACACATACTAAACAAATTCTGACTAGCATACATGTATTTAATTCAATCCACATCATGTAAACTAAATTGATTTATGACATCACTTCCTTAAAAGAAACATAAGTTTGGCTGATACTAGTCAACGAATTCAAATCCTTATGTGCTCCCCAATGTGACACCTTTCATAATTTACACAATCATTTCAAGTTGTTATACTGATCATTACAATTCACATATATTTTATATTTTTTTTTTGTTAACATCGATGCTTACCACATGCACATGCATGAACCTTTATTAATATCTTAACCTTTGCTAAACTCTCACATAGCAAACATAGGTGTTGACCACTGATTTTATGAATTATGATCTGTACACAAACATTAGATTCTAACAATTTATAAAGCATCTTGTGCGGCCCAATCAAAGTTGTTATCGGCCCACTCAAATAGCACAACTCACATATCCCAATCATTTGGTCAGTTCAGAAATCATGTGCCACAATCAAACTAGGTTGACTATCATTAATTTTTGTCAACAATTCTCTTTGTTATACAGACCTAACTCAATTCAACTTTTCGCCTAATTGCATGAACATGAATCGTCAACAACAGTTAACATAAAACCCTCGATTATCATCATAGGTAGTTTTAGTTGTTAAATCCTCACAACAAGCCCATCGAACCTTCTAATATTCCTACAAACAGTTACTACCACATAACTTTAGTTTTATCATGCACCATTCAATCACACTAACAATCGAACTAAACTGGTTAATCATTCATCCACAGCCGAGGGGCTGCGGCCTAGTTGTTAAACGAGGCCTGTCACCGGTGCGGTGCAGCCCAACCGCCACCGGCCCAATTATGTTTCCGTTTTACATTACACCCGATCGAACCCATTCAAAAATCATCATATTCAACTAATTATACCTCATTCGATTACATTAACCACTAATATCCTACCACCACTAATTTATTGCCGATGTATACAACCCATCGATCATCAACAGCACATTATATTATTTCATAACATAAACTAAACATTGCAATCACGCATACATATCAATAACACTTCTCATACAATCAATTATAGCCAAAAGAGATTAAAACCTTTAAGATTAGACATACCAGAAAATTCGAAGGGAAGAGGAGAGGCTGATCGTCGAAGGAATAAGGTGGTTGCACTAGGGTTTTTTCTATTCTATTATGTGTACGTATCCTAAATCCTAAATCTACAAATATGCAAAGTTCATAAATGTGTGGGCCGAGATTAAGGGTGTGGGCCGAGATTATTTAGTAATGGTGGCGGCCCAATACATTTGCTACCTAGCCGAGATAGTTCAAGGATATGTGCGGCCCATACCAACTTCTTGACACAATACTACTCAATTACACACTCACTCGTACCCGATTACATTTTCGTTTAACAAGTTTAACATAGTGAGGAATGGTAAAGAGATATAATGAAAGGAGTTAGAATCACGAGACTAAACAGCACTAACTTTGAAAGTTCGGGTTGTCACATCATCCCCAACTTGAAAGAAATTTCGTCCCGAAATTTGACAAGTAATCCGAAGCGGCAAGATGTTAAATCAGGATGGCTGTGGATTTTTCCGCAGGTACCACATCATCCCCAACTTGAAAGGGAATTTCGTCCTGAAATTCATCAATGACATCCAAGGTTGAAACAAACGTTTGAACAATTGAAGATACTAGAACTTCATCCGATCATTGCGTTTCCATGTGAAACACGGTCCACGTCTTGAGCTCCAACGAACACTCACGATTGGAATTCGGCTATGTTAACGAACCCTGACTTCCTAGTCCATGTCTTCGATAGACTCCTTAACCACTGTAACTTGTCTAACAAAGGTATCACAACCGTTTCATCGGACAAACACTGCCTTAGATCCGAGACTTAATGACATAGTGCGCGTTACCCACTTCGTCGGGTAACTCGAGTTTGAGGGCGACGTGACCGATTCTTTCCAGAATTCTGGATAACTCAACATAACGTAAATTAAGCTTACCACGCTTCCCAAGCGTAGTACACCCTCCCAGGGTGAGATTTTCTACATGATACGGTCGCCTACAGCGAACTCGCAGTGCTTCCGAAGCTTATCAACTTTCCTGACGGTCACTCGTTGCCGCCAAACGATTTCCGATCTAAGCAATCTTCCCAAGAGTTTCAAGTACAAATCCTGGACCTGTGATTAGGTTGTCACCCACCTTAATCCAACAAGGAGATTAACGTTACTGTCCATGCAATGCCTCAAACAGGGCTGTCTGAATACTAGGATGGTGACTGCTATGGTAGGACTCAGCCAAAGGTATGGGTCCTTCCAATTTTCACTAAGTCTATCACGCACATGCTCGCAGCATGTCTTCGAGTGTCAGGGGGTTTCGTTTACTCTGACCATTTGTCCTATGGTGATAAGTAATGCTTATGTCTAGGCGTGAGCCAAGAGTGTCGTGTAGTGCCTGTCATAAATCAGGTATAGATCAAAACCAGAGGTAACAGTAGTTGGCACCTCGTGCCTAATAACCGCCTCTCTCAGAGGAATATTCATAAGCTGTGAAGACTAGTCAGTTACCTTGATTGCAAGAAAGTGTGCTGGTAACTTGAGTCCATCAATGATCACCCAGGTGATAATGTTTCCGTTTCGAGTTGTAAGTAGACTAGTGACAAAATCCATGGTAGTCTGTTCTCATTTCCCTATGGGTATTTATGGTTGCTGACACAATTAGAAGGTTCCTGGTATTCCACCTTGACTTTCGCACAAGACAACGCCATTCATATACATTGTTAGGTGGGCCTTCATACCTGATCACCAATACAAGATTTATAGGTCCTAATATCTCTCATCAAAACCCAGACAACTAGGATATCAAGGCCGGTGTGCTTTGCTCAACACGAGTTCCCTACAGTTGCCGTATAAGGAGACCCACATTCGTCCCATGAGGTAGCGAATATCGTCCGACCTGCCAACGGTTGCTTCTCCATGCCCCGCATGGGTTCAACTTGAAAATTCTCTTCCTTCAGTTCTCCAGCTTGAACAGAGCGAGTCTGATCAGGTAAGTTAGAGTCGATAGTGAGCTACAAAGCTCGTGCACATTCAGGTTTCACGGTCGTAATCATTCAAAAGTTCCATCCAGCGATGTTATTACATGTTTAGCTCTTTCGAAACAAAGGTACACGGGAGGCCCTTGTGATCGGTCTAAGTAGTGCATTTGGTACCGTCCAAGTAATGCCTCCAACTTAAATCAAAGGCCATGGTTTCCAACCCCAGGTTATGAGTTGTGCAATTCTCCTTCGTAACCCCATTACGTAAGTCATCACCTTCTCGTGTTGCATCGGCACGTAACTGGGACTCTGATTCGGACCATCATGGTATACTACAAGATCACCCATACCCTCAGGTAGAAGCGATGCTCAGTGCATTGCAGAGTTGGGTTTCAAAAGCTGAAAAAGACATTCCCCTGTTTGTCTCCTATGAATTCACAGTACCCGCTGTGCTAAGGAGGGTAAGGCCGCGCAATCTTCGAAAATCCCTCGATGAATCTGCGATAGTATCTAGCGGAACCAAGGAATTGCTGTATCCCGCAGGAATCTTTGGTGTCGATCAGTTTTTAACAAAATGGGTCTTAGCGAGATCCACGTGTATTCCCACTTTGTCGATTATATGACCAAAAATGTACCTCTCGAATCCAGAAGTTACATTTAACAAGACTTCGCGCGGAGTGGCTCCTCTCTTAGAAGCTCTAAAATAAGATACAAATGCTGCCCATGATGTTCCTTTCTCCTGGAATGATCCAAAATGTCATCAATAAACATAGCCGATTCATGTGGTCCATAAAGCTGCTGGTGTATGGGACAACTTGAATGTCATAAACAGAAAATCGTAATAGCCGCACTGTATTTGAATTGCCGTCTTAGGAGCATCCTCCTCTTGGACTTCCATCAGATAATTGTCCGATCTTAAGTCTGTTTCCGAGTAGATGATTGACTCTTGCAGCTGGCCAAGCAGTCCGTCAATACACGGTCGAGGCAAACGGTTCTTGACTGTCACCTCGTTAGGTTCTCGATAATCAGTACACCTACGAAAAGGCTTATCGTCACGAATATAACTGGGGCTCCCCAAAGTGAAAATTGGGTTCAGCAAAACTCCTGTCCAATAGTTTCTGTGGTTGATTAGACAGTTCTTGCAACCCTACTAGTGCGAAAGAGTAAGGAGTACGAGTAACCAGGGCTGCCTCCAGCGTGAGATAAAACTGAGATTCTACCTAACAGTTGTGGAAGTACACCTGAAGGTCCCTCGGGTAGCACATCGAGAGGAATCATGAACAATAAGTGGATCCTCGATCCTCTTTTCCTTAGCCTTAACATCAGTAACGGTTGCTAACAATGGCAGGGTAGTCCTTCCGTAGACGCTTCTGGGTCTCATAGTTGATATGGCACTAACCTTTGTGCCACTCTGACGGTTTTCCACTAGGAAGATAGCAGAAGAAAGGTCGATGTCGAACACTTTTCCCACAAGGTCGAGTTTGCATCCCAACAGCATATGAGGTTTCAGTTGTCTTGCCATCAGCCGATCCCCCAGCAGGTTTAGATTCAAGAAGCATCAGGGTTAAACAGAACCAAGACGAAGCGATTAGCTACTTATACTGGTGACCATGTTGCTATTATGCCTGGCGTCGCTCACGCAAATCCTAAATGCTCTTCCATAAGCACCACCACCAATGTTGTTACGGTCACGTGGATTCCCAATACTGTTATTGTTCCAGTGATCGTTGACGTTTTGACTTAATATCGGCCATTCCTTGCTGAAGCCACCATTATTTCCATACCGAAAGTCATGATTTGCGAGTACCTTGATGTCATCGTGACTGTTGCTTCTAATGTCGTTGCTCGAAGCGGAGTCCTGCGGCCTTTCACCATTAGGGTCCATCTTTTCACATTCTGTGTCACGTCCTAAGACGCTACTCATTGTGCTGGCAACTACACATTCCACACCGTTGTCGATTGTCATCGCTTATGTCCCGATTGATTCGTAAGAGTTGACTCGCATAAGTCGCTGACTAGGGTTAGGGATTCAGTTGAAGTCAATCCGCTGGCGTTCGTTACCGGTAATCAGGGTTGTTCAAATACTGGGGCCGGCAAAATACTACGCTCATCCTCTTGTCCATCGATCTAGCAAGTTGATTGTGTAATACATGGTTTATTGCGAGAGTCTTGCAGAAGTGGTCGCACTTCGGGATCTAAGACGTCAATATATGAATTCCAGCAAACAAAGAGGAGTGAGAAAGGTATAGACCAATTATTCGACGCTGCGACATCCACTCAGGGACGTTCGTACCGGCACCTAACGTTCTACATGGTTCGCTAGGCGTTCAGATGGGTGTTCAGGTAATACTCGATAGCATCAAGATTCGTAAGGGTTCAGAGTGAATGAAAAGATCATGTTCAAGTAAGAGTCAATCACTGCTATAACTCTTATAGACTGTTGTGTTTCACATCAATCAAATAACGAAACGGAACCCCTTTTTCACTTGTTAAGCCTCACTGGGACTCGCATGCACCCCACATTATTATTATGTGTGCACCCACAATAATATTGTGATTTGCATGCTCATCTCAGCTCCTCCTAACTCATGTCAAATGGTTCCTCAAACTCAAGTAGCAAGCAAAGAACATCACAAAACGCGAGTCATGAATGTCTAAGGAAACACCACACTACCCATCGCATAACACATGCAAGTAATGAATTCACACTGTTGTGCTAAACGTGCAATCACATGCAATATCATATGTAAGTGTTCACTAGTTATGCAGTACAGTAAGTAAACGAGAGACGAACCTTGCAGTCTGGAGCTGAGTGTCATGGTCGTATTCGTGTATTCAGAACTGTTCGGTTATAGTCTGGTTTTATAAAAACATTTTAAAATCAAGTTCCCTATAACCAGTGGCTCTGATACCAAACTGTCACACCCCCAAATACCACCTAGGGAATGTCCCTGTTAGGTGTGTGACGTACCAACAACGAGCCACTAATTACATTGAACCCATACAAGTTTCAAAATAAAATTCTCAATTATTAATAAAAATACCATCAACAAGTTTAAATGAAAACCAACATGTTCAGCGGAAGCAAATAGTAAACCAATGTTAAACTGTTTCAAAAACCAATGTTTGATATCAATAGTTCAATCACATGAATCCCTCCAGTCGACCCATGACCACTCCAGCTACTCCAGACAGCGAGTTCACATCAAAATATCTAACGACCTGCGAGCATGTAACAAGTGTATCAGACAACGCTGGTGAGTTCATAGTTTTACGAAAATGTTAGTTACCAAGTGTTTAGTTAATCCATTGAATTTAAACCCGAAAGTAATGTTGATAATATCTCAATACTGAACAAGACGGCTCCTGATGTATGTTTTGCCCGTTCCCTAGTGCTCCTATCAAAACACTGGGCCCGACTGGGTCATTAGTTCACAACCGTCCTCCCCGGTACGGTGTGAGGGTGCCAAACCTAAGTAGCGCTACCAACTAATACCCCGTTACCTCCCCGGTAACAAAAGATGGGAATTAAGAATGATAGGGTGAGATTATAATTCAACATCCTCGTTTTACCCAAAAGACTTATCCCTCCCCGGGATACCCACTGACTGTCCCAACCACCGGGACGCATGCTCAAGAGAGATGAACTCACCTTAGTTTGCTCGGTATGATAACATACTTCTATCGTTAATTAATTGTCAGGTCCGTTACACGCGACCTAAGGTATAATAAATGTAAGTAAGTGTGTATGAAGGGTTATGCAATACCCTAAACGTCCAAACAACCCAATGTCTAATGGAATCAGCTTAATAAATTTTGGTACACAGTAACACAAAACACACAACATACTTCTCTTATAATTCAAGATAATAGGCCCACATTGTTACATATATTGTAAATGTATAATCACTTCTCTTAATCAGTTAATCCTATCATTCATACACATACTAAACAAATTCTGACTAGCATACATGTATTTAATTCAATCCACATCATGTAAACTAAATTGATTTATGACATCACTTCCTTAAAAGAAACATAAGTTTGGCTGATACTAGTCAACGAATTCAAATCCTTATGTGCTCCCCAATGTGACACCTTTCAAAATTTACACAATCATTTCAAGTTGTTATACTGATCATTACAATTCACATATATTTTATATTTTTTTTTTTGTTAACATTGATGCCTACCACATGCACATGCATGAACCTTTATTAATATCTTAACCTTTCCTAAACTCTCACATAGCAAACATAGGTGTTGACCACCGATTTTATGAATTATGATCTGTACACAAACATTAGATTCTAACAATTTATAAAGCATCTTGTGCGGCCCAATCAAAGTTGTTATCGGCCCACTCACATAGCACAACTCACATATCCCAATCATTTGGTCAGTTCAGAAATCATGTGCCACAATCAAACTAGGTTGACTATCATTAGTTTTTGTCAACAATTCTCTTTGTTATACAGACCTAACTTAATTCAACTTTTCGTCTAATTGCATAAACATGAATCGTCAACAACAGTTAACATAAAACCATCGATTATCATCATAGGTAGTTTTAGTTGTTAAATCCTCACAACAAGCCCATCGAAACTTCTAATATTCCTACGAACAGTTACTACCACATAACTTCAGTTTTATCATGCACCATTCAATCACACTAACAATCTAACTAAACTGGTTAATCATTCATCCACAGCCGAGGGGCTACGGCCCAGTTGTTAAACGAGGCCTGTCACCGGTGCGGTGCAGCCCAACCGCCACCGGCCCAATTCTGTTTCCGTTTTACATTACACCCGATCGAACCCATTCAAAAATCATCATATTCAACTAATTATACCTCATTCGATTATATTAACCACTAATATCCTACCACCACTAATTCATTGCTGATCTATACAACCCATCGATCATCAACAGCACATTATATTATTTCATAACATAAACTAAACATTGCAATCACGCATACATATCAATAACACTTCTCATACAATCAATTATAGCCAAAAGAGATTAAAACCTTTAAGATTAGACATACCAAAAAATTCGAAGGGGAGAGGAGAGGCTGATCGTCGAAGGAATAAGGTGGTTGCACTAGGGTTTTTGCTATTCTATTATGTGTACGTATCCTAAATCCTAAATCTACAAATATGCAAAGTTCATAAATGTGTGGGCCGAGATTAAGGGTGTGGGCCGAGATTATTTAGTAATGGTGGCGGCCCAACACATTTGCTACCTAGCCGAGATAGTTCAAGGATTTGTGCGGCCCATACCAACTTCTTGATACAATATTACTCAATTACACACTCACTCGTACCCGATTACATTTTCGTTTAACAAGTTTAACATAGTGAGGAACGGTAAAGAGATATAATGAAAGGGGTTAGAATCACGAGACTAAACAACACTAACCTTGAAAGTTCGGGTTGTAACACGCCCCGTTACCTAATCACTTCCCTAACCCAACGGTTCAAACAGTTCCAAACAGTTTACATAAATCAATCAGTTCCAAACGGTTCACATAAATCAAAAAGTTCCAAACGGTTCACATGAATCAAACAGTTCCAAACGGTTCACATAAATCAAACAGTTCCAAACGGTTCACATAAATCAAACAGTTCCAAACGGTTCACATGGATCAGACAGTTCCAAACGGTTCAAATAGTAATATAAACCATAGCATTTGTTTAAAAGACTCGAAATCTTTTAGCATATATGAATCACCCCAAAACAGTTTAAAACGGTAAAAGAGGGGAACTATGTACTCACTTGAGAATTCTTAGAAATCTTGAATAACAACCAAGCAACACTAGAGGGATCACGGAAATCAAACGGCACCTAATATAGGTAACTACATTAATAACCGGACCTAAATCGGAAGATCGGATAGGATGAGGTTTTGTAAACCAAATGAGTGTTGGAACTCATATGATATGGTTTAACAAAGCCTTCATACTAAAATGAAACATATCCTAAGTGCTTACGACCCATTACGACCCGTTTAGGTAGCTTACGCTACTTTAACGTGTCGTTCGTGTAAAACGTGTTCGGAACGTCTAACTAGTCCTATGACAAGTATTATATGCCTAAACATGTTTAAATATGTTGCATAATCAGTTAAGTGACAAAAGTTTGAGTTACATATGCTTAAATACCAATAATGCATGAAAAGGGCATTTTGGTCATTTTACCTAAGGCATATAAACAACATATCATACAACTAATTAAACTAAGTGACCATAAGGTATAACCTCGGAAGGTTATTCCCTATACATTTATGGTCACTAAACATGCTTGGTCGGAACCTAATGATCGACCAAACGGGTCGGGTTCGAAAGCCTAAGCGGTTGTTTAGACCGCTTATCTTACGACCCTATATAAGCACTAAACCTAAAGTGACGAGTTAAACATGCTAAAACATGTTTAACAAAGTTTGAAAACAAGTTTGATATCAAAACAAACGGTTTTGATACCCAAGAATAGTTTGGTTGCAAAATACGCATCAGTACGCATTTTGACCGGAACTATGACTCGTCACTACACCTAATCAACATGGTAATCAGTAGGTATAGTCACAAGGAACTATAACCATCGTGATTATACTCACGTTGCAAAGTTCAAACGAACTTTGTGTTGACCAAAGACTGGTCAAAGCAGAAAGTCAAACATTGTTTGACTTTTACGCTTGAAAACGATAAAAGCACGAAAGAAACTTACAAAGGGTCCAAGCTAGGAAGATCTTGATTCAAGTTGCTCAGGTATGAAGTGCTAAACCCCAACTTAGAGCAATTGAATCAGATTTGTGAGGAAAGAATGAAACCAAGTTGGGTATTTATAGAAATCCCACAACCATTAGGATCATTCCTCGTAATTCGTGCTTCAATCTTGGCCTTACACTTGGGCACATGGTTTTATAATAAAAGGGGACACTAAAAACCAACAAAATCTAGCCCATAGAGTGAAAGAAACCATGTGCAAAACAAAGGAACAGCTGGGTTTTCCTGGAAACTGATTTTTGCTGATCTGAGGGTCTCTCACGGGCCGCCTAAGAAACATGACCAGGCTTACGCGCCCCTCCTGAGGATCTTTGACAGATTGTCAAAACTAGTCCCTGCAAGCTAGAAACTTGATATTTGATGCATTTTTGACACGTTTAAGCCCCTTTAACCCCATTTCAAGGCTCTAAAATGAAGTTAAAGTATAGGGAACTTAAAGTATGCTCAAATACATCTCAAATGTCGGTTCGTTTGGTCGTACGGTTGTGTTGTTCGGTTAATTACGACGGAACACGAACGGACGCGAATAATGATCCAAATTACGCGACGAATGGAATTTTATCATGCCAATCACTAAAATAAAGTATTTTAATGATTACATAAATTTTTGGATGTCCGGATATAATCAGAACGTAAGATATGCGCGAAAATGCAAACTTGTGCACTTTTTGACACTTTTAGTCAAAAGTTTATTTTTGCGCACCAAACACCTCAAAGCCTATTTCTAAGCTATGTAAAGGATATTTAGGGCATGTTTAACTTATGGCCAACTTCCGTAATGTTTGATACTATTCAATTCGGTATACTTTTGCAGTTTGACGCAAATAGTCCCTATGATCGAATAAACTTGATTTCGACACACCAAACCCTCCAAAAACTATTTCTAAGTTATGTAAAGGTTATTTAGGTATGTTAAGCCTATGTCACTATTCTGGAGTGTTTTTTCTGCATTAAACTTATTACGTTCACGCATCAGTTCACGTATAACTTTCCAGAAAGCGATTTAAAGCTCGAAATCGAACAAGAATTGATATGTGCGAAAAATACACATATTTATACAAATCACAAGTATGAAACACAATATTTCATTGATTTGGTATTTGTTTGATGGTTGGAGAGGCACAGATGTCACAGTCTCCCCTACTTTAGGAAATTTCGTCCCGAAATTTATTCGTAGGAGTCTGTCTGTGATGATGTGTTAAATAATTGTCTTGCATGGTATCTAGGGTGTCATCTATTTGCGTAGAGTAACCCATCAGAGATATGCAAGGCATAATCCTGTCATTTTCCAGTGGATATACTTAAGAAACGAAAATGAATAGATGATTCATTTCACTCCACGGTTTCTTTATCAGAAGTGGGAATGAAGGTTTATAGAATACGATATTCATTTCCCTCAATGGATATCTTTAGAAGCGAAAATGAATGGATGCTTCATTTTCCTCAACGGGTTCTTCAGAAATGGAAATGATGGAATATCAAAAGGATATTCATTTCCCTCAACGGATATTCTTCAGAAGCGAAAATGAATGGACGATTCATTTTCCTCAACGGGTTCTTCAGAAATGGAAATGATGGAATATCAAAAGGATATTCATTTCCCTCAACGGATATTCTTCAGAAGTGAAAATGAATGGACGATTCATTTTCCTCAACGGGTTCTTCAGAAATGGAAATGATGGAATAAACAAAAGGATATTCATTTCTCTCAACGGATATTCTTCAGAAACGAAAATGAACGGATTGAGTCATTTTCCTCAACGGGTATTCTTCAGAAACGGAAATGAAGGGATAATTAACAGGATATTCAGTTCCCTCAACGGATATTCTTCAGAAACGAAAATGAACAGATTGAGTCATTTTCCTCAACGGGTAATCTTCAGAAATGGAAATGAAGGAATAATCAAAAGGATATTCATTTCCCTCAACGGATATTCTTCAGAAATGAAAATGAACGGATTGAGTCATTTTCCTCAACGGGTATTCTTCAGAAATGGAAATGAAGGGATAATCAAAAGGATATTTATTTCCCTCAACGGATATTATTCAGAAACGAAAATGAACGGATTGAGTCATTTTCCTCAACGGGTATTCTTCAGAAATGGAAATGAAGGGATAATTAAAAGGATATTCATTTCCCTCAACGGATATTCTTTCAGAAGTGAAAAATGAATAGCTAGTTCATTTTTCCTCAACGGGTGCTTCTTCAGAAATGGAAATGAATAGAGTTAACTCTAGACACATGACAAAACTTGCTGTGATTTCTGTGCACAAAATTCCATAATTATGTATGCATCCATAATTATGTAATTTCTTGCACAGTTCACACAGTTTGTTTTATAATGTGAAGGGGATAGAATTTGATGAACAAGCTCGAGATAACTTTGATTAGGTCAACACATAAACACATAAACATATAAGCACATAATTGTTTTCTTGTTTATTAATTTGTTATCAGTTTGTTATTAATTGTTATTAACTTCTTGTTGATTTGAACATGGGTATTCAAGGTATACCAGGAACCCATTCGACGGACTTCAACGTCCTCAAGAATCCATCTGAAAAGATAGGATGATCTTTAAAAAGAAAATTCGATTTCGATTACAAGGAATCGTAACATTCGAATTAAGGTACACAACAATTAAGGACTTATGGAAGTACCCTTAGGTACCCTATTAAGGATTTATAGTGGTACTTTGGGTATTCGTCCAGAGTTGTAACTTGCGCTTTGTACTCCGTTTCCTTGGAAGAAATGGGTACTTAGGATTTTCGTGGAAATCACAAGAAATCATAAGATGGAAGAATTTTGAGAGTAGGTTGTTCTATAGGGAACACGGTTCCTTGGTTGTAGGTATCGTAGGGGATATGTCGTTTATACATGCAACCACATTTGTACATTGTAATGTAAATAAAAGATTTATTTATAAACAACAACGACAACAACTGTTTCATAGACCTTGACAACAAAAGAAAATAATACATAAGGCTTGATTATTTCTAAACAGCGTCGTCTTCCAGTCGGTCAGATGCTCATCCCTACGCTGGATTTGCATTAGCAAACTTCGGGCAATTCTTTCGGAAATGGCCCATCTCGCCACAGTTGTAGCAAGAACCTGGTGGAAAATGAGCTTGAGCAGGACTGTTGTCATCCTGATTCGGTGCAGCTGCAGCTGGGCAAACCCTTGTTGTATGACCTATAAGTCCACAAATTAGGCATTTGTGGCACTTCACACCAGCATGATGATGAAGGTTACATTGGTTTCATAAGGGTGCAGTTCCGTTGTATGGCTTCCTAGCAGGGGGTTGAGCTGGTTGGTTGGGGACAGCTTGATCATTGTGAGCAACCACGGCGAAGTTCTGAGAAGCCTTTCGCTTCTTGGACTTCTTGGAGGATTCAGTCTGCTCATCCTTTGGTTTTGATTCATCGGTCGGTTTCTTATCACCCTTTCGGAAAAGTTTACCTTTCCTGATCTGAGACTCATTCAAGGTAGCGGATAGCTCAATGGCCTGTCTAACCGTAGTGGGGTTGCTACCAGTAACAATGTCTTGTACTAAGTCAGGGAGGCCATCAATGTACTTTTCGATCGCCTTATCCAAAGGCGTAACCATGTTCGGGCATAATCCTGTCATTTTCCAGTGGATATACTTAAGAAACGAAAATGAATAGATGATTCATTTCACTCCACGGTTTCTTTATCAGAAGTGGGAATGAAGGTTTATAGAATACGATATTCATTTCCCTCAATGGATATCTTTAGAAGCGAAAATGAATGGATGCTTCATTTTCCTCAACGGGTTCTTCAGAAATGGAAATGATGGAATATCAAAAGGATATTCATTTCCCTCAACGGATATTCTTCAGAAGCGAAAATGAATGGACGATTCATTTTCCTCAACGGGTTCTTCAGAAATGGAAATGATGGAATATCAAAAGGATATTCATTTCCCTCAACGGATATTCTTCAGAAGTGAAAATGAATGGACGATTCATTTTCCTCAACGGGTTCTTCAGAAATGGAAATGATGGAATAAACAAAAGGATATTCATTTCTCTCAACGGATATTCTTCAGAAACGAAAATGAACGGATTGAGTCATTTTCCTCAACGGGTATTCTTCAGAAACGGAAATGAAGGGATAATTAACAGGATATTCAGTTCCCTCAACGGATATTCTTCAGAAACGAAAATGAACAGATTGAGTCATTTTCCTCAACGGGTAATCTTCAGAAATGGAAATGAAGGAATAATCAAAAGGATATTCATTTCCCTCAACGGATATTCTTCAGAAATGAAAATGAACGGATTGAGTCATTTTCCTCAACGGGTATTCTTCAGAAATGGAAATGAAGGGATAATCAAAAGGATATTTATTTCCCTCAACGGATATTATTCAGAAACGAAAATGAACGGATTGAGTCATTTTCCTCAACGGGTATTCTTCAGAAATGGAAATGAAGGGATAATTAAAAGGATATTCATTTCCCTCAACGGATATTCTTTCAGAAGTGAAAAATGAATAGCTAGTTCATTTTTCCTCAACGGGTGCTTCTTCAGAAATGGAAATGAATAGAGTTAACTCTAGACACATGACAAAACTTGCTGTGATTTCTGTGCACAAAATTCCATAATTATGTATGCATCCATAATTATGTAATTTCTTGCACAGTTCACACAGTTTGTTTTATAATGTGAAGGGGATAGAATTTGATGAACAAGCTCGAGATAACTTTGATTAGGTCAACACATAAACACATAAACATATAAGCACACAATTGTTTTCTTGTTTATTAATTTGTTATCAGTTTGTTATTAATTGTTATTAACTTCTTGTTGATTTGAACATGGGTATTCAAGGTATACCAGGAACCCATTCGACGGACTTCAACGTCCTCAAGAATCCATCTGAAAAGATAGGATGATCTTTAAAAAGAAAATTCGATTTCGATTACAAGGAATCGTAACATTCGAATTAAGGTACACAACAATTAAGGACTTACGAAAGTACCCTTAGGTACCCTATTAAGGATTTATAGTGGTACTTTGGGTATTCGTCCAGTGTTGTAACTTGCGCTTTGTACTCCGTTTCCTTGGAAGAAATGGGTACTTAGGATTTTCGTGGAAATCGCAAGAAATCATAAGATGGAAGAATTTTGAGAGTAGGTTGTTCTATAGGGAACACGGTTCCTTGGTTGTAGGTATCGTAGGGGATATGTCGTTTATACATGCAACCACATTTGTACATTGTAATGTAAATAAAAGATTTATTTATAAACAACAACGACAACAACTGTTTCATAGACCTTGACAACAAAAGAAAATAATACATAAGGCTTGATTATTTCTAAACAGCGTCGTCTTCCAGTCGGTCAGATGCTCATCCCTGCCCTGGATTTGCATTAGCAAACTTCGGGCAATTCTTTCGGAAATGGCCCATCTCGCCACAGTTGTAGCAAGAACCTGGTGGAAAATGAGCTTGAGCAGGACTGTTGTCATCCTGATTCGGTGCAGCTGCAGCTGGGCAAACCCTTGTTGTATGACCTATAAGTCCACAAATTAGGCATTTGTGGCACTTCACACCAGCATGATGATGAAGGTTACGTTGGTTTCATAAGGGTGCAGTTCCGTTGTATGGCTTCCTAGCAGGGGGTTGAGCTGGTTGGTTGGGGACAGCTTGATCATTGTGAGCAACCACGGCGAAGTTCTGAGAAGCCTTTCGCTTCTTGGACTTCTTGGAGGATTCAGTCTGCTCATCCTTTGGTTTTGATTCATCGGTCGGTTTCTTATCACCCTTTCGGAAAAGTTTACCTTTCCTGATCTGAGACTCATTCAAGGTAGCGGATAGCTCAATGGCCTGTCTAACCGTAGTGGGGTTGCTACCAGTAACAATGTCTTGTACTAAGTCAGGGAGGCCATCAATGTACTTTTCGATCGCCTTATCCAAAGGCGTAACCATGTTCGGGCATAATCCTGTCATTTTCCAGTGGATATACTTAAGAAACGAAAATGAATAGATGATTCATTTCACTCCACGGTTTCTTTATCAGAAGTGGGAATGAAGGTTTATAGAATACGATATTCATTTCCCTCAATGGATATCTTTAGAAGCGAAAATGAATGGATGCTTCATTTTCCTCAACGGGTTCTTCAGAAATGGAAATGATGGAATATCAAAAGGATATTCATTTCCCTCAACGGATATTCTTCAGAAGCGAAAATGAATGGACGATTCATTTTCCTCAACGGGTTCTTCAGAAATGGAAATGATGGAATATCAAAAGGATATTCATTTCCCTCAACGGATATTCTTCAGAAGTGAAAATGAATGGACGATTCATTTTCCTCAACGGGTTCTTCAGAAATGGAAATGATGGAATAAACAAAAGGATATTCATTTCTCTCAACGGATATTCTTCAGAAACGAAAATGAACGGATTGAGTCATTTTCCTCAACGGGTATTCTTCAGAAACGGAAATGAAGGGATAATTAACAGGATATTCAGTTCCCTCAACGGATATTCTTCAGAAACGAAAATGAACAGATTGAGTCATTTTCCTCAACGGGTAATCTTCAGAAATGGAAATGAAGGAATAATCAAAAGGATATTCATTTCCCTCAACGGATATTCTTCAGAAATGAAAATGAACGGATTGAGTCATTTTCCTCAACGGGTATTCTTCAGAAATGGAAATGAAGGGATAATCAAAAGGATATTTATTTCCCTCAACGGATATTATTCAGAAACGAAAATGAACGGATTGAGTCATTTTCCTCAACGGGTATTCTTCAGAAATGGAAATGAAGGGATAATTAAAAGGATATTCATTTCCCTCAACGGATATTCTTTCAGAAGTGAAAAATGAATAGCTAGTTCATTTTTCCTCAACGGGTGCTTCTTCAGAAATGGAAATGAATAGAGTTAACTCTAGACACATGACAAAACTTGCTGTGATTTCTGTGCACAAAATTCCATAATTATGTATGCATCCATAATTATGTAATTTCTTGCACAGTTCACACAGTTTGTTTTATAATGTGAAGGGGATAGAATTTGATGAACAAGCTCGAGATAACTTTGATTAGGTCAACACATAAACACATAAACATATAAGCACACAATTGTTTTCTTGTTTATTAATTTGTTATCAGTTTGTTATTAATTGTTATTAACTTCTTGTTGATTTGAACATGGGTATTCAAGGTATACCAGGAACCCATTCGACGGACTTCAACGTCCTCAAGAATCCATCTGAAAAGATAGGATGATCTTTAAAAAGAAAATTCGATTTCGATTACAAGGAATCGTAACATTCGAATTAAGGTACACAACAATTAAGGACTTACGAAAGTACCCTTAGGTACCCTATTAAGGATTTATAGTGGTACTTTGGGTATTCGTCCAGTGTTGTAACTTGCGCTTTGTACTCCGTTTCCTTGGAAGAAATGGGTACTTAGGATTTTCGTGGAAATCGCAAGAAATCATAAGATGGAAGAATTTTGAGAGTAGGTTGTTCTATAGGGAACACGGTTCCTTGGTTGTAGGTATCGTAGGGGATATGTCGTTTATACATGCAACCACATTTGTACATTGTAATGTAAATAAAAGATTTATTTATAAACAACAACGACAACAACTGTTTCATAGACCTTGACAACAAAAGAAAATAATACATAAGGCTTGATTATTTCTAAACAGCGTCGTCTTCCAGTCGGTCAGATGCTCATCCCTGCCCTGGATTTGCATTAGCAAACTTCGGGCAATTCTTTCGGAAATGGCCCATCTCGCCACAGTTGTAGCAAGAACCTGGTGGAAAATGAGCTTGAGCAGGACTGTTGTCATCCTGATTCGGTGCAGCTGCAGCTGGGCAAACCCTTGTTGTATGACCTATAAGTCCACAAATTAGGCATTTGTGGCACTTCACACCAGCATGATGATGAAGGTTACGTTGGTTTCATAAGGGTGCAGTTCCGTTGTATGGCTTCCTAGCAGGGGGTTGAGCTGGTTGGTTGGGGACAGCTTGATCATTGTGAGCAACCACGGCGAAGTTCTGAGAAGCCTTTCGCTTCTTGGACTTCTTGGAGGATTCAGTCTGCTCATCCTTTGGTTTTGATTCATCGGTCGGTTTCTTATCACCCTTTCGGAAAAGTTTACCTTTCCTGATCTGAGACTCATTCAAGGTAGCGGATAGCTCAATGGCCTGTCTAACCGTAGTGGGGTTGCTACCAGTAACAATGTCTTGTACTAAGTCAGGGAGGCCATCAATGTACTTTTCGATCGCCTTATCCAAAGGCGTAACCATGTTCGGGCATAATCCTGTCATTTTCCAGTGGATATACTTAAGAAACGAAAATGAATAGATGATTCATTTCACTCCACGGTTTCTTTATCAGAAGTGGGAATGAAGGTTTATAGAATACGATATTCATTTCCCTCAATGGATATCTTTAGAAGCGAAAATGAATGGATGCTTCATTTTCCTCAACGGGTTCTTCAGAAATGGAAATGATGGAATATCAAAAGGATATTCATTTCCCTCAACGGATATTCTTCAGAAGCGAAAATGAATGGACGATTCATTTTCCTCAACGGGTTCTTCAGAAATGGAAATGATGGAATATCAAAAGGATATTCATTTCCCTCAACGGATATTCTTCAGAAGTGAAAATGAATGGACGATTCATTTTCCTCAACGGGTTCTTCAGAAATGGAAATGATGGAATAAACAAAAGGATATTCATTTCTCTCAACGGATATTCTTCAGAAACGAAAATGAACGGATTGAGTCATTTTCCTCAACGGGTATTCTTCAGAAACGGAAATGAAGGGATAATTAACAGGATATTCAGTTCCCTCAACGGATATTCTTCAGAAACGAAAATGAACAGATTGAGTCATTTTCCTCAACGGGTAATCTTCAGAAATGGAAATGAAGGAATAATCAAAAGGATATTCATTTCCCTCAACGGATATTCTTCAGAAATGAAAATGAACGGATTGAGTCATTTTCCTCAACGGGTATTCTTCAGAAATGGAAATGAAGGGATAATCAAAAGGATATTTATTTCCCTCAACGGATATTATTCAGAAACGAAAATGAACGGATTGAGTCATTTTCCTCAACGGGTATTCTTCAGAAATGGAAATGAAGGGATAATTAAAAGGATATTCATTTCCCTCAACGGATATTCTTTCAGAAGTGAAAAATGAATAGCTAGTTCATTTTTCCTCAACGGGTGCTTCTTCAGAAATGGAAATGAATAGAGTTAACTCTAGACACATGACAAAACTTGCTGTGATTTCTGTGCACAAAATTCCATAATTATGTATGCATCCATAATTATGTAATTTCTTGCACAGTTCACACAGTTTGTTTTATAATGTGAAGGGGATAGAATTTGATGAACAAGCTCGAGATAACTTTGATTAGGTCAACACATAAACACATAAACATATAAGCACATAATTGTTTTCTTGTTTATTAATTTGTTATCAGTTTGTTATTAATTGTTATTAACTTCTTGTTGATTTGAACATGGGTATTCAAGGTATACCAGGAACCCATTCGACGGACTTCAACGTCCTCAAGAATCCATCTGAAAAGATAGGATGATCTTTAAAAAGAAAATTCGATTTCGATTACAAGGAATCGTAACATTCGAATTAAGGTACACAACAATTAAGGACTTACGGAAGTACCCTTAGGTACCCTATTAAGGATTTATAGTGGTACTTTGGGTATTCGTCCAGAGTTGTAACTTGCGCTTTGTACTCCGTTTCCTTGGAAGAAATGGGTACTTAGGATTTTCGTGGAAATCGCAAGAAATCATAAGATGGAAGAATTTTGAGAGTAGGTTGTTCTATAGGGAACACGGTTCCTTGGTTGTAGGTATCGTAGGGGATATGTCGTTTATACATGCAACCACATTTGTACATTGTAATGTAAATAAAAGATTTATTTATAAACAACAACGACAACAACTGTTTCATAGACCTTGACAACAAAAGAAAATAATACATAAGGCTTGATTATTTCTAAACAGCGTCGTCTTCCAGTCGGTCAGATGCTCATCCCTACGCTGGATTTGCATTAGCAAACTTCGGGCAATTCTTTCGGAAATGGCCCATCTCGCCACAGTTGTAGCAAGAACCTGGTGGAAAATGAGCTTGAGCAGGACTGTTGTCATCCTGATTCGGTGCAGCTGCAGCTGGGCAAACCCTTGTTGTATGACCTATAAGTCCACAAATTAGGCATTTGTGGCACTTCACACCAGCATGATGATGAAGGTTACGTTGGTTTCATAAGGGTGCAGTTCCGTTATATGGCTTCCTAGCAGGGGGTTGAGCTGGTTGGTTGGGGACAGCTTGATCATTGTGAGCAACCACGGCGAAGTTCTGAGAAGCCTTTCGCTTCTTGGACTTCTTGGAGGATTCAGTCTGCTCATCCTTTGGTTTTGATTCATCGGTCGGTTTCTTATCACCCTTTCGGAAAAGTTTACCTTTCCTGATCTGAGACTCATTCAAGGTAGCGGATAGCTCAATGGCCTGTCTAACCGTAGTGGGGTTGCTACCAGTAACAATGTCTTGTACTAAGTCAGGGAGGCCATCAATGTACTTTTCGATCGCCTTATCCAAAGGCGTAACCATGTTCGGGCATAATCCTGTCATTTTCCAGTGGATATACTTAAGAAACGAAAATGAATAGATGATTCATTTCACTCCACGGTTTCTTTATCAGAAGTGGGAATGAAGGTTTATAGAATACGATATTCATTTCCCTCAATGGATATCTTTAGAAGCGAAAATGAATGGATGCTTCATTTTCCTCAACGGGTTCTTCAGAAATGGAAATGATGGAATATCAAAAGGATATTCATTTCCCTCAACGGATATTCTTCAGAAGCGAAAATGAATGGACGATTCATTTTCCTCAACGGGTTCTTCAGAAATGGAAATGATGGAATATCAAAAGGATATTCATTTCCCTCAACGGATATTCTTCAGAAGTGAAAATGAATGGACGATTCATTTTCCTCAACGGGTTCTTCAGAAATGGAAATGATGGAATAAACAAAAGGATATTCATTTCTCTCAACGGATATTCTTCAGAAACGAAAATGAACGGATTGAGTCATTTTCCTCAACGGGTATTCTTCAGAAACGGAAATGAAGGGATAATTAACAGGATATTCAGTTCCCTCAACGGATATTCTTCAGAAACGAAAATGAACAGATTGAGTCATTTTCCTCAACGGGTAATCTTCAGAAATGGAAATGAAGGAATAATCAAAAGGATATTCATTTCCCTCAACGGATATTCTTCAGAAATGAAAATGAACGGATTGAGTCATTTTCCTCAACGGGTATTCTTCAGAAATGGAAATGAAGGGATAATCAAAAGGATATTTATTTCCCTCAACGGATATTATTCAGAAACGAAAATGAACGGATTGAGTCATTTTCCTCAACGGGTATTCTTCAGAAATGGAAATGAAGGGATAATTAAAAGGATATTCATTTCCCTCAACGGATATTCTTTCAGAAGTGAAAAATGAATAGCTAGTTCATTTTTCCTCAACGGGTGCTTCTTCAGAAATGGAAATGAATAGAGTTAACTCTAGACACATGACAAAACTTGCTGTGATTTCTGTGCACAAAATTCCATAATTATGTATGCATCCATAATTATGTAATTTCTTGCACAGTTCACACAGTTTGTTTTATAATGTGAAGGGGATAGAATTTGATGAACAAGCTCGAGATAACTTTGATTAGGTCAACACATAAACACATAAACATATAAGCACACAATTGTTTTCTTGTTTATTAATTTGTTATCAGTTTGTTATTAATTGTTATTAACTTCTTGTTGATTTGAACATGGGTATTCAAGGTATACCAGGAACCCATTCGACGGACTTCAACGTCCTCAAGAATCCATCTGAAAAGATAGGATGATCTTTAAAAAGAAAATTCGATTTCGATTACAAGGAATCGTAACATTCGAATTAAGGTACACAACAATTAAGGACTTACGGAAGTACCCTTAGGTACCCTATTAAGGATTTATAGTGGTACTTTGGGTATTCGTCCAGAGTTGTAACTTGCGCTTTGTACTCCGTTTCCTTGGAAGAAATGGGTACTTAGGATTTTCGTGGAAATCGCAAGAAATCATAAGATGGAAGAATTTTGAGAGTAGGTTGTTCTATAGGGAACACGGTTCCTTGGTTGTAGGTATCGTAGGGGATATGTCGTTTATACATGCAACCACATTTGTACATTGTAATGTAAATAAAAGATTTATTTATAAACAACAACGACAACAACTGTTTCATAGACCTTGACAACAAAAGAAAATAATACATAAGGCTTGATTATTTCTAAACAGCGTCGTCTTCCAGTCGGTCAGATGCTCATCCCTACGCTGGATTTGCATTAGCAAACTTCGGGCAATTCTTTCGGAAATGGCCCATCTCGCCACAGTTGTAGCAAGAACCTGGTGGAAAATGAGCTTGAGCAGGACTGTTGTCATCCTGATTCGGTGCAGCTGCAGCTGGGCAAACCCTTGTTGTATGACCTATAAGTCCACAAATTAGGCATTTGTGGCACTTCACACCAGCATGATGATGAAGGTTACGTTGGTTTCATAAGGGTGCAGTTCCGTTGTATGGCTTCCTAGCAGGGGGTTGAGCTGGTTGGTTGGGGACAGCTTGATCATTGTGAGCAACCACGGCGAAGTTCTGAGAAGCCTTTCGCTTCTTGGACTTCTTGGAGGATTCAGTCTGCTCATCCTTTGGTTTTGATTCATCGGTCGGTTTCTTATCACCCTTTCGGAAAAGTTTACCTTTCCTGATCTGAGACTCATTCAAGGTAGCGGATAGCTCAATGGCCTGTCTAACCGTAGTGGGGTTGCTACCAGTAACAATGTCTTGTACTAAGTCAGGGAGGCCATCAATGTACTTTTCGATCGCCTTATCCAAAGGCGTAACCATGTTCGGGCATAATCCTGTCATTTTCCAGTGGATATACTTAAGAAACGAAAATGAATAGATGATTCATTTCACTCCACGGTTTCTTTATCAGAAGTGGGAATGAAGGTTTATAGAATACGATATTCATTTCCCTCAATGGATATCTTTAGAAGCGAAAATGAATGGATGCTTCATTTTCCTCAACGGGTTCTTCAGAAATGGAAATGATGGAATATCAAAAGGATATTCATTTCCCTCAACGGATATTCTTCAGAAGCGAAAATGAATGGACGATTCATTTTCCTCAACGGGTTCTTCAGAAATGGAAATGATGGAATATCAAAAGGATATTCATTTCCCTCAACGGATATTCTTCAGAAGTGAAAATGAATGGACGATTCATTTTCCTCAACGGGTTCTTCAGAAATGGAAATGATGGAATAAACAAAAGGATATTCATTTCTCTCAACGGATATTCTTCAGAAACGAAAATGAACGGATTGAGTCATTTTCCTCAACGGGTATTCTTCAGAAACGGAAATGAAGGGATAATTAACAGGATATTCAGTTCCCTCAACGGATATTCTTCAGAAACGAAAATGAACAGATTGAGTCATTTTCCTCAACGGGTAATCTTCAGAAATGGAAATGAAGGAATAATCAAAAGGATATTCATTTCCCTCAACGGATATTCTTCAGAAATGAAAATGAACGGATTGAGTCATTTTCCTCAACGGGTATTCTTCAGAAATGGAAATGAAGGGATAATCAAAAGGATATTTATTTCCCTCAACGGATATTATTCAGAAACGAAAATGAACGGATTGAGTCATTTTCCTCAACGGGTATTCTTCAGAAATGGAAATGAAGGGATAATTAAAAGGATATTCATTTCCCTCAACGGATATTCTTTCAGAAGTGAAAAATGAATAGCTAGTTCATTTTTCCTCAACGGGTGCTTCTTCAGAAATGGAAATGAATAGAGTTAACTCTAGACACATGACAAAACTTGCTGTGATTTCTGTGCACAAAATTCCATAATTATGTATGCATCCATAATTATGTAATTTCTTGCACAGTTCACACAGTTTGTTTTATAATGTGAAGGGGATAGAATTTGATGAACAAGCTCGAGATAACTTTGATTAGGTCAACACATAAACACATAAACATATAAGCACATAATTGTTTTCTTGTTTATTAATTTGTTATCAGTTTGTTATTAATTGTTATTAACTTCTTGTTGATTTGAACATGGGTATTCAAGGTATACCAGGAACCCATTCGACGGACTTCAACGTCCTCAAGAATCCATCTGAAAAGATAGGATGATCTTTAAAAAGAAAATTCGATTTCGATTACAAGGAATCGTAACATTCGAATTAAGGTACACAACAATTAAGGACTTACGGAAGTACCCTTAGGTACCCTATTAAGGATTTATAGTGGTACTTTGGGTATTCGTCCAGAGTTGTAACTTGCGCTTTGTACTCCGTTTCCTTGGAAGAAATGGGTACTTAGGATTTTCGTGGAAATCGCAAGAAATCATAAGATGGAAGAATTTTGAGAGTAGGTTGTTCTATAGGGAACACGGTTCCTTGGTTGTAGGTATCGTAGGGGATATGTCGTTTATACATGCAACCACATTTGTACATTGTAATGTAAATAAAAGATTTATTTATAAACAACAACGACAACAACTGTTTCATAGACCTTGACAACAAAAGAAAATAATACATAAGGCTTGATTATTTCTAAACAGCGTCGTCTTCCAGTCGGTCAGATGCTCATCCCTACGCTGGATTTGCATTAGCAAACTTCGGGCAATTCTTTCGGAAATGGCCCATCTCGCCACAGTTGTAGCAAGAACCTGGTGGAAAATGAGCTTGAGCAGGACTGTTGTCATCCTGATTCGGTGCAGCTGCAGCTGGGCAAACCCTTGTTGTATGACCTATAAGTCCACAAATTAGGCATTTGTGGCACTTCACACCAGCATGATGATGAAGGTTACGTTGGTTTCATAAGGGTGCAGTTCCGTTGTATGGCTTCCTAGCAGGGGGTTGAGCTGGTTGGTTGGGGACAGCTTGATCATTGTGAGCAACCACGGCGAAGTTCTGAGAAGCCTTTCGCTTCTTGGACTTCTTGGAGGATTCAGTCTGCTCATCCTTTGGTTTTGATTCATCGGTCGGTTTCTTATCACCCTTTCGGAAAAGTTTACCTTTCCTGATCTGAGACTCATTCAAGGTAGCGGATAGCTCAATGGCTTGTCTAACCGTAGTGGGGTTGCTACCAGTAACAATGTCTTGTACTAAGTCAGGGAGGCCATCAATGTACTTTTCGATCGCCTTATCCAAAGGCGTAACCATGTTCGGGCATAATCCTGTCATTTTCCAGTGGATATACTTAAGAAACGAAAATGAATAGATGATTCATTTCACTCCACGGTTTCTTTATCAGAAGTGGGAATGAAGGTTTATAGAATACGATATTCATTTCCCTCAATGGATATCTTTAGAAGCGAAAATGAATGGATGCTTCATTTTCCTCAACGGGTTCTTCAGAAATGGAAATGATGGAATATCAAAAGGATATTCATTTCCCTCAACGGATATTCTTCAGAAGCGAAAATGAATGGACGATTCATTTTCCTCAACGGGTTCTTCAGAAATGGAAATGATGGAATATCAAAAGGATATTCATTTCCCTCAACGGATATTCTTCAGAAGTGAAAATGAATGGACGATTCATTTTCCTCAACGGGTTCTTCAGAAATGGAAATGATGGAATAAACAAAAGGATATTCATTTCTCTCAACGGATATTCTTCAGAAACGAAAATGAACGGATTGAGTCATTTTCCTCAACGGGTATTCTTCAGAAACGGAAATGAAGGGATAATTAACAGGATATTCAGTTCCCTCAACGGATATTCTTCAGAAACGAAAATGAACAGATTGAGTCATTTTCCTCAACGGGTAATCTTCAGAAATGGAAATGAAGGAATAATCAAAAGGATATTCATTTCCCTCAACGGATATTCTTCAGAAATGAAAATGAACGGATTGAGTCATTTTCCTCAACGGGTATTCTTCAGAAATGGAAATGAAGGGATAATCAAAAGGATATTTATTTCCCTCAACGGATATTATTCAGAAACGAAAATGAACGGATTGAGTCATTTTCCTCAACGGGTATTCTTCAGAAATGGAAATGAAGGGATAATTAAAAGGATATTCATTTCCCTCAACGGATATTCTTTCAGAAGTGAAAAATGAATAGCTAGTTCATTTTTCCTCAACGGGTGCTTCTTCAGAAATGGAAATGAATAGAGTTAACTCTAGACACATGACAAAACTTGCTGTGATTTCTGTGCACAAAATTCCATAATTATGTATGCATCCATAATTATGTAATTTCTTGCACAGTTCACACAGTTTGTTTTATAATGTGAAGGGGATAGAATTTGATGAACAAGCTCGAGATAACTTTGATTAGGTCAACACATAAACACATAAACATATAAGCACATAATTGTTTTCTTGTTTATTAATTTGTTATCAGTTTGTTATTAATTGTTATTAACTTCTTGTTGATTTGAACATGGGTATTCAAGGTATACCAGGAACCCATTCGACGGACTTCAACGTCCTCAAGAATCCATCTGAAAAGATAGGATGATCTTTAAAAAGAAAATTCGATTTCGATTACAAGGAATCGTAACATTCGAATTAAGGTACACAACAATTAAGGACTTACGGAAGTACCCTTAGGTACCCTATTAAGGATTTATAGTGGTACTTTGGGTATTCGTCCAGAGTTGTAACTTGCGCTTTGTACTCCGTTTCCTTGGAAGAAATGGGTAATTAGGATTTTCGTGGAAATCGCAAGAAATCATAAGATGGAAGAATTTTGAGAGTAGGTTGTTCTATAGGGAACACGGTTCCTTGGTTGTAGGTATCGTAGGGGATATGTCGTTTATACATGCAACCACATTTGTACATTGTAATGTAAATAAAAGATTTATTTATAAACAACAACGACAACAACTGTTTCATAGACCTTGACAACAAAAGAAAATAATACATAAGGCTTGATTATTTCTAAACAGCGTCGTCTTCCAGTCGGTCAGATGCTCATCCCTACGCTGGATTTGCATTAGCAAACTTCGGGCAATTCTTTCGGAAATGGCCCATCTCGCCACAGTTGTAGTAAGAACCTGGTGGAAAATGAGCTTGAGCAGGACTGTTGTCATCCTGATTCGGTGCAGCTGCAGCTGGGCAAACCCTTGTTGTATGACCTATAAGTCCACAAATTAGGCATTTGTGGCACTTCACACCAGCATGATGATGAAGGTTACGTTGGTTTCATAAGGGTGCAGTTCCGTTGTATGGCTTCCTAGCAGGGGGTTGAGCTGGTTGGTTGGGGACAGCTTGATCATTGTGAGCAACCACGGCGAAGTTCTGAGAAGCCTTTCGCTTCTTGGACTTCTTGGAGGATTCAGTCTGCTCATCCTTTGGTTTTGATTCATCGGTCGGTTTCTTATCACCCTTTCGGAAAAGTTTACCTTTCCTGATCTGAGACTCATTCAAGGTAGCGGATAGCTCAATGGCCTGTCTAACCGTAGTGGGGTTGCTACCAGTAACAATGTCTTGTACTAAGTCAGGGAGGCCATCAATGTACTTTTCGATCGCCTTATCCAAAGGCGTAACCATGTTCGGGCATAATCCTGTCATTTTCCAGTGGATATACTTAAGAAACGAAAATGAATAGATGATTCATTTCACTCCACGGTTTCTTTATCAGAAGTGGGAATGAAGGTTTATAGAATACGATATTCATTTCCCTCAATGGATATCTTTAGAAGCGAAAATGAATGGATGCTTCATTTTCCTCAACGGGTTCTTCAGAAATGGAAATGATGGAATATCAAAAGGATATTCATTTCCCTCAACGGATATTCTTCAGAAGCGAAAATGAATGGACGATTCATTTTCCTCAACGGGTTCTTCAGAAATGGAAATGATGGAATATCAAAAGGATATTCATTTCCCTCAACGGATATTCTTCAGAAGTGAAAATGAATGGACGATTCATTTTCCTCAACGGGTTCTTCAGAAATGGAAATGATGGAATAAACAAAAGGATATTCATTTCTCTCAACGGATATTCTTCAGAAACGAAAATGAACGGATTGAGTCATTTTCCTCAACGGGTATTCTTCAGAAACGGAAATGAAGGGATAATTAACAGGATATTCAGTTCCCTCAACGGATATTCTTCAGAAACGAAAATGAACAGATTGAGTCATTTTCCTCAACGGGTAATCTTCAGAAATGGAAATGAAGGAATAATCAAAAGGATATTCATTTCCCTCAACGGATATTCTTCAGAAATGAAAATGAACGGATTGAGTCATTTTCCTCAACGGGTATTCTTCAGAAATGGAAATGAAGGGATAATCAAAAGGATATTTATTTCCCTCAACGGATATTATTCAGAAACGAAAATGAACGGATTGAGTCATTTTCCTCAACGGGTATTCTTCAGAAATGGAAATGAAGGGATAATTAAAAGGATATTCATTTCCCTCAACGGATATTCTTTCAGAAGTGAAAAATGAATAGCTAGTTCATTTTTCCTCAACGGGTGCTTCTTCAGAAATGGAAATGAATAGAGTTAACTCTAGACACATGACAAAACTTGCTGTGATTTCTGTGCACAAAATTCCATAATTATGTATGCATCCATAATTATGTAATTTCTTGCACAGTTCACACAGTTTGTTTTATAATGTGAAGGGGATAGAATTTGATGAACAAGCTCGAGATAACTTTGATTAGGTCAACACATAAACACATAAACATATAAGCACACAATTGTTTTCTTGTTTATTAATTTGTTATCAGTTTGTTATTAATTGTTATTAACTTCTTGTTGATTTGAACATGGGTATTCAAGGTATACCAGGAACCCATTCGACGGACTTCAACGTCCTCAAGAATCCATCTGAAAAGATAGGATGATCTTTAAAAAGAAAATTCGATTTCGATTACAAGGAATCGTAACATTCGAATTAAGGTACACAACAATTAAGGACTTACGGAAGTACCCTTAGGTACCCTATTAAGGATTTATAGTGGTACTTTGGGTATTCGTCCAGTGTTGTAACTTGCGCTTTGTACTCCGTTTCCTTGGAAGAAATGGGTACTTAGGATTTTCGTGGAAATCGCAAGAAATCATAAGATGGAAGAATTTTGAGAGTAGGTTGTTCTATAGGGAACACGGTTCCTTGGTTGTAGGTATCGTAGGGGATATGTCGTTTATACATGCAACCACATTTGTACATTGTAATGTAAATAAAAGATTTATTTATAAACAACAACGACAACAACTGTTTCATAGATCTTGACAACAAAAGAAAATAATACATAAGGCTTGATTATTTCTAAACAGCGTCGTCTTCCAGTCGGTCAGATGCTCATCCCTGCCCTGGATTTGCATTAGCAAACTTCGGGCAATTCTTTCGGAAATGGCCCATCTCGCCACAGTTGTAGCAAGAACCTGGTGGAAAATGAGCTTGAGCAGGATTGTTGTCATCCTGATTCGGTGCAGCTGCAGCTGGGCAAACCCTTGTTGTATGACCTATAAGTCCACAAATTAGGCATTTGTGGCACTTCACACTAGCATGATGATGAAGGTTACATTGGTTGCATAAGGGTGCAGTTCCGTTGTATGGCTTCCTAGCAGGGGGTTGAGCTGGTTGGTTGGGGACAGCTTGATCATTGTGAGCAACCACGGCGAAGTTCTGAGAAGCCTTTCACTTCTTGGACTTCTTGGAGGATTCAGTCTGCTCATCCTTTGGTTTTGATTCAATGGCATGTCTAACCGTAGTGGGGTTGCTACCAGTAACAATGTCTTGTACTAAGTCAGGGAGGCCATAAATGTACTTTTTGATCGCCTTATCCAAAGGCGTAACCATGTTCGGGCATAACATACTTAACTCCTCATAACGGTCCGTGTAAGCTCGATGCTCACCGCTATCTTGCTTAAGATCGTCGAATTCCCTTTCCAATGCCCTGATTTCATGACGAGGACAGAATTCCTTCATCATCAGAGCTTGAAGTTCTTCCCAGGTTTGAGCCAGTGCTACCTCGGCACCCCTATCTCTCATCACACAATTCCACCATGTTAAAGCTCGTTTCTCATAGACACTAGATGCGAATTCAACCTTTCACTCGTTTGGAAACTGAACATGTCTGAAGGTGCTCTCTAGACTCTCGAACCATTGCAGAAGTGCAATCGCTCCTTGAGATCCAGAAAATTCTGATGGCTTGGCAGAGTTGAATGTCTTGAAGTTACAAGAAGCATTATTGTTGTTATTGAAGGCTTGGTTACATTGAGCAATGATGTTTGGGAGTGCAGCAGTCATTTGCTGCGTAATGATAGCTGCCAGTTCTTCATTGGGTATCTGATTGTCACGTCGAGGAGGCATTCTAAAAGAGGAAGCATGAGAGAAAACAAATGAAATGGCATTGGGTAAGGATGTTACAATTACCGACCAAAAAGCATGAATGACGGTCATCTGTTCGAACCACGAAGCAAACAAACAACGTACAAAAGCTGAATAAAAGTAAATAGGTCCTCATAATGTATCGCGAAGACATGCTTTAGCCTATAAGTGGACACTCACCCCAAGAGTTCCCAGGTAAGAGTGACTTGTCTGATTATGTGGATTTGTACGAACACTCTAGCCTTAGACAGAAAACTCAGGATACAGGCATCCACTCTTCCAGATTGTACGTGTTCACACTATAAGACCTAAACTTTGACGAGATTTTGAAAACATTGAAGGTTCAAAACCTTATAATAAATCATCCTAGAACAGATGATTGGTTTTCAAAGCGGATTCGAAATTTGTGTTCTTGTTGTGGTTGTCACCTAAAGATAGGCGACGGTATTGTTTTATGACTAAACGCAAGTAAACTCGCGTTAGGGTCCTAGGAAGGTTATAGTCTAGGTCAAAGCATTACTAATAACCTAATTCCCTATAACCATGGGCTCTGATACCAACTTTTTTGTCACACCCCGTGTCACACCCCGACCACGTAGAACATACGAAACGTGGCGGAAATGTCGGGGAGTGTTGTAACAGAATTAATTGTTTCAAATCCATGGCAATTGAAGTTTCGTTTTATTGATTAAAAGTGTTACAATGTCTTAACAAACAAGGAAATACAACATAATTAACTAGTCTTGCATCTTTTATTGTCACTAAAGCCCAAGTCTGCCTATATGTATCTTGATCATCTTATGCAACAGCTCCTGAAAAACACATGTGAAAATAGGTACGTCAGCATAAAAATGCATGTGAGATACATAGGTTTTGTGAAAATAGGTTTCATGACTTATGTTTGAGAAAATGTTTAGTCATGAACCTTGTTATTTGCTTTGCTTTGTAAATCATTTGAAAATCGATAAGATCAGATGATAGGTATAAATAAATGTAAGGTTAAATGAATAACCAAGTAAAATATGTTTGCATAAGATAAGATGTTTATAAATCAATGTCTTGTGAAAAGTATGTTATTTGTATAAAATGTTCTATGTCTCAAACTGAAATGATTCAAATAACGCTATGATATGTAATACCATACAAACACTTATATATAGGAAGTACCAGCGGCGTATCCACCATGCTTGTATCATATTACACACGCATCGTTACTTAATCACTTAATCAAACCAAACCAACCAATGTAAGAAGTCTATGTTTAAATCAATTGTCAAATGTATTGGGTAATATGTCAAAATATTCATGTCAAGATGTAAATCATATCAAAATGTCTATGTCAAATATCCGTGTCAAAATGTCTATGTCAAATATCCATGTCAAATGTCTATGTCAAGATGTCATGTATGGCAAGTGAAATGTCTCAACTAAACCATATGCACAAAAACAAAGTATTGAAGTAAACTTGGTTTAAATCAAAGTTATGTTTTATGGGAAATGCATGATCAAATGTCAATCATGTTAAAATGTCTATGTCAAAATGTCAAATGCACACAATTGGGCACACCTAGCATGAAATGTCATAAAATCATGTACTATAATGTACTAACGAACATAGCAGTATATGATGTTAAAACAGGAAAGCATGAAAGTAACAAGTAGGCACATGTGTTTCACCCCAAAACAGTTTGGAAAACAGTAAAAGAGGGGTCTATGTACTCACTTGAGATTGCTCAGAAGTCCTTGAGTAACAACCAAACAATGCTAGAGATCGCGGATATCAAACGGCACCTAATATAGGTAACTACATTAATAAACCGGACCTAAATCGGAAGATCGGGTAGCATTAGGGTTTGTAAACCAAACGAGTGTAGAGACTCGTGTCATTTGGTTTAACAAAGCCTACATACTAAATGAAACTTAACCTAAGTGTCTACGACCCATTACGACCCGTTTAGGTAGCTTATGCTACTTTAACGCGTCGTTCGCGTGAAACGCGTTCGGACCGCCTAACTAGCCCTATGACAAGTGTTATATGCCTAAACATGTTACATAATCAGTTATGTGACAAAAGTTTAGGTTACATATGCTAAATTACCAATTATACATGAAAAGGGTATTCTGGTAATTTACCTAAGGCATATAAACTACCTATCATACAACTACTTAAACGATGTGACCATAGGGTATAACCTCGGAAGGTTATTCCCTACACACTATGGTCACCTAATGTATTTGGTCGGATCCTAATGATCGACCAAACTGGGTCGGGTTCGAAGGTATAGGCGATTTATCAGATCGCCTATCCTACGACTCTAGACAACGTGGTAATCAGTGGGCATAGTCCCAAGGGACTATGACCAACGTGATTACACTCACGTTGCGAAGTTCAAACGAACTTCGCATTGACCATTACTGGTCAACGCTGAAAGTCAAACAAAGTTTGACTTTCTGACTCGAAAAGCAATAAAATAAGGAAAAGAACGAAAGAATACTAACCCAGGGTCCCCGAATGCTAATCCCGATCCAAGAACTCAGGTATGAAACAATGGTTTCAACTTAGAGCTCTTAAATCAGAATTCTTGTAAGTTTTAAAGCATGGGGGGTGGGGTATTTATAGTTTTCGGTCCACCGTTAAGATCGTTTCATGGAAAACGTGCCTTAATCATAACCGTACAAGTGTTGGCAAGTTATGGTGACTAAAATATGATCTTATCAGCTGACTAAGCGAATTAGAACATGTGGTGGAGGATGGAACAGCTGCAATCTGCTGTGAAATACATTGAATCTGGTCTGCAGACAGGCTAGCGCACCGCTACGTTAAAAGTGTAGCGCACCGCTAGGCCCTAGTTTGGCAGAATTACACTTTTGGTCCCTGTATTGAAATCAGCCCATTTTCGACACGTTTAAGGCCCGTTAACCCCATTTCAAAGCTCTAAAATGAAGTTAAAGTATAGGGAACTTAAAATGTGCTCAAAAATATCTCGGATGTCGGTTCGTTTGGCCGTACGATCGCGATGTTCGCTTAATTACGACGGAATGCGCATAAGCGCGAAAAACGATCCAAATGACGTGACGAATGGATTTTTTGGCAAGCCAAACACTAAAGCATAATATAGTCATGCTTACATAAATTTTTGGATGTCCGGATGTATTCAGAACGTAAGTTATGCGCGAAAATGCAAACTTGTGCACTTTTTGACACTTTTAGTCCCTGAATGACACAAAAGTTTATTTTAGCATACCGAACACCTCAAAGCCTATTTCTAAGCTATGTAAAGGATATTTATGGTATGTTTAACTTATGGTCATGTTCCAGAATGTCTGTTACAGTTCAAATTGGCATACTTTCGCAGTTTGTCAACTTTAGTCCCTGTAAGCGAATTAACTTGTTTTCACCACACCAAACCTTCCAAAACTTATATCTAAGTTAAGTAAAGGTTATTTAAGGTATGTTAAGCCTATTTCACTATTCCGGAGTGTTCGTTGGATTAAACTGGTTATATTTACGCATCAGTGCGTGTATAACCTTCCAGAAAGCGATTTAGAGCTTGAAATCGAACAAGAGTTGATATGTGCAAAAGATACACATATTTATACAAGTCCAAAGTATGAAATACAATATTTCATTGGCTTGGTATTTGTTTGATGGCCGTGGAGACACAGGTGTTACAGTCTCCCCTACTTTAGGAAATTTCGTCCCGAAATTTATTCGTAGGAGTCTGTCTATGACTTTGTGTCAAATAGTCATCAAAGATATGTAAAGCATAATCTGATTATTTTCCTCAACGGATATTTTTCAGAAGCGAAAATGAACGAACAGAGTCATTTTCTTCAACGGGTTCTTCGGAAATGGAAAATAAAGGAATTAACTAAACGGATATACATTTCCCTCAACGGATATTCTTCAGAAGTGAGAATGAATGGATGATTCATTCTTTCTCAACGGATTCTTCGTCAGAAATGGGAATGAAGGAATAATCCACGGATATTCATTTCTCTCAACGGATATTCTTCAGAACGAAAATGAACAAACGGGGTCATTTTCCTCAACGGTTTGTTCTTCAGAATTTGAAATGAAAGAAAAATCAACGGATATTCATTTCCTCAACGGATAATCTTCAGAAACGAAAATGAAATAACGGAGTCATTTTCAACGGTTGTTTCCTCAGCTACGGAAATGAAGGACTACACAACGGATATTCATCTCCTCAACGGATAAATCTTCAGAAACGAAAATGAACTAACGGAGTCATTTTCAACGGTTATTTCCTCAGAGTTGGAAATGAAGGATTACACAACGGATATTCATCTCCTCAACGGATAAATCCTCAGAAACGAAAATGAACTAACGGAGTCATTTTCAACGGTTATTTCCTCAGAGTTGGAAATGAAGGATTACACAACGGATATTCATTTCCTCAACGGATATTCTTCAGAACGAAAATGAATGGATAATTCATTTTCCTCAACGGTTATTCTTCAGAATGGAAACGAAAAGATAAACAACGGGTATTCATTTCCTCAACGGATATTCTTCAGAACAAAAATGAATGGATAATTCATTTTTTTTCAACGGTTATTCTTCAGAATGGAAATGAAAAGATAAACAACGGGTATTCATTTCCTCAACGGATATTCTTCAGAATGAAAATGAATGGATAATTCATTTTTCTCAACGGTTATTCTTCAGAATGGAAATGAAAAGATAAACAACGGATATTCTTCAGAAGTGAAAAATGAATAGCTAGTTCATTTTTCCTCAACGGATGCTTCATCAGAATTGGAAATGAATAGGGTTAACTCTAGATACATGATAGAACTTGCTGTGATTTTCGTGCACTAAATTCCATAATTATGTATGCATCCATAATTACGTAATTCCTTGCACAGTCCGCACAGTTTGTTTTATAATGTTGTGGGGAAGGATGTCGAACTTGTGATGACGGTGACTAGACTACCATAGGGTCCTTTTAATTAGATCAACAGAGGATCTTCTTAATTAGGCCACCAAGGAGTCCTTTCAGCTTGTATCATCCAGTTTAACTAGACCACTCAAGGGATCTAATTATGAAGCAGTACTTTATAATCCAAGGGACTTATCTACAACGTAGAAGTCCATTAAGGATTTTAGGTAGTACCTTTGGGTATCCTACTATGAATCTCTTGTACAAGGATATGTAAGATTCTACGAGGATTTGGATAACATAATTTGAATCACATGACACATAAAAGATAACACATAAGCACATAACCACATAATTGTTTAATTGTTATTATCTTGTTATTGATTGCTATTAACTTGGCACCTCGTACTTCGTTTCTCTTGGAAGAAACGGGTACTTAGGATTTTCGTGGAAAACGCAAGAGATCATACAATGGAAGAAATTTGGGGGTAGTTTGCTTTTCAAGGAATGCGATTCCTTGATTGTCGGTATTGTAAGGGATATGTTGTTTATGCATACAACCTTATAAATACATTGCAATGTAAATAAAAGATTTATTTATAAACAATGATAACAACAACTGTTTCATGGATCGTGATAACAAAAGAAAATAATACACAAGGCTCGATTATTTTATAAACAGCGTTGTCTCCTGTCGGTCTGATACTCATCTCTGCGCGGGATTTGCATTAGCAAGCCTTGGGCAATTCCTACGAAAATGGCCCATCTCGCCACAGTTGTAGCAAGACCCCGGTGGAAAACGAGCTTGAGCAGGATTGTTGTTAATTTGATTTGGTGCTGCTGCTGTTGGGCAAACCCTCGCTGTATGACCTATAAGTCCGCAAACTTGGCATGTGCGGCACTTCACACCAGCATGATGATGTAGGCCACATTGGTTGCACAAGGGTGCAGTTCCATTGTAGGGTTTCCTGGCAAGGGGTTGAGCTGGTTGGTTGGGGGCGGCTTGACCATCGTGAGTAACCATGGCGAAGTTCTGAGAAGCTTTTCGCTTCTTTGACTTCTTAGAGGATCCAGTCTGTTCATCCATGGTCTTTGATTCCTCGATTGCTTTCGATTCCTCGACCAGTTTCTTGTCACCCTTTCGGAAAAGCTTACGTTTCCTGATCTGGGATTCGGTCAAGGTTGCAGATAGCTCAATGGCCTGCCTAACAGTAGTAGGGTTGCTACCAGTCAAAATGTCTTGTATTGAGTCGGGAAGGCCATTAATATACTTTTCGATTGCCTTATCCAAAGGCATGACCATGTTTGGGCATAACAGACTTAACTCCTCATAACGGTCCGTGTAGGCTCGATGCTCACCGCTGTTTTGCTTAAGATCATCAAATTCCCTTTCCAAAGCCCTGATCTCATGACGAGGACAGAACTCCTTCATCATGAGAGCCCTAAGTTCGGCCCATGTCTGAGCTAGAGCAACTTCTGCACCTCGATCTCTCATAACCCCGTTCCACCACGTAAGGGCTCTCTTCTGGAACACACTCGAAGCAAACTCGACCTTGCGATTGTCAGGACACTGCACGTGGCGGAAAGTATTCTCAATGCTCTCGAACCATTGAAGAAGACCAGTCGCTCCCTCAGAACCACTAAACTTGAGTGGTTTCGCCGAGTTAAAACTCTTGAAATTGCATGGACCATGGTTGTTGTTGTTGGCTTGATTCCATAGAGCAAAGAGGTTTGGGAATTGAGCAGCCATTTGCTGCGCAATGATTTCTGCCAATTCGGCAGTCGCTATCTGGTTTTCGCGTCGAGGAGGCATTCTAAAAGAGAAAACATGAAAGGAAACGAGTGAGAGAATCAGACGAAAAGAATGAGATGAAACCAATCTGAAGAAAGCAAGGGTAGTGGTCATTTGTTTGTTACCACAAGGTAAACAAACGACACACAATGACTAATCAAAGTAAATGAGTCAAAAATAATGTATCGCGAAGACATGCTCGCCTATAAGTGAACACTCATCCCAAGAATTCCCAGGTAAGCACAACTGGTCTCGCATCTGATGAGATGTATACGAAGTGCTTGCCTAGACAGAAAACCCAGAATACAGGCATTCACCCTTCCAGTTTGCACGTGTTCACATTATTTAAAACCCAAAACCTTGACGAGATTTTGAAATTTCAAAGGGGTTCAAAACCATATAATAGAGAGTTCAAAACCTTACAATAGAGGGTTCAAAACCTAGTAATCAATCATCCTAGAACAGATGATTAGTTTTCAAAGCGGTTTTGAAATTTATGTTCTTGTTGTGGTCGTCGCCTAAGGATAGGTGACGGTATTGTTTTATAACTAAACGCAAGTAAACTCGCGTTAAGGTCCTAGAAAGGTTATAGACTAGGTCAAAGCATTACTAATAACCTAATTCCCTATAACCATTGGCTCTGATACCATCTTTTCTGTCACACCCCGACCACGTAGAACATACGAAACGTGGCGGAAATGTCGGGGAGTGTTGTAACAGAATTAATTGTTTCAAATCCATGGCAATTGAAGTTTCGTTTTATTGATTAAAAGTGTTACAATGTCTTAACAAACAAGGAAATACAACATAATTAACTAGTCTTGCATCTTTTATTGTCACTAAAGCCCAAGTCTGCCTATATGTATCTTGATCATCTTATGCAACAGCTCCTGAAAAACACATGTGAAAATAGGTACGTCAGCATAAAAATGCCTGTGAGATACATAGGTTTTGTGAAAATAGGTTTCATGACTTATGTTTGAGAAAATGTTTAGTCATGAACCTTGTTATTTGCTTTGCTTTGTAAATCATTTGAAAATCGATAAGATCAGATGATAGGTATAAATAAATGTAAGGTTAAATGAATAACCAAGTAAAATATGTTTGCATAAGATAAGATGTTTATAAATCAATGTCTTGTGAAAAGTATGTTATTTGTATAAAATGTTCTATGTCTCAAACTGAAATGATTCAAATAACGCTATGATATGTAATACCATACAAACACTTATATATAGGAAGTACCAGCGGCGTATCCACCATGCTTGTATCATATTACACACGCATCGTTACTTAATCACTTAATCAAACCAAACCAACCAATGTAAGAAGTCTATGTTTAAATCAATTGTCAAATGTATTGGGTAATATGTCAAAATATTCATGTCAAGATGTAAATCATATCAAAATGTCTATGTCAAATATCCGTGTCAAAATGTCTATGTCAAATATCCATGTCAAATGTCTATGTCAAGATGTCATGTATGGCAAGTGAAATGTCTCAACTAAACCATATGCACAAAAACAAAGTATTGAAGTAAACTTGGTTTAAATCAAAGTTATGTTTTATGGGAAATGCATGATCAAATGTCAATCATGTTAAAATGTCTATGTCAAAATGTCAAATGCACACAATTGGGCACACCTAGCATGAAATGTCATAAAATCATGTACTATAATGTACTAACGAACATAGCAGTATATGATGTTAAAACAGGAAAGCATGAAAGTAACAAGTAGGCACATGTGTTTCACCCCAAAACAGTTTGGAAAACAGTAAAAGAGGGGTCTATGTACTCACTTGAGATTGCTCAGAAGTCCTTGAGTAACAACCAAACAATGCTAGAGATCGCGGATATCAAACGGCACCTAATATAGGTAACTACATTAATAAACCGGACCTAAATCGGAAGATCGGGTAGCATTAGGGTTTGTAAACCAAACGAGTGTAGAGACTCGTGTCATTTGGTTTAACAAAGCCTACATACTAAATGAAACTTAACCTAAGTGTCTACGACCCATTACGACCCGTTTAGGTAGCTTATGCTACTTTAACGCGTCGTTCGCGTGAAACGCGTTCGGACCGCCTAACTAGCCCTATGACAAGTGTTATATGCCTAAACATGTTACATAATCAGTTATGTGACAAAAGTTTAGGTTACATATGCTAAATTACCAATTATACATGAAAAGGGTATTCTGGTAATTTACCTAAGGCATATAAACTACCTATCATACAACTACTTAAACGATGTGACCATAGGGTATAACCTCGGAAGGTTATTCCCTACACACTATGGTCACCTAATGTATTTGGTCGGATCCTAATGATCGACCAAACTGGGTCGGGTTCGAAGGTATAGGCGATTTATCAGATCGCCTATCCTACGACTCTAGACAACGTGGTAATCAGTGGGCATAGTCCCAAGGGACTATGACCAACGTGATTACACTCACGTTGCGAAGTTCAAACGAACTTCGCATTGACCATTACTGGTCAACGCTGAAAGTCAAACAAAGTTTGACTTTCTGACTCGAAAAGCAATAAAATAAGGAAAAGAACGAAAGAATACTAACCCAGGGTCCCCGAATGCTAATCCCGATCCAAGAACTCAGGTATGAAACAATGGTTTCAACTTAGAGCTCTTAAATCAGAATTCTTGTAAGTTTTAAAGCATGGGGGGTGGGGTATTTATAGTTTTCGGTCCACCGTTAAGATCGTTTCATGGAAAACGTGCCTTAATCATAACCGTACAAGTGTTGGCAAGTTATGGTGACTAAAATATGATCTTATCAGCTGACTAAGCGAATTAGAACATGTGGTGGAGGATGGAACAGCTGCAATCTGCTGTGAAATACATTGAATCTGGTCTGCAGACAGGCTAGCGCACCGCTACGTTAAAAGTGTAGCGCACCGCTAGGCCCTAGTTTGGCAGAATTACACTTTTGGTCCCTGTATTGAAATCAGCCCATTTTCGACACGTTTAAGGCCCGTTAACCCCATTTCAAAGCTCTAAAATGAAGTTAAAGTATAGGGAACTTAAAATGTGCTCAAAAATATCTCGGATGTCGGTTCGTTTGGCCGTACGATCGCGATGTTCGCTTAATTACGACGGAATGGGCATAAGCGCGAAAAACGATCCAAATGACGCGACGAATGTATTTTTTGGCAAGCCAAACACTAAAGCATAATATAGTCATGCTTACATAAATTTTTGGATGTCCGGATGTATTCAGAACGTAAGTTATGCGCGAAAATGCAAACTTGTGCACTTTTTGACACTTTTAGTCCCTGAATGACACAAAAGTTTATTTTAGCATACCGAACACCTCAAAGCCTATTTCTAAGCTATGTAAAGGATATTTATGGTATGTTTAACTTATGGTCATGTTCCAGAATGTCTGTTACAGTTCAAATTGGCATACTTTCGCAGTTTGTCAACTTTAGTCCCTGTAAGCGAATTAACTTGTTTTCACCACACCAAACCTTCCAAAACTTATATCTAAGTTAAGTAAAGGTTATTTAAGGTATGTTAAGCCTATTTCACTATTCCGGAGTGTTCGTTGGATTAAACTGGTTATATTTACGCATCAGTGCGTGTATAACCTTCCAGAAAGCGATTTAGAGCTTGAAATCGAACAAGAGTTGATATGTGCAAAAGATACACATATTTATACAAGTCCAAAGTATGAAATACAATATTTCATTGGCTTGGTATTTGTTTGATGGCCGTGGAGACACAGGTGTTACACCCCGACCGCTTTAAAACAATAAACCGCGGCGGAAACGTCGGGGAGTGTCGTAACAGAATCATTGTTTCACAACACATGGATAAAAGTTCTGTTTTATGGAATTAAATTTATTACATTGTATTGAAATTAGAAACAAAACATGAACAAATTAACTTCCATTGTTATTAAGTCACTAAGGCCTTGTCCATTCCTATGTGAGCATGCACCAATAACATCATCAAACATCATCAACTATGGTACCTGAAACATATGTGAAAATACGTCAGCATAAAAATGTCGGCGAGTACATAGGTTTTATGTGAGTGTTAGATTCATGGCTCGTTTTACCTTTTGAAATAACTCAAACAACTTTGTTATTCGATATTAGAAAACTTAGTTTTGTAAAATGTTTATATTGTGAATTGAAATAACCAAGTTAAAACAGATTTGTTATAATTTATAAAACCTCGATGCCATGAATCTTAACTCCAAAACATTTATTTATGTAAACCCAGATTGTAAATCGTTTTTGAAATAAAACACGAATGGTTTATATTGTTAGAAAAACCTTGTAATATAACTTTGTTTTGAAAACACTTGCCCAAGTGATCTAGATAACACAACGATATATAATGTGTTAAAAGCACTTATATATAGGAAGTACCAACGGCGTATCCACCATGCTTTTAACACATTACACCCACCCCGTTACCTAATCACTTCCCTAACCCAACGGTTCAAACAGCTCCAAACGGTTCACATAAATCAATCAGTTCCAAATGGTTCACATAAATCAAACAGTTCCAAACGGTTCACATGAATCAAACAGTTCCAAACGGTTCACATAAATCAAACAGTTCCAAACGGTTAACATAAATAAAACAGTTCCAAATGGTTCATATAGTTTAATCAGTTCCAAACGGTTCATATGGATCAGACAGTTCCAAACGGTTCAAATAGTAATATAAACCATAGCATTTGTTTAAAAGACTCGAAATCTTTTAGCACATATGAATCACCCCAAACCAGTTTAAAACAGTAAAAGAGGGGAACTATGTACTCACTTGAGAATGCTTAGAAATCTTGAATAACAACCAAGCAACACTAGAGGGATCACGGAAATCAAACGGCGCCTAATATAGGTAACTACAATAATAACCGGACCTAAATCGGAAGATCGGATAGGATGAGGTTTTGTAAACCAAATGAGTGTTGGAACACATATGATATGGTTTAACAAAGCCTTCATACTAAAACGAAACCTATCCTAAGTGCTTACGACCCATTACGACCCGTTTAGGTAGCTTACGCTACTTTAACGCGTCATTCGTGTAAAACGCGTTCGGAACGCCTAACTAGTCCTATGACAAGTATTATATGCCTAAACATGTTTAAATATGTTACATAATCAGTTAAGTGACAAAATTTTTGAGTTACATATGCTTAAATACCAATTATGCATGAAAAGGGCATTTTGGTCATTTTACCTAAGGCATATAAACAACCTATCATACAACTAATTAAACTAAGTGACCATAAGGTATAACCTCAGAAGGTTATTCCCTATACATCTATGGTCACTAAACATGCTTGGTCGGATCCTAATGATCGACCAAACGGGTCGGGTACGAAAGCCTAAGCGGTTGTTTAGACCGCTTAACCCTATATAAGACTAAACCTAAAGTGACGAGTTAAACATGTTAAAACATGTTTAACGAAGTTTGAAAACAAGTTTGATATCAAAACAAATGGTTTTGATACCCAAGAATAGTTTGCTTGTAAAATACGCATCAATATGCATTTTGACCGAAACTATGACTTGTCACTACACCTAATCAACGTGGTAATCAGTAGGTATAGTCACAAGGGACTATAACCATTGTGATTACGCTCACGTTGCAAAGTTCAAACGAACTTTGTGTTGACCAAAGACTGGTCAAAGCAGAAAGTCAAACATTGTTTGAATTTTACGCTTGAAAACAATAAAAGCACGAAAGAAACTTACAAAGGGTCCAAGCTAGGAAGATCTTGATTCAAGTTGCTTAGGTATGAAGTGCTAAACCCTAACTTAGAGCAATTGAATCTGATTTGAGAGGAAAGAATGAAACCAAGTTGGGTATTTATAGATATCCCCCAACCGTTAGGATCATTCCTCGCAATTCGTGCTTCGTTCTTGGCCTTACACTTGGGCACATGGTTTTATAATACAAGGGGACACTAAAAACCATCAAAATCTAGCCCACAGAGTGAAAGAAACCATGTGCAAAACAAAGGAACAACTGGGTTTTGCTGGAAACTGATTTTTGCTGATCTGAGGGTCTCTCGTAGGCCACATAAGAAACATGACCAGGCTTACACGCCTCTCCTGAGGATCTTTGACAGATTGTCAAAACTAGTCCCTGCAAGCTAGAAACTTTATATTTGATGCATTTTTTACACGTTTAAGCCCCGTTAACCCCATTTCAAGGCTCTAAAATGAAGTTAAAGTATAGGGAACTTAAATTATGCTCAAAAACATCTCGGATGTCGGTTCGTTTGGTCGTACGGTTGCGTTGTTCGGTTAAATACGACGGAACACGAACGGACACGAATAACGATCCAAATTACGTGACGAATGGAATTTTATCATGCCAATCACTAAAATAAAGTATTTTAATGATTACATAAATTTTTGGATGTCCGGATATAATCAGAACGTAAGATATGCGCGAAAATGCAAACTTGTGCACTTTTTGACACTTTTAGTCCCTGTTTGACCCAAAAGTTTATTTTTGCGCACCAAACACCTCAAAGCCTATTTATAAGCTATGTAAAGGATATTTAGGGCATGTTTAACTTATGGTCAACTTCTGGAATGTTTGATACTATTCGATTCGGTATACTTTTGCAGTTTGATGCAAATAGTCCCTATGATCGAATAAACTTGATTTCGACACACCAAACCCTCCAAAACTTATTTCTAAGTTATGTAAAGGTTATTTAAGGTATGTTAAGCCTATGTCACTATTCCGGAGTGTTTTTTGCATTAAACTGATTACGTTTACGCATCAGTACGCGTATAACTTTCTAGGAAGCGATTTAAAGCTCAAAATCGAAGAAGAATTGATATGTGCGAAAAATACACATATTTATACAAATCCCAAGTATGAAACACAATATTTAATTGATTTGGTAGTTTTTTGATGGTTGAAGAGGCACAGATGTCACATGGGCAGATGTTAACCGTCCAATCTTTGAAACCGCTGCCATGTCAGCATTCACTTTTTCCCTTTAATAAATCCCTGATAAAACCCCCAAACAGATTTTTCACTGCCGTATCGAATTCAAAAAAATTCTTCAATGTGGTTGTCATCTTACTTTCATCTCCTTCTCATCCATTCGCGATTTCACAATCCTACCATGGCTCTCATCATCAAACATCCACACAACTACCTCTGTAGCCTCGAAAAGACGGATAAAAATACAGATTTCCATTCCATCGTTGATGCCTTATCATCCTCAAAGTACAAAAAATTTGCTCACTTGTAATGCACCAATTTTTCAAGATACCCTACGAGATTTCTAGGCTAATGTTGAAGTTCAAGTTCAAGATAAAAAGCCCTAGGCAATCTCATCAAAAGTAGGAGGTATTTTGGTTCCAATAACTCCACAAACCATCTCAGAGGTTTTTCAGATGAATGACTTAGCAAGTAAAACTTCTTTCCCTAAAGATGAGTATCAAATTGATTTGGTCGAAAGAGGTTATGCAGGATAGTTGTCAAAAGCAACTATGCAAAAGGGAGAATTTCCACCTCCTATGAAATTCCTGTTTCATTCCCTGCTCACCTGTGTTTCAAATAAAACAACTGCTTTCAATGAAATTCCTTTAAAAAATCAATACTTGGGATATGCTATAATGTCAAAAACTGATTACAATTACTCCCAAGCATTGTTTACTGATTTGGTTAACAATTTGAAAAATGCGAAAGAAAAGAAGCCAACAGCTTTCTTGTTGTTTCCTAGGTTCTTAAGCTACTATTTACAACAGAAAATTCCAAAAGAAAATGCACAAAATTTTGAACAAGGAGCACCTTTTCAAATAAACAGTCTTTCCTCTAAAACATTTACTCGCCTTATGGCCAAAGAGTTAAAAGTTTCTAAAACACAAGTAAGGGAGTCTAAGCAACTTTTGGATGAGTCCATATCTGCTCCTTAGACTTCTTCTGTTGAGCCCACTACTCATGGTGAACATAGCAGCACAACCACTATTGTGTAACCCCCACCAAATACCACCAAAAAGAAATCCACCAAGCCCGCCAAACCTACTAAAAAGGGCCTTCTAGAAGATGAGATCCCAGAAGTTAACACAGTGACAACACAAAAGTCACTAGAAACCACTGTTGCCCCTTCCTCATAACAGTTGGAAAGATCTCCACCTAAAACCTCAACTCCTCATGATTCCTCACAAAAGGAACATGTTGTAAGCATAGGGACACCTCAATATGAAGTATTACCCTCACTTGAGAATATGCTTAACATCCCTTCTCCCTGAGCAAATTCTCTTTCAACACCACTCCCCACATCTCCAATTCCACCATCCATTATACCGTGACGAAAGCTACAGACATATAGATTCACATTATATGTATTTGAAACGCCTAAACGACATACGGTATATTACCGTACGATTTTCACAATTTATTAACCAAGTTATTCACATTACTGAGAGTATAACTACAACATTGGTTGTGTCTGAACCAATTCAATTGGTTATTAACCCACAAACAACTGAGGAGGCTACACCACTAGAATTTCACGAAATTCTAGCTGGTAATTCAAGTGGAGCAGCTACTACAGATGTTGGATCTACTGATCTACATCTGGACAGTAGTTTCATCAATATGACTCCCTTGAAGGCAACCACTGCTAATGCTACCAAGGTATCCACTGGTGTGTTCAAGCTAACCACTGGTGAGATTTCTAAGGTAACCACTTAAGAGGGAAGTCCCCAGTACCGAGAAAAAGGGGCATCTATTGATGAAAACTTGGAAACTCCTCCTGTTTCACAAGCAAATACAACCACCGCTGGAGGGAAATCAGATGATCCCATTAATTTGGGTGATGGTAAAATATCAGGATTTGACGGAGAGGATTTCCACAATTGAAACCACTGTTACGACAATGAATGAATCCATAAAGTTTTTAGTGGAAGCTTCCAAAAGTCAGCCACCACCTCAACAGTACTCCCCAGAGCTTTGGAATGTTATCCAACTTATTCTTGATGCTCAAAGGGAACTGCTTGCTGCTCAACATAAAACACAAATGGATTTTGTAAGGGTTGGTTATGGTTGATGCAAGATATAAGGATACACAGGCTGATATCAGGAGAATCAAAGAAGCCCTGGTAAAATTGACTGGCACTACCCGTGCACCTGTCTTTGAAAAAGAAGATGATGATGCCAAAAAGGGGGAAAATGTCACACCCTGACTTTTGCGGAAGCGTACGATGTGTGACTTGTTCAATACCATTGCATTCAATCATAATAAACAACTATATGATAAAAACATGATGTTCATCCATTCATAGTTTTAAAATGTTACAAACACAGGTCATTAAGTTTCAACCAACAAATCCTCAAGTTAAGTTACAAATCAAAAGTGGATGTCATCAAAACTTGAAATTTATGTCTTGTAACAACATCTGCGCCCAAGATCCATCTTGTTTCCTGAAATACAGGTAATTTTGAAAACATCAACAAAAGTTGAGCGAGTTCATGTGTTTCTGTATGAGTTCGAATAATCTTGAAAACATTTGTAATCATTGTAAGTATGCCTTTGTAATCCGGTATGAAAGCGTCTATGAACAGATCAATTAATGTGTAGCTAATACATTAACATGTGTGCAATGGCATAGGAAGGCTCAAACCTTGCGGATTTTGTACCGGGCTTCCGGCTGTAAGACATAGTCACCACCTTCGGCCACTTCCGGCCCATGGGTGGGGCTCGCAACACCCAAATAGATCTATCACTCATGTCCCTTGGTCCTTATACGAGGATTAATGGTCTTAAGTGTGCGCCTACCCATTCACATGATCTAATAGTTCATTCCTTAGCTAACCATACCATTTATAAATGTTTGTAAACATTTGTAACATGCATTTCACCCCTGAAGTTATAAAACTGAAAACAGTTAAAAGAAAAGGGGGACATGAACTCACAGATTTGCGTCCTGTCTCTTGTATACCCAAAGTATGTATCCTTACGACGTACTACAACCTACACACGTGTTATGGTTTATTAGACGGCTGGGTCGTGCCACGAATTTTAGTCTTGTTTGTTATGACTTAGTATCTTTGTGTTACAACTTTGATGTACTTGTATTATTCCAAAGTCTATAATTATTCGTTAAAATAATAATATTTTAACTTAAATTATATTTATTATTTATTGGAATATTTGTTAAAATAACATATTTTAACTTATTTATTTTGTAAACCTTCCATGAATATTTTCCCAATGGATGGGTATACTTATACTTGTATTCTTAGACTTGTGTATTTTGCCAAGTTTTGGTGGTGTATTCCGGTGTGTGATTATACGTACGAGAATACGCATTTTTATTGTATTTATTAAGTATTCTTATACTTAATTTTTGTATTTAAATTTCCGGAATATTATTTCTACCAATAAAAGTCACCAATTTATATTCTTAAAGTATATATTTTAAGAAATCTTTTATAGAAAGTTATCTATAATCCTTCCTTGGCAAAAATAATTAAATTCAAAATTTGCTTAAGAAAATATATATTTTCTCCAAAAATATTATATATTCTAATTGTTCAAGAAAACATATATATTTTTGTAACACTTGTAAAAATCACAATTTCCGTTTCTTTGGTTTCCAAAATACCGTTTAATTTATTTGTCAATATATATATATATATATATATATATATGAATTTAATTTCGGAATATATATATGTACTCCATATTCCTTGTTCGGTTTGTCCAATTTTTGGGTGTAAATTGTATATTTATTTTCTTGGAATTTTGGTAATATTTTGTATTGTGATTTTTGGTATTTTGGTAAGTTATATTATTTCAAGTCCTAAAATAATAAAACTAATACACATAATATACAAGTAATTACACAAATTGTGACATCTAAGTATATATATTTTCCTAAATATATACTTAGTCATTTTGATTTATTAAAAACAACCACCAACATTTGTAATTTTTGTAACAAAAATTATGGCAATTTTTATATGAAAAACCATGGTTAAAATATACTTGTAAACACTTGTTTAAAAATATTTTTCTAAGTGTTTAAATTCTAGAAACTTTTGCCATAGTTTCCCCTTAAAAATGGAGGTTTCCATGCTTTCAAAGCATATCATTTTCTTTTAAAATCATCACAAATCAACAACAATTCAACCAACACTTACCATATGCCAAAATCATGCCATTTACACTACTTCATGAACTTGAAATTTTGTAAAAATTTGTAGTAACTTAGTATGTTGTTAAGTAAGCTTAGTTACCCTTAAAAGTGCGGTTATTTGTTTGTAAAGATCATTCATGAAAATTTTAGACTTTCACAACTTGTAAAATGGTTTTTCTAACAATTTTTCTTTCGAATTTTTCTTGTTAACAATATATTTCTACACTTGATTTAACACTAAAACATGGTTGGTTTCTTTGAAAATCATAACTAAGTAAATCTTATACATAAACTTGGTTTCTTGAGAAATTCATTTTTGAAATCATCCATGTACAAAACTAACAACATGTATTCATCATCATCTTACACAAAATCATCTTTGTTTTCAAGTTCATGATGAACATAAAGGATGATCAACTTGATTTTTCACAAGATTATCCTCTCACTTGCTAGATCATGTGTTTAATCACAATCTAGCAAGTTTCATATGATGTTTAACATCATAAACACAAGTAATCAAGCATCAAGATTCACACATACACTTAAACAACAATGGTTCTTATGATTTAGAGCTTTATGTTAAGAGTTATGTTCTTGATTCGTTATGTTCTTTATGTTTAGTGACTTACATATATTTTTAACCAATCAAAAGAGAAGTAAAATGAGATTATAAGATCCTTACTACTAGCACAAGGCTAGGGAAGAGATTCAAGATGATGAAGATGATAAACTAGGTGGATAAAAGCTCTTGGTGGTGGTCCTTCAAGTTCCAAAGCCTTCAAGCTTCCTAACTATGCTTCTTACCCCTTAGAGAACCCTTGGAATGCTTGGAAATGGAATGAAAATGGTGGTGTGTTTGTGTGTAGGGTGAGTCGAGAATGAGAGGGGAAGAAGGAGGTGAAATGGTGAGTTTGGAAAGTGATGAATGAAGGTGTAATGTTTATCTTATGGTTTTATAATCAATCTCCCAACATCATTTTATATAATGGATAATATGTCACAAAACTAATTAACATATCTAATAAAATATTAGAATGAAATCAAGGGTGGATCCACCCTTGTAACCGTCCACATTAGGCGGGGGTCATGGTTAAGTTTCAATGGCTAGTTAGATGGTCTAGTTAGATTCTAAGGTAATTTAGTTGAGGTTATATGTGTTTAATGTTTAGAAAATGAACTATGATGTTTGGTGACCATAACTAGTTCAGAAATGTTAAAACAATGCTTCTAGTGATGATTTGGTGTTTCAGGTAGTGTCCGGTTGTTCGGTTGGTTACCCGTTCGTTAAGGTGCTAAACTACGCAATTTAGTGTGTTTTATGTTCCCTTTTATGAAAGTTTTGATTCCCGACACCTAGGAAGGTATTCTGGACCATTTTACCACATTTCTGCATTATATTTTGATGTTTAAATGCTGAAAATTGCTTAATTTTATTGTTTTCTGCAGAATTCTGCAGTTTTAGTGTGTTTCGGGCACTTTCCGGCACTTAAATTAACACTAGGAAGGCAGTTTTGTAATCCCTACTTTTCTACACACTATTCTAGTGTAACACTTGGTTTCAGGGCTCATTCTGTATCTTAACATCATGTCTGCCTGAGTACTGAACTCCCGTCAGCACTTCTAGGCTGTCAAATAACTGTGCTAACTTTGTTTCATGCACTAATTGATCTATATTGTGTTGCATGCAATAATGATAAATAATCTTGCAACATGTAATGCACTTGTACGTATATAACAACATTCAGAAAATTATTCTTTTCATTAACTAAATTAGGCACAGTCATTAATGCACAAATTACTGTTTAATATTGTACGGAATATGTGGAAAATTGCCAGTTGTCACATTCTCCCCCCGTTAAAAGAATTTCATCCCGAAATTCAAGTTGCGTAATCGGGTGCAGGGGAGTTTTGAAACAAACGCATATATTTTAATTTGATTCAGTCTACACGTTCCCAAGTAAACTCTGGGTCATGATGTGAATTCCAAAGAACTTTGACAAGTTTAGTACAACTTCTTCGTGTCTGGTGGCTTTCCAGTCCGTAACCTTGGTAGGTTATTTAACAAATTGGAGTTTATCGATAGCGTGAATCTCGTCTGAGGGTATGACTACTGTTTCTTGGGGTTTCTTGAGATTTGACACGTGAAATGTGTCATGAGCACTACTAAGTTGTCACACCCCGACCGCGTATAACAACGGACCGCGGCGGAAACGCCGGGGAGTGATCGCGACAGAATTAATTGTTTCATAACCATGGCATACAAAGTTGAGTTTTATTTATTAAACAAAGGTGTTACATTGTTTCAAACAGGAAATTAAAGAGTTCAGAACATAATTAATCATAGTCTATCTTCTTCTAAAGTCTAAGGCACAGGTCCGCCCTAGTATCATGATCAACATCCTACGGAAAAGTTCCTGAAAACACATGTGAAAATAGGTACGTCAGCATAAAAATGCCTGTGAGATACATAGGTTTGTAAAAATAGGATTCATGACTTATGTTTAAGAAAATGTTTAGTCATGAACCTTGTAATTTGCTTTGTCTTGTAAATCATTTGAATACAATAAGATCAGATGATATGTATAAGTAAATGTCAGGTTAAATAAATAACCATGTAAAAATGTGTTTGTATAAGATAAGTTGTTTGTAAATAAATGTCTTGTGAAAAGTATGTCATTTGTATAAAATGTTCTATGTCTCAAACTGAAATGATTCAAATAATGCTACGACATGTAATACCATACAAACACTTATATATAGGAAGTACCAGCGGCGTATCCACCATGCTTGTATCATATTACACACGCATCGTTACTTAATCACTTAATCAAACCAAACCAACCAATGTAAGAAGTCTATGTTTAAACCAATTGTCAAATGTATTGAATAATATGTCAAATGTAAATCATGTCAAATGTCTATGTCAAATATCCATGTCAAATGTCTATGTCAAATATCCATGTCAAATGTCTATGTCAAATATCCATGTCAAATGTCTATGTCAAAATGTCATGTATGGCAAGTGAAATGTCTCAAACTAAACCATATGCACAAAAACAAAGTATTGAAGTAAAACTTGGTTTAAATCAAAGCTATGTTTTGTGTAAATGCATGCAACTATTTAATATGAACATTTATGCGGTATTGTGAATATGCATACATCCAAGCCTGGCGACTGTGGTGATAAACCCTTTAAACAAATTAAAGGTCTATCTGTCTTAAATGTCAACGAATTCGGTCATTCCTTTCTGTCCCCTTACCCTGGGATGTCCGGAACGGGAGTTGTCAATTCCTATGGTACCACTACCTACTAACGAACGGCGTGATCATTGTTAATGAATGTATTGTCCCATGTAAACAAACCAAATGTCATACCAAAATGTAAGCATGTGAAAACAATGCACTAAGTATGTAATCAAATGAACATACATAGCGTGAAATGTCATGTAAAACGATGTACTAAGTAATGCACACAATGGGCATACATAGCATGAAATGTCATGTAAAACGATGTACTAAGTAATGCACACAATGGGCATACATAGCATGAAATGTCATGTAAAACGATGTACTAAGTAGGCAATGTAAAACGATGTACTAAGTAGGCACACAATGGGCATACATAGCATGAAATGTCATGTAAAACAATGTACTATAATGTACTATCAAACATAGCCGGTATATGATGTGAAAACAATAAAGCATGAAAGTAACAAGTAGGCACATGTGTTCCACCCCAAAATAGTTTGGAAAACAGTAAAAGAGGGGTCTATGTACTCACTTGTGATTGCTCAGATGTCTAAAGATAACCACCCAGTAATGCTAAAGATCTCGGAATCAAACGGCACCTAATATAGGTAACTATGTTAATAAACCGGACCTATATCGGAAGACTGGGTAGCATTAGGGTTTGTAAACCAAATGAGTGTAGGAACTCACGTGATATGGTTTAACAAAGCCTACATGCTAAATGAAACTTAACATAATTGTTTACGACCCATTACGACCCGTTTAGGAAGCTTATGCTACTTTAACGCGTCGTTCGCGTAAAACGCGTTTGGACCGCCTAACTAGCCCTATGACAAGTGTTATATGCCTAAACATGTTACATAATCAGTTATGTGGCAAAAGTTTAGGTTACATATGCTAAATTACCAATTATGCATGAAAAGGGTATTCTGGTAATTTACCTAAGGCATATAAACTACCTATCATACAACTACTTAAACGATGTGACCATAGGGTATAACCTCGGAAGGTTATTCCCTACCTACTATGGTCGCCTAATGTATTTGGTCGGATCCTAATGATCGACCAAATGGGTCGAGTTCGAAGGTATAGGCGATTTATTAGATCGCCTACCCTACGACTCTAGACAACGTGGTAATCAGTGGGCATAGTCCCAAAGGACTATGACCAACGTGATTACACTCACGTTGCGAAGTTCAAACGAACTTCGCATTGACCATTACTGGTCAACGCTGAAAGTCAAACAAAGTTTGACTTTCTGACTCTAAAAGCAGTAAAAATAAGGAAAAGAACGAAAGAATACTAACCCAAGGTCCCCGAATGCTAATCCCGACTCAAGAACTCAGGTATGAAACAATGGTTTCAACTTAGAGCTCTCAAATTCAGAATTCTTGTGAGAAAATGCAATGGGGGTGTTGGGTTATTTATAGTTTTTGGTCCACCGTTGAGATCGTTTCTTGGAAAAGGGGAAACGATCAAGGCCGTACACTTGTCCAATTGTTATGGTGCCACAAATGCTCCTTATCTTAGTGACACATCAACTAGAACATGTGGTGGAGGATCAAGAAGGTTGCAACTTGTGATTAAAACATAGAATCTGGTCAGAACACTCACTCGCGTAGCGCTACGCCTAAGCCCTTAGGGCTCGCGCTACGCTAGTGCTTATCTGATTCAGAATTCTTTCAAAAGTTACAGATTTGGTCCCTGCACGTGTTTTAAGCGATTTTCGATGCGTTTGAACCCCGTTAACCTCATTTCAAGGCTCTAAAATGAAGTTAAAGTATAGGGAACTCAAAACATGTTCAAAAATATGCCGGGTGATGGTTCGTTTGGCCGTACGAACGCGATGTTCGCTTAATTACGACGGAATGCGCATAAGCGCGAAAAACGATCCAAATGACGAAACGAATGGATTTTTCTTAAGGCGAACACTAAAATATAATGTAGTCATGCTTACATAAATTTTTGGATGTCCGGATGTATTCAGAACGTAAGTTATGCGCGAAAATGCAAACTTGTGCACTTTTTGACACTTTTAGTCCCTGAATGACCCAAAAGTTTATTTTAGCACACCGAACCCCTCAAAGCCTATTTCTAAGCTATGTAAAGGATATTTAAGGTGTGTTTAACTTATGGTTATGTTCCGGAATGTTCGTTACAGTTCAAATTGACATACTTTCGCAGTTTGTCATATTTAATCCCTGTAGTCGAATTAACTTGTTTTTGCCATACCAAAGCCTTCAAAACTTATATCTGTAACACCCGTGCCACTCCAACCATTAGAAAAATGCCAAACCAATGAAATATTGTATTTCATACTTTGGATTTGTATAAATTATGTGTATCTTTTACACATATCAACTCTTGTTTGATTATAAGCTTTAAATCGCTTTCTGGAGGGTTATACGCGCTCTGATGCGTAAATATAACCAGTTTAATCCAACGAACACTCCGGAATAGTGAAATAGGCTTAACATACTTTAAATAACCTTTACATAACTTAGAAATAAGTTTTAAAGGCTTTGGTATGGCAAAAACAAGTTAATTCGCCTACAGGGACTAAAGTTGACAAACTGCGAAAGTATGTCAATTTGAACTGTAACGAACATTCCGGAACATGACCATAAGTTAAACACACCTCAAATATCCTTTGCATAGCTTAGAAATAGGCTTTGAGGGGTTCGGTGTGCTAAAATAAACTTTTGGGTCATTCAGGGACTAAAAGTGTCAAAAAGTGCACAAGTTTGCATTTTCGCGCATAACTTACGTTCTGAATACATCTGGACATCCAAAAATTTATGTAAGCATGACTACATTATATTTTAGTGTTCGCCATAAGAAAAATCCATTCGTCGCGTCATTTGGATCGTTTTTCGCGCTTATGCGCATTCCGCGTCGTAATTAAGCGAACATCGCGTTCGTACGACCAAACGAACCAACACCCGGCATATTTTTGAACATGTTTCATGTCCACAATGTTTAGGCATCATTTTAGGGCCTTAAAATTGGCTTTACGGGCCTTAGAAGTGCCGGAAAGGGCCTTAAACACGTGCAGGGGCTGAAACTGTCATTTCTGAAACATATATGCAGATCAGAAGCCTCAGGCGGCCCGCATTGTGTTTGGCTGATCCTAAAGCGGGCCGCTTCCCACCTTCTGACCAGATTAAGTGTATTAAACAGCAGGTTGCAGCTGTTCTATCCTCCACCACACATTCTAATTTGTCTAGTCATGTGATATGGATGGAATTTTAGTCACCATAACCTTCCAACACATGTACGGCCTTGATCGTTTCCCCTTTTCCAAGAAACGATCCTAACGGTTACCCGAATACTATAAATACCCCACCCCCCCATTGCTTAAACTCACAAGAATTCTGATTTTGAGAGCTCTAAGTTGAAACCATTGTTTCATACCTGAGTTCTTGAATCGGGATTAGCATTCGGGGACCCTGGGTTAGTATTCTTTCGTTCTTTTCCTTATTTTACTGCTTTTCGAGTCAGAAAGTCAAACTTTGTTTGACTTTCAGCGTTGACCAGTATATGGTCAATGCGAAGTTCGTAAGAACTTCGCAACGTGAGTGTAATCACGTTGGTCATAGTCCCTTGGGACTATGCCCACTGATTACCACGTTGTCTAGGGTCGTAGGGTAGGCGATCTAATAAATCGCCTATACCTTCGAACCCGACCCAGTTTGGTCGATCATTAGGATCCGACCAAATACATTAGGTGACCATAGTAGGTAGGGAATAACCTTCCGAGGTTATACCCTATGGTCACATCGTTTAAGTAGTTGTATGATAGGTAGTTTATATGCCTTAGGTAAATTACCAGAATACCCTTTTCATGCAAAATTGGTAATTTAGCATATGTAACCTAAACTTTTGCCACATAACTGATTATGTAACATGTTTAGGCATATAACACTTGTCATAGGACTAGTTAGGCGGTCCGAACGCGTTTCACGCGCACGACGCGTTAAAGTAGCATAAGCTTCCTAAACGGGTCGTAATGGGTCGAAAGCACTTAGGTTAAGTTTCATTTAGTATGTAGGCTTTGTTAAACCATATCATATGAGTTCCTACACTCATTTGGTTTACAAACCCTAATACTACCCAATCTTCCGATTTAGGTCCGGTTAATTAACATAGTTACCTATTTAGGTGCCGTTTGATTTCCGTGATCTCTAGCATTGCTTGGTGATTATCTTTAGACATCTGAGCAATCTCAAGTGAGTACATAGACCCCTCTTTTACTGTTTTCCAAACTGTTTTGGGGTGGAACACATGTGCCTACTTGTTACTTTCGTGCTTTCCTGTTTTCACATCATATACTGGTTATGTTCATTAGTACACTATTAGTACATTGATTTACATGACTTTTCTGCTTTGTATGTTAACTTAGCATACTTAGTACATTGTTTTACATTACATTTTGTTGCATATGCTCATCCAGTATATGAACACTTTGACATATTACCCAATACATTTGACAATTGATTTGACATAGACATTTCAGCATAGACATTTTAACATGATTGACATTTGATCATGCATTTACATAAAACATAACTTTGATTTAAACCAAGTTTTACTTCAATACTTTGTTTTGTGCATATGGTTTAGTTGAGACCTTTCACTTGCCATACATGACATATTTGACATAGACATTTGACATGGATATTTGACATAGACATTTGACATGGATGTTTGACATAGACATTTTGACATGATTTACATCTTGACATGAACATTTTACATTGTTTGGTTTGGTTTGATTAAGTGATTTAAGTAACGAGGCATGTGTAATATGATACAAGCATGGTGGATACGCCGCTGGTACTTCCTATATATAAGTGTTTGTATGGTATTACATGTCGTAACGTTATTTGAATCATTTCAAGTTGAGACATAGAACATTTTATACAAATAACATATTTTTTCACAAGACATTGATTTACAAACAATTTATCTAATACAAACTCATTTTACATGGTTATTCATTTAACCATACATTATTTATACATATCATCTGATCTTATCGATTTTCAAATGATTTACAAAACAAAGCAAATAACAAGGTTCATGACTAAACATTTTCTCAAACATAAGTCATGAAACCTATTTTCACAAAACCTATGTATCTCACCGGCATTTTTATGCTGACGTACCTATTTTCACATGTGTTTTTCAGGAGCTGTTGCATAAGATGATCAAGATATACTTAGGCGGACCTGTGCCTTAGTGACTTAAAACGAGACAAGACTAGTTAATTATGTTGTACTTCTTTGTTTATTGAGACATTATAACACTTTTGTTTAATAAAACGAAACCTCAATTGCCATGGATTTGAGACAATTAATTCTGTTACAACACTCCCCGACATTTCCGCCACGTTTCGTATGTTCTACGTGGTCGGGGTGTGACAATATCTAAGTTATGTAAAGGTTATTTAAGGTATGTTGAGTATATGTTGATGTTCCGGAGTATTTCTCGCATTAAACTGAGTACGTTTACGCACTAGTTTGCGTATAACTCTCCAGAAAGTGATGTAGAGTTTGAAATTGAACAAAAGTCAAAACATGAAAAATGTAAAACATAACAAAACAAACATTGTGATCAAATAACATTGTTTTATTGATAATAGAACTGTTCATAGCGATTACAAGCACAGTTGTTACATAAGTTCTTCTGAAAGCTTTAGTTTGTATGCAACAGTTTCAATCCTTTCCAGGATCTCGAAATGTACCGTGGGTTCAACTTTCCACGTTTACCAAATCATACCACGCCTTTCCAAGGCGAGACCTTCAGTATAACCATATCATCAATCTTAAATTCCAACGGTTTCTGCCGCTTGTCGGCGTAACTCTTCTGTCTATCAGGAGCTGACTGGTTACGATCATGTATCTGTTCAATCCTGTCTGTCGTTTCTGGAACTAACTCGGGGTCAATAGATCGTTTATCTCCGGTCTCCGCCCAACACAATGGGGACCGACACTTACGCCTAAATGAGGCTTCAAACGGGGCGGCCTAAATGCTGGTGTGATAACTATTATTATAGGAAAACTCCACCAAGGGAAGGTGAGTATCCTAACTCCCACCAAAGTCCATCACAAGCACGTAGCTTGTCCTCCGAAGTCTGAATCGTCCGTTTACGCTGGCCGTTCGTTTGAGAGAGAAGGGCTGTGCTATGATTCAACTGTAACCCAAATGCTTGTTAAAATTTCTATCAAATCCTTGACACAACACGACCATCTCGGTCAGATATGATAGATACAAGCATTCCCTGACGTGCCACAATCTTTCTGAGAGATATTTCTGCTAGTTTCCTTGTGCTGTCTCTCTTACTGATAGGTACAAGTGCGCAGACTTCATGAGTCGATCGATAACCACCTCAATCATATCATGTCCTCTTTTTATTCTTGGTAACGTTGTAATGAGATCCACTGAGATCTGTTCCCACTTCCAAACAGGTATCTTAGGTTGTTGCAGTAACCCTGACGGGTTCTGGTATTCTGCCTTAATTTTGGCGCAAGTAAGGCAGTTACCCACATATACAGCAATGTCGACTTTCATCTTGGGCCACCAATACCAATCTTTTAAGTCAGGGTACATCTTGTCGGATCCAGGACGGATCGAGTACCTCGACTTATGAGCTTCGAACAGGATAAGTGCTCGTAGATTGTCGAAGGATGGTGCCCAAATTCGTTCCACGAAATACATTGTTCCATCTTTCTTTGGAACCAATTTCACCCCCATACCACGTAGCGATTCAACTCGTAGGTTCTCTGGTGTAAATGCTTCTTGCTGGACTTCATGAATCCTAACGGTGAGATCGGTTTGTATTCTCATCTCTAAGGTTCGCACCCTTAGAGGCTTTGCGCGTTTCTTACGACTCAAAGCATCGGCTATAACGTTCGCTCTTCCCGGGTGTTATCTGATCTCACACTCATAATCATCAACAGCTCAACCCCTCTACACTATCTCATATTCAAATCCTTCTGATAAAAAATGTATTGCAACTTTTATGATCTTGTAAAGATCGTTTAATGAGCACCATACGAGAAATGGTGCCAGATCTTCAACGCGAAGATCACAACACCTAGTCCAAGGTTGTACGTCGTGTAGTCCTTCTCATGCACCTTTAATTGATGTGATGCGTAAGCGATGACTTTGTCCTGGTGTATCAACACGCAACCAAGACCTTGTCCAGAAGCATCACAATAGACGACAAATCCATTGGTACCGTCAGGTAACGATAAGATAGGTGCATTGCAGAGTTTATCCTTCAACGTCAGCAAAACTGTTACTTATTTTCTATCCTCAATCAAACTTCTTATCCTTTTGGGTTAGGGACGTTAGCGGCTGAGTAATACTTGTAAAAATCCTCTATGAATCGTCTGTAATAGCCTGCTAACCCCAGAAATTGTCGTATCATAGTTGGCGTCTTGGGGGTTTCCCAGTTCTTGATCGCTTCGATCTTGGCAGGGTCAACATGAATTACATTCTTATTTACCATGTGACCTAATAATTGCACCTCGTGAATCCAAACTTCGCTCTTGTACAACTTTGCATATAACTGTTCTTTCTTCAAAGCTCCAAGATAGCTCTCAGATGCTGCTCATGACCTTCCTTGGTCTTTGAGCGAATAAGGATGTTGTCAATATATATAATCACGAACTCATCCAAATGCGGCTTACGCACTCGGTTCATGTGGTCCATGAATAATGACAGTGTGTTCGTTAAGCCAAATGGCGTGGCAAGGGACTCGTAATGCCCGCAGTGAGTCCGAAAGGTCGTTTTAAGGATACTTTCTTCTTGTGTCCTCAACTAGTGATATCATGTCCTTAAGTCCATCTTGGAATAATAGTTGGACCCTTGTAGTTGGTCAAATAAGTCATCAATTCTCGGTAAGGGCTACCGATTCTTGATGGTTAGTTGTTTATCTCCCTGTAACCTTTGCACCATACTTTTTCCTCATTAACTCGTCTGAGTTTCTTTCAGATCAGGCTGTATGCACATACGAAAACCGTCGTCCTTCTTCCTATCGAATAACACTGGGGCTTCCCAAGGTGAGAAGCTCGGTCCTGGTAGATTTCCCCTGCCTAGCAGCTCTTGCAGTTGCATCGAAGGCTCCTGTATCTTGGACGGAGCTTGTCGGTGAGGCTCCTTTGCCACCGGTGCCATTCCTAGCACTAGATTTATCCGAAACTCCACTTATCGCTGCGGAGGTAGTCCAGTCAAGTCTTTGGGAAAGACTTCTGGAAATTCCTTTATAATGGGATGTCTTCTAATCTTGGTTCCTTGGTCTCCTTGTTGACAATATGAGCAAGGGAGGCTATGCAGCCTCTTTGGAATCACTTCTGCGTTCTCATAACCAATGTGAAATGTCACAGTAGTCAACCTTATGAGGTCTAGTGTCCTTGCATCAACTGTATGAAGGCAGTGTACTAAGTGTTTCATCATTCGCAAAAGGGATGCGAACGACTTTCTCATGACAAACAACTTCAGCTCCTTTCTTGGATACCCAGTCCATGCCGACTGCAATGTCAAAACTTCCTAAACCACTGGTAGCAGGTCAATAGAAATCTTTCATTCCCCAAGTTCAAGTGTACAACCTTTAATAACGTCAGCCTCTTCAACTAATTTCCCATTTGCTAATTCTATTGAATAGGGGGGTGTCTACCTTACTCGCCCCTTGACCGTGTACGTTCTAAATTCTATAGATACAAGGCTAAAGTCGGCACCAGTATCAATCAAAATGGATGCATAGAGTCGGTTTATAGGGGTTGTACACATAACTACGTCCGAATCCTGGCGTGCCTTGCGTGTTTCTTTCGTGAAAATACTCCTATGAGCTAGATTCTTCTTCGGGTAGTCCTTTCGATAATGTTCTTTGTTGCCACCTCCGTAGCAACCTTTACCCTTGTCACTTCCATTACTGGTCTGCTCCCTACTATCGCTCTGGTTTCTATCACTGTCCTGGCTCCTACTTCCACGCCTTGTACCAGACCAACATTGCCTCCTTCCTATGCCCGGTCTTGCCACAACTTCCACACCTATGAGCCCTGCACGGACCGGTGTGATGATAACCACACCTGTTTGTTGGATCGTCGTGTGACCCTAACGAGTCAATCTGAGTAGTTCATCATCAAAAACAAAGGCGGAATCAATGTAAATGATGTCAACACAGCTTGTTCCTTTCTAATCTTTATCTATTACTGATTTCCTGAGATTTTACAGATCTGATTACAATTCGGCAGCACCTCGGCTCTCAAACAATGACTTCTAATTCAGTTTCAAATGAGACCACACAACCCCTATATATAGTTGAACTAATTTCGTTTGAAAGTGGCAAGGCCCATTTCAAACGAAATTACATTTGTTAATTTCGTTTGAACTGTACCTTGTCACATTCAAATGAAATCACCCACTTAAACATGAACAAACCCTAAATTATATCCTGTTGTGTGCTCGTTTATCCAATTAGACATAAGACTCGATTAAGACGAAGCTAACAGACAGTAGATGCACCAACAGACTCCCCCTTGGATGTTGACGAAGTCTTCGGCGTCGAGTCTTTAGTCTTAGTCTCTTTCCAAATTAATTTGACATTGTAAAGCTCCCTTCAATCTTTATCTTCAAACTTTAATCTTCAATCTCCCCTTTGAGTGCTGATCCAGAATTCTGACTCCCCCTTTCGCAGACTCCCCCTCTCGATAAGCTGGGACTTGAATTCTGGTGCAAACTTTGACATTTTCTTTGCCATGGGGAACTTGATTCCTGTTTCCTGCACAATCTCTACCTAAATATAAGATATACGACAATAACAGTTTCAATTCAAACTTACCATTCAACCTCATTTGTTGGTTTTATCAGTGTATAAAAATCCACTTAAGTATTCAGGTCTAAGTTAATGACCCTGATTACTTAATTTATCTACCAAGTCCAACTTAATGACCTTGGTTGATCTGAGACAATTCACACTGACATTTGTTCAACAATTTTTAAACAATTTTCTGAAAATTTTACAAGTTTCAAATTAATGAACTTGCTTTAACTTTTTATCTTTCACAAATGTATCATATTAAGCTCACAACTCATTCTCCAGCTCAGAAACTTCCTGCATCTGCTCCAAATTGTGAATTTGAAGATCAGCTTTCCATTTTGGTTTGTCACAAATAAAGCATAAATGTAAAATCTTTTTGGATTTTTAATAAAGTTTCTAGACTAGCAATGAAATACAGAAATATAAAATGCAGTAAAAGAAAACTATTTACAAACAAATTTTTTATGAGCGTGTTAGGGAATCATATCAGCTATTCGATAAGTCACTAGTACCGTTAAGCTTTAATTACATACCCAGAATTAAACAATTCGCTTAGATTGTCGATACACTGATCCACTTAAATTCTCACACAATTTTCAATTTGTCCAGGATACGGATTTAGTGTTTTAAGACTTAAATTATTCATGTGTCCCACCTCTTGAATATACTCCCGTATCCATATCCCAATATTCAGTCTTACAGGTGAGTATACCACAGATGATATCTGTAAAGGGTTAAAGTGCGAAACCGTGAGAGCTCAAGTCAGAACTTTCGTTCAGCAGAGAGATGACGGTTCGACTTTAGTGGGTCCCCTTTAGAGGATCTTTTTTTACAACAGCACATGATTTACATATTTTTTCAATGTTTCATCATTTTTATGCTGAGGGCGGTGCTATATTTTAAGCAAGCAGTAAAGTATTCTCCGGGGACTAGGCCATTGCTTCCACAAAATCAGAAGTCTCGAGATAATACCCCAGATATCACTGAGTATAAAGACCTAGTATCTCAGAAAGAGTGATCTTTCAAGCGAAATTTTAGGAGTTACCTATACATCCAAGTAGTGTTCCCCACGAAATAGGTAAGTAAAGATTTAGGTTTATATCCCGAACAAACCTACTAAATGTGTAAAAACCTATCGGCACATCATCAGCAAGACTGTTTAACGCATTTAAACTTTCCATTTCTTTAGCATACCGTAACTGTCAAGCCGATGTACTATCATTTTCCCTTTTTACATAAGCTCTTTTCTGGTTTTCTATTGTTTTTTATATTTTGAAAATATCTCATGTTTTTGTATTTTTTGAAATTTTTTTCCTGTTTTTGTATTTTCTGAAAATATTACCCTACTCCCCCTAAATACCAAAACAAGTAAAAAATCGACAAACCATTGCAGATTGCTTCTCAACATCATCTACAATGTCTCCTTCATCAACGCCAAGAATCTCTTCCAACACCGATAAAAGCTTCATACCGTTTAATTTTAACAAGTATTGAAAACGAGTTTTATCAAACGCTTTGGTATGTAAATCAGCTTTTTGTTCGTCAGTGTGGATTTTCTCAATTCGTATCAACTTCTTCTCGAAACAATCGCGAATGAAGTGATGACGAATTTCAATGTGTTTGGTTTTAGCATGATGAACTGGATTTTTAGTAATGTTAATTGCTGCCTCATTATCAACAAAGATAGGGGTGTTAAGAAATTGCAAACCGTAGTCACGCATCTGTTGCTGGATCCACAAGATCTGTGAACAGCAACTGCTCGCAGAAACATATTCAGCTTCACATGTGGACAAAGCTATAGAGGTCTGCTTTTTGCATTGCCAGGTGACCAAACGTGGTCCGAAAAACTGGCACCCCACTATTGTTGATTTAGCGTTAACTTTGCAGCATCCGAAATCGGAATCAGAATACCCTTCGAGCGTGAAATCACCTTCTCTTGGATACCACAACCCCAATGATGGAGTTCCTTTCAGGTAGCGTAATATCCGTTTCACAATCACCATATGCGAAGCTCTCGGGTTAGATTGAAATCTTGCTGCGAGGCAGGTTGGATACATAATATCGGGTCTTGAAGTTGTCAAATACATCAGCGATCCGATCATGGAACGATACAGCGTTTCATCTACCTTCTCTCCGGTGAGATCAGGGTTTATCCCATGGTTCGTCGCTAATGGGGTGGAAGCTGGAGTAGAACCTGACATCCCGAATTTCTCCAAGATATCATGAACGTACTTCGTTTGATATATGAAAATTCCCTTAGGTAGTTGATCAACCTGAAGTCCCAAGAAGAATTTCATCTCACCCATCGATGACATTTCAAATTTTTGCTTCATAACTTGTTCAAAATATTTGCACAGATTCTCATTTGTTGACCCAAATATGATGTCGTCCACGTATATCTGAACGATCAGAAGATGTTCGTCGACCTCTTTGGTGAAGAGAGTGGCATCCACTTTTCCTCGGATGAAGCTGTTGGCTAGCAGGTGTTGAGACAATGTCTCGTACCAAGCTCTCGGGGCCTGGTGTAAACCATACAGAGCTTTATCCAGCAAATAAACCTTGTCTTTGTGGATTGGATCGGTGAAGCCCGGTTGATGTCCGACATATACCTCCTCTTTTACCTTCCCATAGAGAAACGCCGATTTTACATCTAACTGATAAACTTTGAAAATTTTCCAAGATGCAAATGCTAGGAAGATTCTGATCGCTTCAAGTCTAGCAACTGGAGCATACACTTCAGTGAAATCTATCCCCTCCTGCTGACTGAAACCCTGGCCTACGAGTCGAGCTTTGTTACGAATAATAACCCCTCGATTATCCCTCTTGCACTTGAACACCCACTTGGTGTTTATCTTCCTTTGACCATCAGGCAAATCTACTAACTTCCACACTCCTAACTTCTCAAACTGACTCAACTCTTCTTGCATAGCATTGACCCAAGAATCTTCAGTTAGCGCCTCCTTATATGTTCGCAGTTCGATCTGCGAAATAAAACAACTCAGTGAAAACTCAGTTTGTAAAGGTGCTACTGTAGAATAAAAACAAGTAAGGCCTTGGTCAATTTGACGTCTAGTGCGAACGCCTGATTGTAACTCTCCAATTATCAACTCCTCTGGATGGTATGAAAGAGTTCTTGGCATCACCTCGCCTGGAACATCTACCTCGCCTTCCAGATTAGTAACATTCTGATTTACACCTTCTTCATTGACTGGAACTGTTTGACTTGAGATCTGGATTTGCTCCCCCTCAGAATCTGAATCACCATGATCAAATACTGGCATGTTATCAGATTCTTGATTATCAATGACTGCCGTCTGATTGTCAAGAGATTCCTGAATATCATCATGTTCACCAGCTTTACTTGGACCGGCTTTATCATCGTTCGAAGCTTGTCGTTGACGACTGAAAGTTTCTGCTGGGAATCTTTCCTGCGATTCTTCATACTCTCTCAAAATATCCAACTCGTCAAAGAAATCTGGTTCTTCTTCAATGTCAAACGAATCCCATAGTTTATCGTAATTAAAACGCCATGAGTCACCGGGATTCTGAGGCGGCATAGTATACCCCTGACACTCAACATGTTGTGCTTCGATGATCCGCTTTAAGCTTGGAACAAAGACTCGTTTTAATGGACTTGAGTAACCCACAAAAATTCCTTCAATGCTCTTTGCACCAAACTTTCCAAAAGGTTCTAGAACTGTACCGGGAGACCCAAACGGTTCTAAATACTTCAGGTTCGGCTTGCGGTTATTGTTCAGTTCGAAACACGTCTTATTGAATTTCTTGACAGTGAGAACCCGATTGAGTGTATAGCATGCGGCGGATACTGCTTCTGCCCAAAAATTAACAGGTAGCTTGGAATCAGCAAGCATCGTCCTGGCCATTTCAATTAGTGTCCTGTTCTTTCTTTCAGCTACTCCATTCTGCTGCGGAGTGTAAGGAGCACTAAATTCTTGCAATATACCTCTCTTATCACAATACTCTTCCATCTTGTTGTTCTTGAACTCAGTACCGTTATCACTCCTGATTCTTCTGATTCGAGTATGGTACAAGTTTTCAATTTTTCTGAACAACGCCATCAAACTATCAAACGTCTCATCTTTCGACTTCAGAAAAGAAACCCATGAAAATCTCGAGTAATCTTCAGTTACTACCAGACAGTAGAGATCCCCTGTAATACTTTTGACGTTTACTGGACCAAACAGATCCATATGGAGTCTCTCTATCGGTCTTGAGACTGAGTTGACTTTCTTTTTAGGATGTGATTTCTTTTTCTGCTTGCCTTTGATGCAGCTAATGCACTCTCCTTCCAGATGAAAACCTTTCACATGAACACCAGTAACTAAATCGTTATGCACCAGGTGATTCATTTTCCTCAAGTGAATATGGCCCATCTTTCGATGCCATAACTTTGACTCTTTTTCTGTTGCTCTTGACACAAAACAGTGTGCTTGACCCGTGGTTGTAGTAGCTACGCTCATGTCCAACACGTACAGATCATTCACTCTAGGTTCCCTCATGATAATCCATTCTTCGGGAACAACAAATCCTGGTTTCAAGATCAAACATTCTTTGTCTGTAAAGTACGTCGTATACATACGATCACAGATCTGAGATATGCTCAGAAGATTGTTTTCAAGCTCGGCGATGTAGTTAACTATTTCAAACGTTACAATACCATTGGATAAGGTTCCTTCACCAACTATTCTACCACCTTGATTGCCTACAAAACCTACATAACCTCCATTGAAATTTCTAACATCATACAGCAGGGCTGTTTTCCCCGTCATGTGCCGAGAAGATCCACTATCCATAATCCAACGTGAAACGGATCTTGGAAGCTCCTGCACATATCAAAAATACTTTAGTTAGATTTGGATGCTACCCAAGCCTCTTTCGACTCAGGTAACTGAACTTTAAGGAGAGATTTAGTAGTATAAAGTGGCGGAAAGTTTTTATCATTCATCTTTAAGCTCTCTGCAGACCCAACCTCAACCTCTTTGTATAAGAAAAATTTGTCTTTTTGAGGTTGACCAGATGGTTGGTCTTTCTTTGAAACAACCTTTTTCTCAGAAGTAACAGACTCTTGTTTTTCAAATTTCTCATAATAATCCAAAGGAACATCCATCTTTACCGGAGTGGTAGAAGACGATTGTTTTTCCGACTTTGAAACCTTTGGTTTTGGAACACTTGATTTCTTTTCAACCACTTTTGGCTTCCATGTTTGTTAAGACGATGCAACCCGTTTATAAAACTTGTCATTTTTAGTTATCATATTCTTAACAGGTTCAGTTTTGATCTTGGTGTTGTCATTTTTCAAAACCTTTTTCTCAACAACCAATGGAGCTTTTCCCTTCACATCATCTTTCTTTCTTGAATTCATCACAACTTCAGTCTTAGGCTTCAAGTTGGTACACTTTCATGCAATATGTCCAACTTGATTGCATTTAAAGCATGTTCATGTTCGGGTGTCAACTACCCAACTTGTGCCTTCAGACTGAGGTTGCGATGTTTTCTTCTCAAAGAACTCTTTGTTTGATTTTGAAAAAATCTCAGATTCTTCATCAGAAAGTGAACTTGAACTGTTCACAAACACCTTTTTCTCAGCAAACTTCTTGTTTTGAACATTCTTTTTCTGATAATTCTTACCACCCTGATAACCACCCGACCATCTGTTTCGATTGTTGTTATAAAAGCGTGGTGGAACAACAGGTTTCTTGTAGTAAGCTTTATCTTTTTCAAAATTCATTTGCCTCTTCGTCTGTTTTAGACCTTCAATCTCAGACAGAACAATCTCAACCAATTTGAACACATTTGTCAATTTAGCAACATTAACATTCTCCAGTGAGAACTCAGAATCCGAATACAACTTATCCGATCCCGACATCTTATACATGACAAGAGTAGGTTCTTCATTTAAGTTGTTTTTGGGTTTTGGTTTCGGAATGTAATTGTTCAGAAAACACTCTTCATCCTCAACTGAATCACTATCAGACTTCAAAACACTTTCAGCCATGCCTTTAACAATATCATTTTGAACACTATCATCAGATGAAGAAAATGTAACATCAATTGACTCTGGAAGTTTTATTTCATTTGTTTCATCTTCATCAGTAACCAACCCGGACTTTTTCTTTGAAAAATTGTTTAACACTGGCGGTGGAACCTGATGATACCCAACCCCAGTTCCATCCGAGTAAACATCTTCGCCTGCTTTGTTTTTCCCGATGGGTTTAGGAACAATATGTTGTAAAAAAAAGCTTGCGGAGTTGTAACTGGTTAATTTCAGATTGATACGCTCATTCTCAATCTTAGCTTCTTCAAACTGAAGCTTCAATTTAGCAATCTCATCCAGTTGTTGGTTGATTTGCTCTTCTTTGTATCTAAGAACTACAGTTAAATGCTCATTTTCTTTATTGGTTTTACCGTTTCTTTCATCAGAATCTTTTACCGTTCGTTTTAGTTTGTCAAAATTTTCTGAAAGTTTACGATTTTCAAGAACCAATTTTTCATTTTCTTTCTTAATTCTTTCTACTTCAATTTTATCATTTTCAATTTTCTTAGTTAAATTTTTAGCTCGATCATTTGAAGCTTTTAGCATTTTATCACGGTCTAGAATCTGATCTTCAACCTTTCTGACTCTTGTTGTCAGTTCTTCAACCTTTGTATCACTAAGGTAAGTGAGTGTACTACAAAACTTGCAGTTTTTCATGCAACTTTTTCGATCACTATCACCTTTGACTTTCTTACCTGTCTCACTTGTTGAAATGTTTGGACTGACCTTGCTTTAAGACTCAGTTTCAGACTTAGAGTCTACCTTAAGTTCCTTTGCAGCAAGCACTTTGTCAGCCATCTTCCCCAAGTTTTCAGCGATGAATTCTTGTGAAGTATCGATAATCCCATCATCAATCTTCTTTGGCTGCGACTCATTCTCTTTCTCTTTTTCTTTTTCTTTCTCTTCTCCACCTCCCCACCATTCTCTCTGTAAGGCTTCTTCTTCTTCAGCAAATTCCTCAATGAAAGCTTCTATACTAAGAGTTTTCGTATCAATAGCAATGTTTCCTTGAGGATCTAGGTAACATTCTCTATCAGCATCCCATCTCTTTGCTCTCTTAGCTTCACTGAACACCTTAGATAATCTGATCATCTTGAATTCTGCTCTCTGCTTTCTGCTTTTGTATTTTTCTTCTTCATTTCTTGTGTCTTTGAAACGGATAATCTTTTCTGCTACGAAAGCATATCCTACTGCATCTTCCTCTGGTAGCAATTCACTCCAATCAAAATCTTCGTCATCATGAATAACAGCAAGAGCTCTTGATTTTTCTTTGGGGGCATCCTCAAGCTGCTTCATTCTGGGCGGTTCTGATTTATTCTGATGATAGATCGCTCTTTTGTAGTAATCTTCGCGAAATGGATTTGCAGTATCATCAGCAGGAGCATTACGACATTCACGTTTGAAATGTCCTTTTTGTTTACACCTGAAACACGTGACTTTTGATTTGTCAAAGCCAAGTTTTGTGGACGGCCCACCAATAGAATGTCTCCCAGTAATCTCCATGAACCGTTGCGCTCTCCGGACTGCACTGGCCATACACCACCTGATATCGATCAGTTCCATCTCTTCAGGATCTATTTGATCATAGTCCTCCTTAGTCAGGTTAGTGTTTCCAATCTTGCCCGCCACGAGGCTCTCGTACGATTCTAACACCGACGCTAAGAACACCATCTGTTGTTTTGCTGACTCTTCACTGAAATTTTGAGCGTTCTTCAGATCCACAGCAATATTACATTGGAACAGATTCTTTGATGCAGATTGGCTTGGAGTTGTTGAAGAAGATCCACTATGAAAACCACTGTGAGGAGTTTCTTGATTCACATTATTTGAATTCTCTGCAGAAAATGCTGTTCTTGGAAAACCAGTCTTTGGTAGATTCCCTCTGTAGTACAACTCCACATTCTGCTGATAAGATGAATTGTTGACTTTGCTAGATTTCTTGATCTCCAACTCATGACTCTCCAGTCTTTCAATAAGCAGATCCACTGTCAACTCTTCAGACTTGATTGTATTCTTCAGCATTAATGCAAAGTACTGCCAATCTTGTTCATTCGGCAGCGAGTCAAACAGTTTGTCAACCAACTCTTCTTGAGTATATACAATTTTGTTTCTTGCCAGCTCCAATTTCAGATGCCCGAATCTCTCAATCATCTTGGAAACAGACTCGTTCTTTAAACAACCAAATAAATCAAACTCTTTTCTTAACAATTTCTTTTTGTTTTTGACTATCTCAACACTACCTACACATTTTACCCTCAGTTTCTCCCAAAGATCCTTTGAATTTTCATATTCAATCAACGAAATTATATCATCTCTCACAGACTGATGAATCAACGCGATGCACTTTTGTTCAGCAACATATCTTTCAATCTCATCATTATCTGTTAGACTTTCACCAAAACGTCCTCCTCTAATGTAACCAATCTTTAAACTCTTCCAGCTTGGATATGCAAAAGCTTGAAGCCACTTGTCAAATCTTGTAGCCCACCTATTGTAATCTTCAATCGCCAACAGTTTTGGAGGTTTGTTGTATGTCCCATAGGCACTCTCTACACTCAAAGCATCATTGAGAGTTTTCTTTGCACTTGATGTCGGTGTGGTTTCATTCGTGTTATTTATTGTGCCATCTCCCGAACCACTGGTATAAGCAAACACATCACAGAACGGATTCATGAACAAATCATCCATTTTCAAGTACCTGAAACAATCAACAAATACTTAGCAAAATTTTTGAAATTTTGAAAAAATGATTTTCAAACGAAATTAGTTTGAGCGGAATTATAAACTCAAACGAAATTAAGTATAATGTGCATTTTCAAACGAGATTACCAGGATATTTCAAACGAAATTAAGATGGTGTCATCATTTTTCGAACAGTTTTCAAGCGGAATTATCTGATTTTATCAAAACTTGTTCGAATTATGGTCCAAATCTTTCACGGATTAGTTAAAACTATGTACTGCTTGATATATGTGAGTTTTAAGCCATTTTAACCGTTAAATCTCGTTCAAATCAAAAAAGAAAGAGTAGAAGTGAGAGAATCCGGTAAAATCAAGCTGAATTGGCATGAACTCCTCGTCCTGAGCTCTGATACCACTTGTTGGATCGTCGTGTGACCCTAACGAGTCAATCTGAGTAGTTCATCATCAAAAACAAAGGCGGAATCAATGTAAATGATGTCGACTCAGAGAACATGACCTAATTCAGTTTCAAATGAGACCACACAACCCCTATATATAGTAGAACTAATTTTGTTTGAAAGTGGTAAGGCCCATTTCAAATGAAATTACCTTTGTTAATTTCGTTTGAACTGTACCTGTCACCTTCAAACGAAATCACCCACTTAAACATGAACAAACCCTAAATTCTATCCTGTTGTATGCTCGTTTATCCAATCTAGACATAAGACTCGATTAAGACGAAGTTAATAGACAGTAGATGCACCAACACTGTTACACTTTGGTAGTTCTCCCTGGGTAGTTTTTATCACATGCCTTAGTTGTGGTCACAGATTGCCTTGACTGTCCTAGTTGCAGCGTTTTCCTCATGTTTGTCGCTTGGCTTATAGTCTTGCTTATATTGCGCTTACTTCCTCTTATTTCTATCCCAATAAGACTCCACATGTGTCTTCTCTTTCACTGTATGTTTATCTGAATTCCCATCATTATTCCGCCCTTGGCAGAACCCAGGGCATGAGTTATCGCCTGAGCGATTCTCAATATGATTCCTCTTATTCCGTCGTTGTTTGCAGTGTTGCTTGCTTCGTATTGGACGATTGCTTCAGCAACTTGTTGGTTCTGCAGAGCTTCAAGCTCAGCTCTTGTTGCAGGTAAAGGTCCCGATTAGACTCGGCTAGGGTTTCCTTCGTTGTGGTTCCATGTGCTTCTCATGTATAAAACACATTGACGAAATTAAACATTTATTTCAGAATAAATATTGTTGTCGATAAGTGAAAGCAAGCTTAATCGTCGTGCATTATAAGCATAAGGGTAAGGTAATTCCTAATGAGGCCTATGCAAATCTTCCCACCATAATCATCTCTTCCTTGAAATGAGTCGCAACAAAGTCTTGCTAGGGGGGTAGATCGACCTTTACATGCACCATATCAACTTGTTGCAATTAGTCTTGCGTAGAAAACCTCCTCGGAGTCACCTTACTCCGATTGATGCAAGCCATCCAGTGCTATGCAAGATACGGTGAGGCCTTCCCTTCACCTTATTCCTTATTTATTCCTTAAGTTTCCAACTCCTCCATAGTCTTCGCTTTTACAAAAAACAGTCATACTTCCCAAAGAATGGGGTCGTGCATTACTACCACGGGTAGGAGGGAATAGTGGAAGCGCATAGGTAACGTCGTGAGGGTATGTGACTTCATCCTTGTGATCGAATTGTGTTTTGCGGCAAACGTAGAGCGGTTTCTAGGGTGTGAATGCACTACCCTAACGATGGGGTGCATTACGGGATAAAGTGTGCGGAGGTACTGATGGAGGTGTAGATCGAGAAGAATCTTCTTGCATGTGTCTTCCATGTGCTTAAATGGAACAACAATCTGTTGAGAATATCGAGTGGTTACTTCCGCCCTTATAATATGTGTTCTATACTTCATGGTTCTCGATTATCCATTATAGGGAGGATCCTTTTATCACACTGAGCTGTGCGACGCATACATTGATTTGGCTTGGGCTCCCTGAGTCCCAATATGGTTGGCCTAGTCTTCCTGAATGCCGAATAGAGTGCGGTAGTTAAGTTACACCACAGCTCGCACCATGCTACCTCCTTGGGGTAAAGCGGATGTCAAAGGTTGGGGTCTTATTATAGCATCTACAATGGACAAGTTTGGGGGTGTTGTAAGTACTGTACAACTTCATACATAAGAATCCTGCGGTGTTGAGGAAAAATCTTTCCTAAGTGTTTACCATCTTGAATACCGGTTCCCAATGTCTTGTAATACAGGTAGGGATGTAGGTGCGAAGTAGATAAAGGCAGACTTCCTACTTTGTGGAGTGTTATAGTAACTACCTCGGTTAAGGTTTCCATATGATGGGGGTTCGAACGACTTAAGAATTCAAATAGTTAGTGATCATTTGCTTGACCCGCAGAGTCCATCAGGATTTCCATGCACTACAAGTTGTTATTACGTGGGCCCCCGTAATAATAAATTGTCTTGCACGGTTACCCTAATTTTCCCTCGTTCAAAGCAGTCGATCAATTAGAGAGGGGACACTACTGTCCTTGTACATTCAACATGGAATGGACCTTTATGGTGGTCCATGCGCCAACGACCGTTGTTGTTACGCGCAAAATGGCACAATGCTTAGACAGAATAGGAATAAGGAGGGTTCCTAGTAATAGTAGTTGGAGGGGCATCTTTAAGATGAGTACTTCATTCTCTTTGTCTGGAAATGAGCGTCGTCGTTCAGGATTCATAAATGCCTCAGGGACCTCGTCCCACAGATAAGGTTGCTGTCTAAGGTTGCCTCCTCCGCCTCACCGTCACTGTCATAGTCAGACACCTTTGCTTTCGAGAGGGATGAATAGTCATCTCTCATGGAGAGTGAGTCCAAGGTCTTGTTTTGTAATTTCCTCAGTCATGAGCTCCTCATTAAATGCGAGGTCGTTAGTAGCATTGTGCGTGTCAAGAACAGTAATAGAATCCGAAGTCGAAGGTATCCCGTTCCCGTCAATAATAATCCCATACATATATATATGCACATATATTAATAGATAATAATGTTACTTAGTATATACAAGCAAATAAATACAACCTGTCACATATGACTCTCGTTTGTTCTTTCGGGGGGGGGGGGGGGAGGGGTCATTTTGTCTTTGGCAAGTCTATCCCACATGGACTGACTGTACCTCAATTTGCACATTAGTCAGGGTATTCCCTTCCCTACTAATGTCCTTACTTTGCCTTTTCTTTGTCTTTGCGTTGTCTTTCCTTTGTATTTCCTATGAAAAATGTTCGACTCATGGATCTTGGCGCTTTTTTTTTTTTTTTTGTAAATGCAATGAAAAATATTTTGTGAAAATGTTTTTCGTAGGAGAATCCTAGTGATTGTAGTCTAGACTCGAGAAGGAATCCTAGTTTACTACAATCGAAGCTCTGATACCAAACTGTCAAACCCTGACTTTTGCGGAAGCGTACGATGTGTGACTTATTCAATACCATTGCATTCAATCATAATAAACAACTAAAAGATAAAAACATGATGTTCATCCATTCATAGTTTTAAAATGTTACAAACATGGGTCATTAAGTTTTAACCATAAAATCCTCAAGTTAAGTTACAAATCAAAAGTGGATGTCATCAAAACTTGAAATTTATGTCTTGTAACAACACCTGCGCCCAAGATCCATCTTGTTTCCTAAAATACATGTAATTTTGAAAACATCAACAAACGTTGAGCGAGTTCATGTGTTTCGGTATGAGTTCGAATAATCTTGTAAACATTTGTAATCATTATAAGTATGCCTTTGTAATCCGGTATGAAAGTGTCTATGAACAGATCAATTAATGTGTAGCTAATACATTAACATGTGTGCAATGGCATAGGAAGGCTCAAACCTTGCGGATTTTGTACCGGGCTTCCGGCTGTAAGACATAGTCACCACCTTCGGCCACTTCCGGCCCATGGGTGGGGCTCGCAACACCCAAATAGATCTATCACTCATGTCCCTTGGTCCTTATACGAGGATTAATGGTCTTAAGTGTGCGCCTACCCATTCACATGATCTAATAGTTCATTCCTTAGCTAACCATACCATTTATAAATGTTTGTAAACATTTGTAACATGCATTTCACCCCTGAAGTTATAAAACTGAAAACAGTTAAAAGAAAAGGGGGACATGAACTCACAGATTTGCGTCCTGTCTCTTGTATACCCAAAGTATGTATCCTTACGACGTACTACACCCTACACACGTGTTATGGTTTTTCTAAGTGTTTAAATTCTAGAAAACTTTTGCCATAGTTTCCCCTTAAAAATGGAGGTTTCCATGCTTTCAAAGCATATCATTTTCTTTTAAAAACATCACAAATCAACAACAATTCAACCAACACTTACCATATGCCAAAATCATGCCATTTACACTACTTCATGAACTTGAAATTTTGTAAAAATTTGTAGTAACTTAGTATGTTGTTAAGTAAGCTTAGTTACCCTTAAAAGTGTGGTTATTTGTTTGTAAATATCATTCTTGAAAATTTTAGACTTTCACAACTTGTAAAATGGTTTTTCTAAAAATTATTCTTTTGAATTTTTCTTGTTAACAATATATTTCTACACTTGATTTAACACTAAAACATGGTTGGTTTCTTTGAAAATCATAACTAAGTAAATCTTATACATAAACTTGGTTTCTTGAGAAAATCATCTTTGAAATCATCCATGTACAAAACTAATAACATGTATTCATCATCATCTTACACAAAATCATCTTTTTTTCAAGTTCATGATGAACATAAAGGACGATCATCTTGATTTTTCACAAGATTATCCTCTCACTTGCTAGATCATGTGTTTAATCACAATCTAGCAAGTTTCATATGATGTTTAACATCATAAACACAAGTAATCAAGCATCAAGATTCACACATACACTTAAACAACAATGGTTCTTATGATTTAGAGCTTTACGTTAAGAGTTATGTTCTTGATTCTTTATGTTCTTCATGTTTAGTGACTTACATATACTTTTAAACAATCAAAAGGGAAGTAAAATGAGATTATAAGAGCCTTACTTCTAGCACAAGGCTAGAGAAGAGATTCAAGATGATGAAGATGATAAACTAGGTGGATAAAAGCTCTTGGTGGTGGTCCTTCAAGTTCCAAAGCCTTCAAGCTTCCTAACTATGCTTCTTACCCCTTAGAGAACCCTTGGAATGCTTGGAAATGGAATGAAAATGGTGGTGTGTTTGTGTGTAGGGTGAGCCGAGAATGAGAAGGGAAGAAGGAGGTTAAATGGTGAGTTTGGAAAGTGATGAATGAAGGTGTAATGTTTATCTTATGGTTTTATAATCAATCTCCCAACATCATTTTATATAATGGATAATATGTCACAAAACTAATAAACATTTATAATAAAATATTAGAATGAAATCAAGGGTGGGTCCACCCTTGTAACCGTCCACATTAGGGGGGGGGGGGGGTCATGGTTAAGTTTCAATGGCTAGTTAGATGGTCTAGTTAGATTCTAAGGTAATTTAGTTGAGGTTATATGTGTTTAATGTTTAGAGAATGAATTATGATGTTCGGTGACAATAACTAGTTCGGAAATGTTAAAACAATGCTTCTAGTGATGATTTGGTGTTTCGGGTAGTGTTCGGTTGTTTGTTTGGTTACCGGTTCGTTAAGGTGTTAAACTACGCAGTTTAGTGTGATTTATGTTCCCTTTTATGACAGTTTTGATTCCCGACACCTAGGAAGGTGTCCTGGACCATTTTACCACATTTCTGCATTATATTTTGATGTTTAAATGCTGAAAATTGCTGAATTTTATTGGTTTCTACAGAATTCTGCAGTTTTAGTGTGTTTCGGGCACTTTCTGGCACTTAAATTAACACTAGGAAGGCAGTTTTGTAATCACTACTTTCCTACACACTATTCTAGTGTAACACTTGGTTTCGGGGCTCATTCTGTGTCTTAACATCATGTATGCCTGAGTACTGTACTCCCGTCAGTACTTCTAGGTTGTCTGATAACTGTGCTAACTTTGTTTCGTGCACTAATTGATCTATATTGTGTTGCATGCAATAATGATAAATAATCTTGCAACATGTAATGCACTTGTATGTATATGACAGCATTCAGAAAATTATTCATGTCATTAACTAAATCAGGCACAGTTATTAATGCACAAATTACTGTTTAACATTGTACGGAATATATGGAAAATTGCCAGTTGTCACAAGAAACATATCATGAAAAATTTTGGCAAACCAACACCAAGAAACATGTCAAAAGAAACGCCAGAGCCTACAAAGAAGTCTTCTGCAACCTCTGCTGAAACATCTGTCAAAGAAAAGGAAAAGGGAGTTGATGAAACCCTGAACATTCAAGCAGATGATGAGGCTGATAGAAAGAAGACTATAAAGAATCAGAATGAAACAAAGGAGAGGGTTTGGAAAAAGGAACAGAAGGAGTTGAAAGAATGGGAAATAAAGACAAAGGATCTTGGCACTTCAAAGAGAAAGATATCATACAAACACAACAAACCTCCACTTGCCACATTTCCTAAACCATCAACACAAAATCAAACTCCTGAAAAGCCAACCATTGCTGGTCTCAAAACCACTGCTGGTACCAAAAAGCCACCCACTGCTACACCTAAACCAACACCCTCACCACAAAAACCACCTGCCAAAAAGCAGAAAACAAAACCATCATCACCATTACCATCCTCCACTGCAACAGATGTTGATGCTGCAAAAGCTTCAATAGATGTTAAGACAACAGTGGTTGAGACACCAGTTGTTTCAACAGTTGTTAGTCAATCAACTACTCCTACAACTTTCCAATTTCCATCACAATCAATTTTCACTCCTATTGCCCATTCTCCTTCAAAAACTCCCTCTCCAAAATTAGTTTATACAAGAAAAAGGAAGTTTACTATGAATGAAGAAGATATACCTGCACCTACTCCTTTGTCATCTTCACCATTCATTCAAACTTCACCTGAACCATTTATTCCTCCACTATCACCAACATCAAATCCACTTACTCAACCACTCACTGATCACAACCCTTCAAGAGACATACCATTGGCAGTACAATATCCTCTGGAACTGCACGCAGTTCAAAGTGAAATGCTACAATTTTATGCAGAGGATGATCCATCCAAAAGAACCTTTCCATCTCTTCATGGCTTCAGAGCTCCTAAGAACATGGATGAGTATCTGAAATTGAAAGCCAAGCAAGCTGAATACATTGCTAAACAAGAGAGTAAAGGGAAAGGTGACACCAACGTATTAAGTCGAATGCAGCATGGGCTAAGTAAAGTCAGGAAACTGGAAGATTTTGCAAGAGACTTGAGCAAGAAGATGTCAAATCTGCCACCCAATGCTGATCTTCAAAAGGAGCTAAGGAAAGATCTCATAGAACTTATCATGAGAGATAAACCATACCCAGCCAAAGAGCATCAGTTCAAGACTGGCCTCTCACAGCTCTTAAAGAAGAAGCAAACAGATGTGAAAGAATGAAGAATGATCCTCAGAAGAGGAAGACTGCACCAAACAGGAATAAGTTCAAGAAATCCATTGCAGATCTTGCCTTAGAATATAAGAGGAAGAGAGCTGAGCTGGTAGCAGTCAAGTATGGGAATACAAGGACCATTGGAAGATGGTCCAGGCAGTATGTTGATCAGATATATGATAAGCTGGAAAAACTAAGAGAAACAGATCCTACAGCTCCCAAGAAGCCAGTATACAAAGATCAAACCACTGATAAACCTCAGCAGCAGACCATTTCTCTTACAAAGTTGTTCACATCCTCTGATGTATCCATCCAAGTCTTAAATCAAAGAAAAAGACAACAGCAGATGGATGAGGAAGATGAAAAGATAGAAGCTGACATCAGAAAAGAGGCTCTCTAAAATCTGTTGTTATATGGATTGGATGATGCTTCCTTGAAACTCCAAGCTCAACTTGCTGAAACTGTCAAAAGGATTACAAGCAGACCTCCATCACCAAACTCATCATAAATAAAACTTCTCCTAAGAAACCCATTGGACTCAAAAATACTAAAGTGGAAGTCTGATAAAAAGACCCACGTATTGACCTTGCTCAAGTCCAATGGTAGAGTTTAACACATATCAAGGGAGGATGCACTAGGTCTGGGTGCAGCTGACCTCCAAAATCTTGTAGAACTTCAACTTTATAGGGATGAAGATGATGAAGATTCCTTGAACTTTGAGCTCCAATTCAAAGGGCAAGTTCGGGAAAAACTAATGAGAGAATAAAGATTAAGATAAGGAAGTGTTTTGGCATCATCTGTTCTAGGGGTAGATTATTGGCCCATATGATGAAACCTTGGAGAACAGATGATACAGAAAGCCAAAACTGGTTCTCAACAGTTGATCCACAATAAGTAGTGCATGTTCTAAGTTCCCTCCAATGACAGTGTTTCTATCAGCTGATCATCCTAAGGTCTGATATACTCAACAACTGTTTCCTAAAGACTACTGGTTACAAAGCCCTGTTGAAGACCTATCAACTGATGATTACCAAAGCCCTGTTGAAGTCCAAGTACCGGTGATTCAAAGGCCTGATCAACCTATGAAGAAAGAACTGCTCAGCTACATCAGTGGTTCAGAATCAACAGCGGATGGAAGCATCAGTACTTAGTATATCAGTTGTATAATGTAACAGTGTTTATTAGCATCATTGTTTAGAGGTTGTTAGTCTGTTAGATGTCACTGTCTAGGTGACGTCAGCTAAGATGCTCAGTGGTTAGATTTGTACTATAAATAGAACAGTACCTGTACTGTTCTATTAGCTCTTTTCACCAATCATCTTGTATGAACAAACTGGTGAGCTCAGGCTGAGGAGGAGTTTAGTATGCATACATGCATAGTTGAACTTTTGTAATTCATACAATCTTTTGACTAATGAAATCGTGTATGTTGAAAACTATTCTTCTTTGATTGTGTTACAAAGTTTACTTTCAATTTCCGCTGCAATTATCCTCTAATCTATCTTCTTTCATTATTCATTTAGTTAAACAACACAATTAAACAAACTCAGATCCTAACACCTACACACTTGGGTCAATTGGAAGTTGACCATTCCCAACAAGATGTTGATACCCATGTGGATGTCTGTTTACCTTTGGTTTTTAGGGGTTGTGGCACAGGTTCTACATACCTATAAGGTACCCTGTTGCACGTGGTTGCCCATAGCCTCTGGGTAGTGAGTTTTGTGGTACAACAAAGGTTTGACTTGACCTTTGTGCAGGATGCTGGTTTGATTTTTGTAGGTGAACTGTGTGGTCTGACTCAACTCTTTTAGGAAGAGGTTGGGAAGTTTGGTTACCAGACCCATCTTCCCTTTTGAAGCTCCTTTTCTTTCTTGACTTGTTTTGATTTACATCATAAGTTTTAAGAAAATGGCATTGTTGAGTCAAATGGTTTAGGTTTCCACAAATGGTACACCAAGAGTGGATTCACAGACACTGTTTATTCAATTAATATCATAGGCTTTTAACTTGAAATAGTCTTTTCCCACATGATTTTGTTTTCCCCATAAATCACCCTGCAGTGCTGGAACCTTATCTTTCTTTTTACCCTTATCTCTCTTTTCAGAAATAGATTCTTTAACATCTGTTTGAGAGTTGGTAAGGGGAATGATTTTTATCTTGGGTGGGTCAAGGCCATTTGGGTTTGTAAAATCAATGGGTTTGAAATTTTCCTGAACATCAGATTTGTCTGACCAAGTTGGTTTAGAGGGTGTTTAGGATTGAGTATGGAAATGACTTATTGACTTATTAGCTTTGTGAAAAAGTTTATAAGTCAATAAGTCATTTTCAAAAGCCAAGATTTGAGTCTTTTCCAAATGACTTATTGACTTAGTGGCTCAGATAAGTTAATAAGTTATTTCCAAACACAATCCCAAACACCCCTTTAAATTCATACTTTAGTTTTTTAGCTTGAATGGAGCTTAGTGGCATTTCAAAAGCTATTTTCTTACCACTAGGTTTAGGGATTTTATTTCTTCCATAGTTGATGTGGTTGGTATAACCTCAACCATTTCAGAGTCAATGGAAGCTTGGGTTTCTTGTTCTTGGTCATTTTTTCTAAAACCAACCCCAAACTTCACATTGCTCTTGATATGTTTATACAGAAGCATCTCATAACTTTGACATGATTCAACCCATTTTTCACAGGTGATCAGTGTGAATTCCAACTGCTTCTTACAGTTTTGATATTTTTATGTCATTGACTGGAGTTGGTCCTTGGTTATAGATGGTTCATATTTCAGACTGCTTAACTTAAGGTCTTTATCAGCTATCCTAGTTTTAAAATCTCTTTTCAATTTTTCAAAAATAAGTTCACTGATTTGCACATTTTCCCTAAGGTTTGCATTCACCTCTTTTATGTTAGCAAATGCTATGATGCATTTATCTGAACACAACTCTTTAAGAGTTTGAGGTGTCGCCTTAGAATCAACCATTTCAATTTGATCCGCACTGATACAATCAGTGGAACTTTTGGAATGTTTCTCATCCATCCTTTCTGCATGCTCCTGGTCATCAACAAAAGTTTGACAAGAGCTTTTGTAACAACCCTCATCAAAACTATTATTTATTTTATTATTTTATCCAATAGGAAACCCTAATTGAGACACCCAAGTGATTCTGCACAAACCCTAAAATTTTCAGAACAATCAGAATCAGGATCTGGGCCCCTAAAACTCAGGGGGGGTATTTCCTAGTTACGATTATCTTCAAATCTCGTTGTCAAAATTGAAATCTACGAAGTTATCAATTCAGCAGGCCTAGTCCCACATGCGGCAAACCTATGAGCATTACGTGTCCTTTACGGACCGTAAGGGTTGAGCCTTACGGACCGTAAGCATGAGCAATGTCAATTCAGCAGGGCTAGTCCCACACGTGGCAACCCTATGACCTTGAGGTGTCCCTTACGGACCGTAAGGGATAAGTCTTACGATCCGTAAGCAATGTGAAATTTTGACTATAAATAGCAGACATTGGCACTTGAAATTCGGCGTACGTTCGACGAAGAAATTCGTTTTAGGCACTGAGTTACGTTCTGTTTACCACAATTAACACACACGGATCACTAATCGACGCCGCAATCAGGGTAATAACTCGATCGCTATTACGATTCATTGTCCGATCGATCAATATATCCAATGGATGTTTAAGTGCTGCCCACATTAGGGTGATGCTTTGTCATTCGTCGTTAATTCGATGGATGTTTAAGTATCGCACTTTGTCATTCGTTGTGAGAATTTGATCTCGTGAGTTATCGTAAATGTTGTATTAAGTTACTAACTGAATTGTGTGCATGTCATTAAATTTATGTTAAAAGGCTAATCAGTAGGCTAGACTCTGCTCAATTAAATCTGCAATGTGAGTCATTCTCTCTTTTTATCAAATCTATTTACAAAAGCATGTTTATTTCAAAGTTATAATTACGGGGATTAAGTCTTTGTAATCACCATATTACAGCCCGTATGTGGGGTTTTGTATACATTACTTGATAATCTTCACCATTGGACAACGAGTTAGCCAATGGGTGATATGACCATAGTCATAGAAACAAGTCGAGTGACAAGTGCTGAGGGTAGTTGGTTGATATAAAAACATTGTAATCGCTCTTAATACTGTATATTATAACAAATAAATTGTTTTATTAAAATGAATGATTCACTCAGTATTTCCCGCTGACAAAACCTTTTTCAAACATGTTTCAGGTGATCTGTTATGATCCAGGAAAAGTGTCGTGAAGCACTACAAGCTTGAGGAAGTGGCTCATGATAAAATAAAGAAACATGTTTTGTAAAATAAAAGATTTCTTCGTGAAATCAAATGATTGTAAATTACCGGGGTTTTATCCCGAGTTGTGAAATAAAATAATTGGAAAATATATTTCAGTTTTAAAAAGATCCTGATGATAAACTTCCGCTGTTAAACTCAATTAATTAAATACCACGGGTTTTCTGTCCCGCGGCTCCTGAAATGGGTCAAACCGGGTCGGGGCCGTGACAGAAAAAGGTGGTATCAGAGCCACTGATCGAGCCACTGATTTAAGCCAATTAAGTATATTTAGAAAATACTTAATTTTTATTAATTGCTATCTTGTGATTATGTGTTTTATTATCTGACTAATTGTGTACAGTATGGGCAGATCTGTATATGCTAGCCACTGTAGCAGTAAATACAAATTCTTAAAATAATCTGACTCCAAGTTTTAGCACCCGGATTACCTACAGTCTAGAAATCTTACCCAGTAAATAAATAAGTAAACCTTAGTGTGTTTTAATTTTTCAGTTGTTTGATAGTTACCCAGTATGAAATAATATTTAAAAGTTTTTATATAAAACTTTGTTATGATTTTTAACTTAGTAATTGTGTGTATTTTGCTAAACAGCATGAGTAACTTGTCTGACGCCCTTCAGAATTTAAATCTCTATCCAGTAAGAATAGAGGTTTCCAGAGATTTCAATAGGTATATACCAGACATAGAAGAACTTATAGAATTCAATGCTTTACCTCTCGAGAAACCCAAGCCTAAGAAAATGGAAATTGGGGAAAGCTCTAGGCAAATTGAGGGGTTACCATCTCAGGAAGAGCTAGATTTTATATTTGCAAGCTATAATACTATTAAGCCTGTTAATGAAAATGTTTTTATTCGCTCTCTTGAAACACAACTTCCAATGAACTTAGACCCAGCTATTCCAAACCCTTCAATCCACTCGCAAATAGACGAATGGTTGACTAGTGAAATACAGTTACAAAACCATCCCTATAAGCTTTTTCCTCAGTTCAATTCAGAACCTTTACCAAATCCACCAATGAGTAATGAGAATATGGCTGAACTCCGCCACTTTGGCGAAGAACTAATGAATACTGAGAATAGGATCCAAGAGATTAGGGGACAGATCTCCTGGAAATACGATGAGAGGGAACGCCGTTACTAGAATATCATATGACAAAGGATAGGAAATTATGGAACTGTGGTTGTGTAATAGTAATAGTAAAAATCAGTCTGTAAAATAACTACCAATAAAACTCTGTAAGATAATAGTGTGTATTGATGCATACTATTAAATATAAATGGAAATCGAGAAATCAATAGTTATATTGTGTTGAGTAATTGTTATTTATTTGATACTAATAAAATATATATATATATTAATTATCAGATGGAAAACGCGAATAATGAACCAGTTAATGAGGTTAATCAATCTGAGCAACAACCAGGGGATCAATATGTGACTAGGCAGGATATAGAAAATATCGTTGCTCAAGGGATAGCCAACGCTATTCCAGCAATAGTTACTCAAGGGATAGCCAACGCTATTCCAGCAATCGTTGCTGCTGTTAAAAATTCAATCGAACCGCAACAAATCGTTCCTAGCAAACGTATTTCTGAAGATAACTTCAGTAATAGCGTAAACGGAGGCAATGATCATGTTAATCATGATGAGGAACCACGGCAAGCTCCGCTCCCTAAGAAAATGAAAGCTGCAATGCCTGGTTGCACTTACAAAGAATTTCTTGCTTGTAAACCCACGGAGTTTGCAGGCAATGAAGGAGCGACTGCGGCACTGCGTTGGTTAGAGAAAACCGAGGCAGTAATTGCCATAAGTAAATGTGCTCAGGATGATCAGGTCATGTACGCGTCAAACCTTTTCAAAGAAGGGGCGCTAGAATGGTGGAACACGGTGTTACAGGCTAAAGGAAGAAATAGGGCTTATGCCATGAAATGGGAAGAATTTAAGAGTTTTGTAGAAAGAAAATTCTGTCCCGAATATGAAAAAGATCAAATGGCAAATAAGTTTTTAAACCATAGAATGATAGGTGTAGATTGTCGCAGTTATACTTCGACATTCTTTGAATATGCTAGAGTGGTACCAACACTGGCTTCGCCAGAACCGGTACTCATTTCTCGTTATATTTGGGGATTAATTAGTGAAATCCGTAACATCGTTAAAGCTGCGAGACCTCGCACTATTGACGATGCGGTGGAATTAGCTAATACCCTAACTGATGAACTGGTACGCACGCAAGATGAAAACAGGAAGAAGGAACTGGCTCAGAAAATTACCCAAGGATTTCGTATGGGAGATAATAACAGCTTCAAAAGAAAAGGAACAGGGCAATCTTCAACTTTGCCATTCTGCAAGAATTGTAAAAGGAAACATTATGGAAGATGTAGTGTAACCTGCAATTTTTGCAAAATGGTAGGACATCGTGAAGAAGAATGCAGAAAGAAAACAACGATCTGCTATAACTGTGGAGAAAAGGGACATTTTAGACCAGAATGTCCTAAATTGGTCAAACCAGCAGACAACAAAGCCAAGACAGCCGACGGAGCTAGTAAGAGGAATGTTCGAGCCTTTCAGTTAACTACTCAAGAAGCAGAACTCATTCCAGATGTGATAACTGGTACGTTCTGAGTCCACAACATTTACGCCAAAGTATTATTTGACTCTGGTGCAAACCAAAGTTTTATCAATACTTCATTCTGCCAAGCTCTTAAGTTACCTTTAAACAACATTAGGAAAATTTTTACAGTCGAAACGGCTGATGGGAATTCAGTTAAAATAGATAAAGTTCTGCAAAATGTAGAAATAGAATTTTTAAGTCATAAATTTTCTGCAACCTTATTGCCTATGAAATTAGCTTAATTTGATGTTGTGTTAGGAATGGATTGGTTAGTAGCCAACCATGCTCAAAATTCTTTGTGATAAGAATTCCATAGAAATTCAAGCATCCACTGGAGAAGTTATTATGATTACAGGAAATAAACCACGTAAACCCATGAAGTTCATATCAGTAATGAAAGTTGCTAGTTATGAACGAAAGCAAGGAATAGTGTATATGATTTCGATAATCATTAGCACTAAGGGTAAGAAACTTAAGGAAATTCCTGTAGTCTCGGAATACCCAGATGTATTTCCAGAAAAATTACCAGGGTTACCACCAGATGGGGAGGTAGAATTTAGGATTTATCTAATTCCAGGAACTATACCGATAGCAAAGGTACCTTATCGGTTAGCACCCACAGAAATATTAAAACTGAAAAAGTAATTAGATGAATTATTAAGTAAAGGTTTCATACAATCTAGTTTATCCCCGTGGGGGGGCACTAGTGTTGTTTGTTAAGAAAAAAAGATGGTTTGATAAGAATGGGTATTAATTATAGGGAATTGAATAAGGTTACCATTAAGAATCGATACCCATTACCTAAAATTGATAATCTATTCTATCAATTCCAGGAAGAGAGATATTTTTCTAAGATCGACTTATGTTTCGGATATCATCAATTGAAAGTACAAGAGGAAGACATACCTAAAACTGCTTTCAGAACTAGGTATGGTCATTACGAGTTTACAATCATGCCTTCGGACTAACGAATGCACCTACAACATTCATGGACATGATGAATAGGATCTGTAAACCATATTTGGATAAATTTGTAATTGTCTTCATCGATGATATACTTATTTATTCCAAAAGTCAGGAAGAACATTGTCAGCACTTACATTCACTCTTAACTTTGTTAAGAAAAGAAAAGCTGTATGCCAAATTCTCAAAATGTGAATTTTGATTGCAAGAAGTGCAATTTCTAGGTCATATGGTGAATCATGAAGGTATTCATGTAGATCCTGATAAGATAGCAGCAATTACCAAATGGAAAGGTTCCGCAATCCACAATGGAAAATTAGGAGTTTTGTAGATTTAGCCGGATATTATAGACGGTTTATTAAGGATTTCTCCAAGATAGCTATACCATTAACTAAGCTAACCTGTAAAACAGTTAAGTTTGAATGGGGAACTAAAAGAAGCCTTTAGGATCTTAAAGCATAAATTAACAAATGTCCAATCCTAGCCTTACCAGAAAGAACAGAAGATTTTAAAGTATATGGTAATGCTTCAAAGCTATGATTTGGATGTATGTTAATGCAACACAAAAAGGTAATTGCATATGCATCAAGGTAAAAGCACGAAGAAAACTATATCACTCATGATTTAGAATTAGGAGCCATAAATTTTGCCCTTAAGATTTGGAGACATTATCTGTATGAAAGTAAGTTTACTGTCTATACGGATCATAAGAATTTAAGATATATATGTGGGCAAAAAAAAGAATTAAACATGAGGCAAAAGAGATGAATGAAAATCCTAAGTGACTACGACTGTGATATTCAGTATCACGAAGGAAAGGCTGAAGACGGCTAGAGATCGGCAGAAGAGTTATACAGATAAATAGATGAAAGCTGTTGGAGTTCGAGTTGGAGACAAAATGCTATTGAAAGTATTTCCTTGGAAAGGAGTTATTAGATTCGGTAAGAAAGGAAAGCTAAGTCCAAGGTACGTAGGACCATTTCCAGTGATCCAACGTATAGGACCAGTTACTTATCGTTTACAACTACCAGGAGAGTTAGCTGGAATACATGATGTATTTCATGTATCCAATCTCAAGAAATATCTAGCAGACAAATCTTTGGTAGTACCTCTCCAATATATAAAGGTAAACGAAAAAATTTAAAATTTTTAGAGAAACCTCTTCAGGTAGAAGACAGAAAAGTGAAGTTTCTTAAACACAAACGACTAGTATTAGTAAAGTAAAGTGGGATTCGAAATAAGAACCCAAATATACTTGGGAGCTGGAATCTGAGATGAAGTGAAAGTATCCTCAATTATTCCAGTAAATCCCGAGGACGAGATTTTTATTAAGGTAGGGAGAATGTAACAACCCTCATCAAAACTATTATTTATTTTATTATTTTATCCAATAGGAAACCCTAATTGAGACACCCAAGTGATTCTGCACAAACCTTAAAATTTTCAGAACAATCAGAATCAGGATCAGGGCCCCTAAAACTCAGGGGGGTATTTCCTAGTTACGATTATCTTCAAATCTCATTGTCAAAATTGAAATTTATGAAGTTATCAATTCAGCAGGCCTAGTCCCACACGCGGCAAACCTATGAGCATTACGTGTCCTTTACGGACCGTAAGGGTTGAGCCTTACGGACCGTATGCATGAGCAATGTCAATTCAGCAGGGCTAGTCCCACACGTGGCAACCCTATGACCTTGAGGTGTCCCTTACGGACCGTAAGGGATAAGTCTTACGATCCGTAAGCAATGTGAAATTTTGACTATAAATAGCAGACATTGGCACTTGAAATTCGGCGTACGTTCGACGAAGAAATTCGTTTTAGGCACTGAGTTACGTTCTGTTTACCACAATTAACACACACGGATCACTAATCGACGCCGCAATCAGGGTAATAACTCGATCGCTATTACGATTCATTGTCCGATCGATCAATATATCCAATGGATGTTTAAGTGCTGCCCACATTAGGGTGATGCTTTGTCATTCGTCGTTAATTCGATGGATGTTTAAGTATCGCACTTTGTCATTCGTTGTGAGAATTTGATCTCGTGAGTTATCGTAAAATGTATCTGCCCACATTAGGGTGATGCTTTGTCATTCGTCGTTAATTCGATGCATGTTTAAGTGCTGCCCACATTAGGGTGATGCTTTGTCATTCGTCGTTAATTCGATGGATGTTTAAGTATCGTGAGTTAATTCGATGGATGTTACTAACTGAATTGTGTGCATGTCATTAAATTTAGGTTAAAAGGCTAATCAGTAGGCTAGACTCTGCTCAATTAAATCTGCAATGTGAGTCATTCTCTCTTTTTATCAAATCTATTTACAAAAGCATGTTTATTTCAAAGTTATAATTACGGGGATTAAGTCTTTGTAATCACCATATTACAGCCGGTATGTGGGGTTTTGTATACATTACTTGATAATCTTCACCATTGGACAACGAGTTAGCCAATGGGTGATATGACCATAGTCACAGAAACAAGTCGAGTGACAAGTACCGAGGGTAGTTGGTTGATATAAAAACATTGTAATCGCTCTTAATACTGTATATTATAACAAATAAATTGTTTTATTAAAATGAATGATTCACTCAGTATTTCCCGCTGACAAAACCTTTTTCAAACATGTTTCAGGTGATCTGTTATGATCCAGGAAAAGTGCCGTGAAGCACTACAAGCTTGAGGAAGTGGCTCATGATAAAATAAAGAAACATGTTTTGTAAAATAAAAGATTTCTTCATGAAATCAAATGATTGTAAATTACCGGGGTTTTATCCCGAGTTGTGAAATAAAATAATTGAAAAATATATTTCAGTTTTAAAAAGATCCTGATGATAAACTTCCGCTGTTAAACTCAATTAATTAAATACCACGGGTTTTCTGTCCCGCGGCTCCTGAAACGGGTCAAACCGGGTCGGGGGCCGTGACAGCTTTCAGCAACTTCACCAGCAAATCCTTTACCAGCAGTGGTTTGAACCTGATCTTCTTCACCTGAAACATGCTCAATAGCAATAAAACAAAATTCTTCAGGTTTATCACAGTCATTTACAATTAAAGCAAAGTTTTCATCTGTTGATTAGGCTCTGTTGTTGCAGGAGCTGGAGCAACTTGGGGTGCTTTAACATGTGCAATTGGCATTTGGACAACTGAACCTGGGGGACATGTGGTGCAGGGACATAGTGCATAGGTACAGGATTCAGATTTTATGCAAAGTAGATTGTGTTTTGCACATTTGGTCCACGGTTATTTTGGGGATAAAACAGCGGTTATGTATTAGATTGAGTTCTTTGATTAGGATATATGATCATTAGTAGAGTTATTTGTCTTACTTTTACACTCTCTAGCACATTGTCCCAACCTATTACACTTAAAACATTTAATCTTTGATTTATCCAACCCCACTTTAGACCTCCCACTTAATCCCGAGTAAGTCCTGTCAGTCCGTTTGTAAAAAATTATTGGCTCTTAGATTGAGCAAGGCTACCTTGTGTAGAATGTACATCTCCCCTAGGTCAGTTGGGTCTATGTGCTTAAGATCATCAAGTACAAATACAAATTATCAGTGACATAAGTATCATTGTTTGCAGCAAAAGCATAACTCGTGGAATGTTGATCAGAGTTGATTCCAAATGATATGTCAATAAAATGATTAAAAATCTTATCATTTCCCTTTCCAAAGGATGATCCTTCCAGACTCAAAAGTGTTGTGTTACCAAAAGCGTAACTATCAGACACCTTTCCAGTTCCCTGGAGCTTTTTCTTTTGGACAAGCTCCCTCTCAAAGGTTAGGAGCTTTCCATGAAGCTGGGTCAGGCTTATGCCCTTGAAATCTGGGTATGTTCTCATCACTATAGCAATAGTGTCCTAATTTTCTGGCAGATATCTTAGAAATCAGTTACTTAAAGTGGCTTTAGTAAATTCCTTGTTAACTAACTTTAATTCACTGATAAGACATGAAAAACATTCAAACTGCTGAGTAAAGGTCTAGTCCTGGTCGGCGGCGGCAGTAGTGGTGGTGTCGTTTTGGGTCTCGATTCAGTTTCGGGTTCGGGCCAGTTTTGATACTTTGGTGTTTCGAGTCAGTTTCAGGATAGGGTCAATGGGTCAAACCCAGCCAAGCTCAGTCAAACTGGAGTCAACCATGGTCAACGGGTAAGCACGCTTTTTGAGGTAGACGCGTGGTACATTTGTCAATTTATCAAGTTTTGTTGGTATATATATATATATATATAGGGGAAGGTTCAAATGAAAACCACTAGTTATCGCGAAAACTCGAAAACTAACTAAAAAAAGCCTAAAAAACATACCAATTTTTTTTTTGCATACCAATTTTCGCTATTTAAATTATATAAAAAAAAATTCAAAAAAAAACTTTTTAAAAAAAAAAAATTGTTGTCCACATGTGTAATATTACACATGTGTATGTGTACTACACATGTGCACTACAAAAAAACAATTTTTTTTCAAAAACAGTTTTTTTATATAAAAAACTAGCGATTTTTATAAAAAATTGAAAAAAAAATTGTGTGTTTTTTAGGCTTTTTTAGTTAGTTTTCGAGTTTTCGCAATAAAAATGGTTTTCATTTGAACCATTCCATATATATATATATATGGGATGGTGTTGGCTACAAAGTCCATTTTTCCTACAAAGTGTACAAAGCCATAAAACACTACAATTTCAGCCATAAAACACACTCAAAACCCACAAATAAGAAAGTAAAGATTACTAAAACACCATATTTGTAGGTTTTGTATTGTGTTTTAGATGATAAGGCTTTGATTATCAAATGACTAACTGTTAGGACCGGTGTTGACTCCGAAACGATTGCGTGTGACACGTTCGACGTGCGGAATCCGTGAACGTGCGTGACCGAACACACGAGAACGTACTAAATCTGTGATTCCATTGATAATATGAAAAGTACAAATGAACCGTGAATCACCTCTTGCACTTTCTCTCTCTAGACTCTCTCTCTAGGATCCAAGCTCTCCAAGCTCCAAATGTGCAAAAGTTGCAAAAGTTCTAAATGAGAACCCTAATGGTTCTATTTATAGGCCAAGGTTACAAGGAGGTTCTCCTTATTTACAGTTATGCCACCTTGCCTTTAACTAACTAGATATTACAAAATAAGCCTAGAATTAATCTATTTCTGCTACGGTCTTGAGATGACGGAGGCGATAGACATACTGCACTAACAGACTCCCCCTTGGATATTGCCGCAGTCAATCTCAAACATTTAGTCAGACTCATAGCGTCTTATCTTTCTCTCTCTCACTGAGACTTCTTGAAGCTTTAACATGTCTTTATCAACGTAGACTCCCTCTTGCTCGAACAGAATCCCCGTGGATCTATCTTCAGCTTCAGCTTCTTCTTTCAGTAAACTCTTCTCTTCATCAGGCTCCCCCTTTCGTCAATCTTCCGTGCTTTGGAATCGACACCTGGATTTCCGTATACAAGCTCCTTCAGGATAGTTTCCTGGCTCCTTGAATCCACGCTTACTCTTGCGTTGAGCTCGTCTTCAGACTCCCCCTTAGACTCGGCTATCGGGATCGTAGTCTGGTACAACATCTGCAATTCTCTTACATTTATAAGTAAAACATTTTAACAATGAAAATAACTTTGAATTTCCAGAAATTGTAATCTTGCTCTATTAAACTTTTTAAATTTCACTCCCCCTTTCAACAAACTTCATAGATTTTGCAGAATTTAAGAATCCAATCCCTCACAATTAATCATCCAAGTCCAACTTAATGACCTTGGAGATATCACAAACTGTTTTTGATTTTTTTTTTTAAATTTCAAGTTTCAAATTAATGAACTTGTTTTATTTTCAGAAACACGATCAGCATACTTAGATTTTGAAACTCAGTTCTCAGACATCGGTTGTCGAAAATAAAGCAGAAATCAAAATCCTTTTGAATTTTTCTGAAACATAAAGCAGTTAAGAAATATTTACAAACATATTTACAGACAATATTTTTGTTTGAGTTTGTGTCAGAGGATCATATCAGTTTTTGACAAGTCACAAGTACCGTTGAGCTTAGTTACACATTAAGAATTAAACAATTCACTTAGATTGTCGATATACAGATCCACTTAAATTTTCATACAAATTTCAACTGATTCAGGATACGAATTAGGTGTTTTAAGAACTTAAACTCATTCATGTGTCCCACCTCTTGAATATACTCCCGTATCCAGATCCCAATATTCAGTCTTACAGGTGAATATACCTAGATGATATCTGTAAGGGGTTAAATTGCGAAGAACCGTGAGAGCTCAGGTCAGAACTTCCGTTCAGCACAGAGATGACGGCTTCGACTTTTGGTGTGTCCCCTTTAGAGGATCTTTACTTCAACAGCACATGATTTACACATTTTTTCAATGTTTCATCATTTTTATGCTGAGGGTAGGCTATATTTCAAGCAAGCGTAAAGTATTCTCCAGGGACTAGGCCATTGCTTCAGCAAAATCAGAAGTCCCGGGATAATACCCCAGATATCACTAAGCATAAAGACCTAGTATCTCAAAAAGAGGGGTCCTTCAAACGAGATTTCTGGGGTTACCTATATATCCAAGTAGTGTTCCCCACGAAATAAGCAAGTTTAAATTTAGGTTTATATCCCGAAAAAGTTTACTAAATGTATAAAAATCTACCGACACATCCACGGTGAGATCGTTTAACACATTTTGACTTTCCAATTCTTTAGCGTACTGTGATTGTCTACTGATGTACTATCATTTCCTCTTTTTACACAAAACTCGTTTTTATTTTTAATGTAATAGGTTTTTATCATGTTTTTGTCATTTTCAAATTTTCTAATGTTTTTGGATTTTCTAACAATATTACTCCCCCTAAAATGAAAAATCATTTAAAGAAAATTTGACAACCAATACTGATAGCTTTGTCTCGCCATCCATTTTCTGCTAAAAGTGTACTGATTTGCAGAAAATCTAACATACCCCCATGATTTACAACACATTGATATTTTACAGTTTGAAAACCGTTTTTCAATCTTGTGAAATTAATCATGTTTGTTCAGCCGTGAGGGTTTCGGCGTATTCAATCAACACATATTTTTGTAATTTTCTATTTTTGACAAAAATTAAAAACAAACATATATATTTTTTATTTTTTATTTTTTTTCAATTTTTCAATTTTTAGAGTTTTTGAAAATATTGTTTATTTATGTACAGAAAATGTTAAACTCCCAGTTCAACCAAACCAGGGTCCAGCAGCCTCTTCCTCCTGTTGTGCCAGGCTGCTCTGACACTCCACTTGATAATATTCAGTTGTCTTGAGCACCTGCACATTCAGACTACTTGATTACTTGAACAATTTAGCCCAGGTCTGTTTAACCTTAGGCATTTCAACACAATATGTATCATTCAATTTCGGAAAATCTTTCTCATCAAAAACTTTATCAACTTTGACTTCAACTTTTTCATCTTTTACCAAAATTACTTGTTTCTTAGCACTCCATTTTTGACCTTTCGGAGTACCTCTTTTGTAAAAATGTGAATCTTTTTGAACATTTTATTTTTGATCAACAACTTTTGGTTTCCAAAACTCTTGTGATTTTGTCATATCAACAGTTGTTTTCCAACTTTGAGTTGTTCTGACTCTGGGTGTGTGAAAATTCCAGGTCTGTCTTGAATCACTCTTATACGAGTTTGATTTCCAATTTTGATTCGAAGCAAACTTGTTTATGTTGTACCTCCAAGTTTGTTTTGAATCAAATCTGGTTGACCTGAGTTTCACATCCTCAAATTTTTGTTTCTCAACATTATCAGATTTCTTTTGTCAACATCCACAGGTTTCAGATTTGGACACTTTCGTGCAAGATGTCCTATCTGATCACACTTGAAACATGTTTTCTTGGACACATCTTTGACCTGTGGTTGTTGCTTCTTCTTTTGAGCACAGAACTCTTCATTAGACTGTTGTCTAAATTTGAGTTTTTCCTCTTCTTCAAAACTTTTTCCTTGAACAAAACTCATTTTTTCCTGATAATTTGGCATTTCATTTCTTTTCCAACTTTGTTTCTTCTTATAACCCAACCCAACCTTCATGTTTTTCTTTTTAAAACCAGGTTTGTTATAAAAAGTTTTATGACCTTTACCAGCAAACTTTGAAATTTCAGATTTCTCAATTTCAACCATTTTGAAAACTTTATCAACCTTTTCTGAGATCACATTCTGAATTGGGAACACAACATCTAAGAATAACTTGTCTGATCCAATCATGGTGTAAACCAATCCTTTTGAATCATCGTTCAAATTTTCCTCGGATTTTGTCTGTTTAAGATAGCCATCATGAAAATTTCCCTCATTTTCATCATATGATTCAGACTTACCTTTGTTTGACTCATCTTTTAGAACGCTTTCAACAACCTTACTTACCACCTCTGAATCATCAGCTTCATCAGATTTGGCGTAAGTCACATCGATATTTTCAGGTAATTGGTCAACTATGTTCAGACCTTTTGCCACCTTTTCCTCATCATAAAAAGTATAATTGTTTCTCAATGGTGGTGGAACCTGATGAAATTCTGAACCAATACCTTTTTTATTCTTGTCAGTATCTTTGTCATCTGGTGTGATGTTGAAAATACGTTCGAGAATATACGAAGAGTTATGATAACTTTGAAGTTTGGTAACAATCTTATCTTTTTCAGCCAGAACTTGTTTGAGACTAGCAACTTCATCAACACACTTGTTTAATTCAAGTTGCTTTTCTTTAAACTTTCTCTCATACAGTTCTTTGGTTGTTAAAGTTTCAAGACAATCTTTGGTCAAAACATTTGACTTGGCTCTTCAAAGTATCATAAGCTTCTTGTACTCTCTGACTCGACCTCTTTAAATCATCATACTCTTTTTGAAAATCTTTAAACTTATTTTCTTTTTCAACACAACCAACACATTTAGCTGTACACATTTCTTTCAAAATCTTATTTTCTTCTTCAAGACCATGACATTTCTGTGTTAGCTTTTCAACCTTTAGTTTCAAAATTTCTTCTTTTTCAATCATTTCTTTACATTTTATTTTCAAAACATTTTCAATTTTATTTGTTTCAATATCTTTTGTTTTGATTATATCATCTTTTTCAGTACAAGCTTTGCACATTTCTATGCAAATCTTGCACTTGTTTTCATTGATATCAACAGTTTCAACATTTGATAGATCAGAAGATTCATTTACCTCAGTCTCTTTTAGCACCGGTTCTCCTGTCTGATCCTCTTCTTTCTTCTCTTCTTCTTCCATCTTCTGTTGTTTTTCAATCTTCTGTTGTTCTTCTACTTTCTGTTCTTCTTCAGCAGCAAGCTTTGCAGTAATCTTCACTTCTTCTACCATCTTTTTCAACTCTTCTTCTTTTCTCTTTTTCATTTCTACCACCTTTGGTAGACTTGCTTCACAAATTTCTTTTATTTTGTTCAACAAATCCGGCAAATATCCTTTATCAGATAACCTTCTTGTGTTGAAAGTACTCTGACTTGGAAATAAATTTGTTACTGCATCAAAATCAACCTTTGATGGGTCAACAACTGGATTACCCTGTGGATCCATGTAACATTCCAATTCGTCATTCCATCTTTTGGCTCTCTGGGCTTCTTTGAATGGTTCTCTGAATTTTTCAATTTCCCATCTTGCATAATCTCTTCTCCACCATCTATCATGATCAACATCAGCTACAAATGCATATCCAACACAATCTTCTTCAGGGAGAACTTGACTCCAGTCATAACCTTCATCGTCATGAATAACTGCAAGAGCTCTTGATTTTTTTTCAAGCTGCTTCATTCTAGGAGGTTCAGGTTTGTTCTGATGATAAATCGCTTTCTTGTAATAATCTTCTTTGAATGGATTTTCAGAATCATCAATATAAGTATTTCGGCACTCTCTTTTAAAATGACCTTTCGGTTTACACTTGAAGCATGTAACTTTCGATTTGTCAAAGCCTAACTTGATAGATGGTCCACCAATAGACTCTCTTCCTGTAATCTCCATGAAACGCTGAACTCTCCTCACTGCACTGGCCATACACCACCTTATGTCGATCAATTCCATCTCCTCAGGATCTATTTGATCGTAGTCTTCCTTCGTCAGGTTGGTGTTGCCTATCTTGCCTGCCACAAGGCTCTCATACGACTCTAATACAGAGGCCAAAAACACCATCTGTTGTTTTGCTGACTCTTCACTGAAATTCTGACCATTCTTCAGATCCACTGCGATATTACACTGAAATAAATTCTTTGATGCAGATTGGCTTGAATCTGTTGATGAAGATCCACTGTGAGGAGTTTCATTTTTCACAGTATTTGAGCTTTCTGCAGAAAATGCTGTTCTTGGAGACCCAACCTTTGGAAGTTCTCCTCTGTAATACAGCTCTACATTCTGTTGATAAGCTGAATTGTTGATTTTAGATTTCTTGATTTCCAACTCATGGCTTTCTAGTCTTTCGATTAGCAAATCAACTATCAACTCTTCAGACTTGATTGTGTTCTTCAACATCAATGCAAAGTATTGCCAATCTTGCTCATTCGGCAATGAATCAAACAATTTGTCGATCAACTCCTCTTGAGTGTATGTGATTTTGTGTCTTGCCAGCTCCATCTTCGGATGCCCAAATCTCTCGATCATTTTACAAACAGATTCATTTTTCATACAACCAAATAAATCAAACTCTTTTCGTAACAATTTCTTTTTGTTTTTCACAATCTCAGCACTTCCTACACATTTTCTCTCTAAAGCTTCCCATAAACTCTTCGATGTTTTCTCTTGTTCAAGTAGCGAAATAATATCTTCTCTCACTGACTGTTTTATCAATGTAATCATTTTGCATTCAGCTACAACATTTTTTACATCTATTTCTGTGAACTCTTTTTCATTTAATAACTCTCCTCCTTCTTTTACTGGTTCTGTATATCGATATTTTAATTTTAACCAACTTTCAGGAGCAAAAGCTTTTACCCAACCCTCAAATCGATTTTTCCACCAGTTATAATCTTCAATCCTCATTAGTTTCGGTGGTTTCTGTTGGCTTCCATACATATTGTCATATTTCAAATTATCTGAAATCTCTTTCGAATACTCTCTTGTTTCAGATCTTCTTTCGGATGATTCTGAAGTAAAGGCATTGTAGAACGTGTTGTAAAATTCTTCACTGCTGCTCGACATCCTCAAACAGTTTCTTGAAATTTTTGTTCCTTAAATTTTTGCTTCGTTTATCACTTCGAATTACACCTCTTGATTACCTTTTGATCACCTGAATCACGAACAAACAAGCACAATCAGTTTAAACAATATCAAACAAATGAATCGGACAGGTATTCGATCGAGTGAGTCAACACAAGTCAACAGTAAAAATAATCTCGTGACAACGCTGTCCGTTCGGGTGAGATTGTTATCCGTTCGGATGAGATTGCTATCCGTTCGGGTGAGATTGTATCCGTTCGGGTGAGATAGCTATCCGTTCGGGTGAGATTGTATCCGTTCGGATGAGATTGCTATCCGTTCGAATGAGATTGCTATCCGTTCGGGTGAGATAGCTATCCGTTCGGGTGAGATTGTATCCGTTCGGGTGAGAACACTAGACTCGGATTGTCGTCCGATCGGATGGTAATCAGCTCGGATAGGTCAACTAAAGTCAACACGGATTGCCGTCCGCTCGGATAGTAATCCGAATGGATAGGTCAACTGAAGTCAAAGACTTTTTAGTGATGATGCAGTGCCTCGGATTGTTATCCGATCGGATATTAATCCGAACGGATAGGTCAAACAAGTCAATGTGAGGTTTGAGTCGGGTGGTAACTCGAGCGACCCACCACTCTAAAGATGACACTAAACGACAAAATGCTATGTTAACTTTGACTTAAACGGTGAACCTTGACATACAATACAAAATCACATGCAATCTCTTAATGAATTCAGTGGCCCACAATTTCTTAATATTTCTCATACAAACTGTCAATTATCACAAGCACATGACCCATGTGATTGTTCAGAGAACATATTAGTTTGATTTAACCGAGATGTATTGATCAGATCAAAATGATTCTTTATTGAATTGGTCGACAAACTGATTAAATGTCCCTTTAATGATACACGTGAACTACTGATAAAGTTGACTGACTAAGTCTGAGCAGGTTGACTAAGTAATTCGACCAGGTGAGATGCAATGAATGGCACTTGAGTCGGATGGTCATCCGATCGGATTGTCATCCGATCGGTGAACATCAAAAGTCAACATAGTCAACATTTTAAATGAAATGCAATGAGTCGAGTGAAAGTTTGAGTCGGATGGTCATCCGATCGGATTGCCATCCGACCGGTGAACATCAAGCACAACAGCAGCAACTTTCAACATGTTTCAACAAACTTCGAACCACAAATTTCTAAATTTCTCTTAAACGACTTCGAATTTGATTCTGAAAAATTGTAGGCTTGTAGATCAATTGATTTCGCATAACATATCCAAAAATTAGCAATTTTTATCCGTAAAAACCCGTTTAATTTGCCAATTTTCAGTTAAAAACGTGAAAGGATGAAAAATATGAGAAATTCGACAAATCTGAATGATTTTGGATCTGATTCTGATCAATTCTTGAACGATTCTGTGTGTTTGATCTTCGTAACCGAGCTCCTGCTCTGATACCACTTGTTAGGACCGGTGTTGACTCCGAAACGATTGCGTGTGACACGTTCGACGTGCGGAATCCGTGAACGTGCGTGACCGAACACACGAGAACGTACTAAATCTGTGATTCCATTGATAATATGAAAAGTACAAATGAACCGTGAATCACCTCTTGCACTTTCTCTCTCTAGACTCTCTCTCTAGGATCCAAGCTCTCCAAGCTCCAAATGTGCAAAAGTTGCAAAAGTTCTAAATGAGAACCCTAATGGTTCTATTTATAGGCCAAGGTTATAAGGAGGTTCTCCTTATTTACAGTTATGCCACCTTGCCTTTTACTAACTAGATATTACGAAATAAGCCTAGAATTAATCTATTTCTGCTACGGTCTTGAGATGACGGAGGCAATAGACATACTGCACTAACACTAACATTAGTGTGTTTTATGTAGATTATCATGTTGTGTTTTATATTTATAGTTCTACGATGGTGTGTTTGAAGTTTTTATGGATTGTTATGGTTTGAATATTGTGTTTTAGTGATCTTCACTCTGTTATTTGTGGAATTTAAGTGTGTTTTATGGCTGAAATTGTGGTGTTTTATAACTTTGTACACTTTGTAGGAAAAATGGACTTTGTAGCCAAACCTACCCTATATATATATATATATATATATATATATATATATAGAAAGGTTAACGTACAAAACTGCTTAACGTACAAAACGTACGCGACGGCTTAACAACATGCGTGATTAAGTTTATAACGTGCATGATTATATATTGAACAAATTACCATGCGTGATTACATACATGTATGCGTAATAATGCACAAAAACTGCTCCCATGCGTGACTAGGTTTCCATTTATAACTTGTGTGATTTTCAAATGCACTTGCGTAATTTGGTCGCGTACGTTTTGTAGGTTAAGCCGTAATGTACATTATACTTTCTCTCTCTCTCTCTATATATATATATATATATATATATATATATATATATATATATAGGGGAGGGTTATCTTGAGGACATGGAATTTTGTGAGAACACTAGGAACCATTTTAATCCATTGATCATCCTCAATCAAGGGCTAAAATTAAAGGAGGTTTAAAGGTGAAGGGAACTATATATAAAAGACTCAAAAGGGTGTTATTGTAAAAGTATATTTAAAAAAAACCTATTACCATCGCACAACCCACCAGCCCCCTAAATCACCTTCATCCTCATGAAATCAAAAACCCAATTCTCTGCAACTTCTTTCCGACGCCGGAGACAAGGCTGACATCAGAGATAACTAAACCAAAAGCCGACGTCGATACCATACATAAGGTGTGAATCTGTTTCTTATTCTCTGATCCTTCTTTGTGTGTTGCAGCTATTGATTTTCCATTCCTTCACCTTTTAATCTTTAAAGGTAACTGATTGTTGTTTTGCTATTGATTAAGAGTATTTGGTCTTCTTTTATTTTATTTGAAGTATGTTGGTTTGTATCTTGTTGGGGTTTGAGAGTTATGTGAGGATGTAAGAGGGATAGTTGGGTTTAAGTAATTGCACATAAGATGTTTAATGAAATGTCTAAGTATGTGTTAGGTTGATTTTGTTGGGTTACCTCTGTTCGAGTAGTTGCATATGAGGAAATTGATTAAAGTTCTAAGTGTCTATTGCATAGATTTTGTTTAATTACTTATGTTTGAGTAGTTGCATATGAGGTGTTTAAATAAAGGCTTAAGGTCTAAGTGTCTATTGGGTTGATTTTGTTGGATTTTTTTTGTTTGAGTAGCTATAAATGAGGTGTTTGATGAAATGTCTATGTGTATGTGATAATCTATCCAGATATATCTTATAAGCGTATATTATAGTTTACCGAGATTACTGATGGTATATTAGTACAATTGGTAAGACCTATCAATAGGACCATGTTGGAATCTGTGATCGTAATATATTTGTTGGAATCACATTGCTTGTTGTTTCATGATACTTGAGCTTGTTCAAGGACATAAACTATTTCCTCAAGTTGTAAAAGATAATCATCTATATTTAGGTTTACACAGGTGTACGTTATCATGCTTAAGCTTAAAAAAATCTTTTGACATGTGTAAATCATCTTAGCTCCTATTACGTTTGTGTAATTAAGCAAGATGTTTACACATGTGTAAATAAGTTGTTTACACATGTGTATATCATCTTAGTTAATATTGAACCTGTTTAATTAAGCAATTTACACATGTGTAAATAAGATGTTTGTACGTGTGTAAGTAAGTTGTTTGTGCACGTGTAAGAAAGCAGTTGCATAACCTGCTACTTACGCATTTTAAAAATGTTGTTTAATTAAATTTTATTGTAACTGAGAATTTACACATGTGTAAAACAGGAACAGTTACACATGTGTAAAATAGAAGCTTTGTAAAACAAATTTACACATGTTTAACTAAGAATTTACAAACAAAAACTTTGTAACCAATTTACATATTTCTAACTAAGAATTTACACATGTTTAATTGGGAATTTACACATGTGTAAAACATAAACACTTACACATGTGTAAAACAGAACCTTTGTAAAACAAATTTACAAATGTGTAACTGAGAATTTACACATGTGTAATACAGAAACTTACACGTAGTGTAAGTCAGAACGTTCATTGTTTATAATGGCATGTAAAACAAATGACTTAAATATTGGTTTACGGATGTGAATATCAGGTTGGGTTTGGTGTTTGTTGGTGATATTCTTTGGTGTATGGATTTTTAGAGTTTGTGCAGGTTAAAGAATAAGGATGATGTTATTGTTTCGTCGAGTTTTGGGTTTTTGGGAAGCTCAAGATGGACTCTCGGATGTTACGCTTTAGAAGTTGTTTTAATGTTTTGGTAGTGTTTATTTTTTTTTTGTTTTTTGTTTTTTTTTTTTTTTTGGAAAGTTTAGGTTGTTTGAAACTTGATTATATAGATTTATTGTTAAGTTGGACTTGGGCCGTATGTGGCTTTAAGTCTAGAATAGGCTGTTTTATGATTTCTAGTTTAGCTCATGCTAGGGGTCTTGTTAGGTTCTAATTGTTAGACCATAGCTAATGGTTTGTGGTTGGTGTCTTCCTTGGGGTATATCCCAGGAAGCCTAATGCCCGTAGGTTGTAAATACTTTTTTATTATAAAAATTTACTAGGGTGTTGTCCCCTTTTACATAATATACTATCTTGTTTAATTCACAGTTTACACATGTGTAAATCAACTGTGCAATTTAAAACAGGCACAAATATATGACAGTATACACTTTACACAAGTGTAATTTAGTTGCAAATATGTAAAATAGACACAAATATGTGACGGAGAACAATTTACACATGGGTAATTATTTTTCACATATGTAGGAGATACATAGATATGTGACAGTGAACAATTTAGACATGTAGATCAACCACGCATATGCAAATATAAATTGACACAATATAAAAACCCGTACATATAATAATATTTGAAAAATGACATGATAAAAATTATAAAAAATATGTAAAATCCACCAACATAACAAACATAAACGTAAGCATTAATTACATCGGAGTAATAACATGTAAAAATAGTTTTTTCTCATATTTTTCAAAGGGCCACCAAGATTCAAATTGACTTCTACATAGTTACGTTCGGTTTCTTGATTGGTTGTATTGCTAGGCTTCACCTTCATTCTTATTGCCATCAGAACACTAAGACTAAAGAGTTGACCCATTGAAGTCACCATGTGACACTTGTTGCTAGTGTTAATACTACAGCCGCTAGATTTTATTTGTCTCCTTTCGTGTTGTGTAGATGTAAACAACGAGAACACCAATGGTATCTTAAAGTTTGTCTTGGTTTTTTTACGGTATTAGTTGCTCACCACAACATCTTAAACACATGTTGACTCCTCACAGTATCAAACGTGCCAAGCTAGTGCCTACACCAGCTTCTCCTGAACATTAATTCAATATTACACATGTGTAAAACAAATGAATAAATAAACACAATATACTGGATGAATCTATAAACACCAGTATATCCAGTTGTTCAGTTACATGAACAGATTTCACAATGTAAGAATGCAAAATCTAAAAAAAACATAAATTATTCAAACTAAACAAATGCTTATAATCATATGATATACATAGAGCTAAAAGTACTTGTAAACATAATGAACTCAAAACTTCATTTTTATGCTCTGTTTTAATTACAGTCATAGAAACAATCCAATCTTAAGTCATCTTACTCTTAATTACATTCACTAAACTAAGCCACAATCCAACAACAAAAATTTACAAAGATTAAACTTCATTATACAATCAATTCACGAATTCACTTCCACCTCATAACCTATAGTACTCTCTAAAAGCATAACTTCATGTAGAACAACACATAATAGGTATACCCTCTACACACAACCACTTAATATGAAGTTAGAGAACCAACATCTATTAAATACAACACAAAAATAGAAACTATACTTAATGATGAGAGATATGAAGTTCAATACAATACAATACAAAACCCATAATTCCAATAAACAACTTGACAAAAAATTGAAACCATACGCGTAATCAACCGAAGAGAATGTTGCAATATCTCTACTAATTCACATTCAAAAACAATTTGAATCAACAAACAAGGAGATGAAAACAACAATGCAATTGAAATCAATGATTTTAAGTGTAAATTAACTGAGATTCGTAACACAAACGAGACGGAATACTTTGAATTAAGACTAAGATTGATCTAAAAAACAAGAGACTATCTTGAACATACCTGAATATTTATAAATCATATGGATCCAGAATCAATGTAGTTGAAGGTAGTATGGATCTAAGATAGGTTGAATTAAGAATGAAATTGATTGGTAAACAAAAGATTAGCAAGAACTTACCTTAATATGCAAAAATCGTATGGATCTAGAATCGATTGAAGAATGGTTGAAGGTCGTATGGAACAGATCTGATTGAACAATGGTTGAAGATCACGTTTTGTCATAAGAAAAGGGGAAATGTTGTTTAGCCATGACCAATTACCACTTTACCCTTTTAATTAAAACACAAGGGGAGTAAATGAGTGGTTGAGATTTGTTCTCATGGTTCTCACAAAAGATGGGTGTTCTCATTTAAACCCTTCCCTATATATATATAGGGGAGGATTTAAATGAGAACGCTAAATATCGCGAGAACCGTGAGAACGAATAAAACACTACGAGAACTTGGCCAAAAACATTTCAAATTCAAAATTTCTTTTTACACTTATCATTATTATTCGAATACAATGTTAGAAAATAAATTTACACGTTTAAATTTTCGTGAATTTGTAAATAACGAAAATTTACACATGTGTAAGTTTGCCATTTACACATGTGTAAATTTGTTATATTTACACATGTGTAAAAAATCTAGTAAGAGTGATTTTGAGAGGAGAAATGAATTTTGATGTTGTAAATTCTTTTTTAATGTTGTATTTTTATTACAATGAGGTTTGTATTAAAAAAATTCGGTTTCGATTGTTTTTTTTTCATTCATTCTCACGGTTCTCACAATATTTAGCGTTCTCAAGATAACCCTCCCCTATAGATATATAGGGGAGGGTTTAAATGAGAACGCTAAATATTGCGAGAAGCGTGAGAACAAATGAAAAAACCACGAGAACTTGGTCAAAAACAATTCAAATTCAAAATTTCTTTTTACACTTATCATTATAGTTCGAATACAATGTTAGAAATTAAATTTACACGTTTAAATTTACGTGAATTTGTAAATAAAAAACATTTTACACATGTGTAAGTTTGTCATTTACACATGTGTAAATTTGTTATATTTACACATGCGTAAAAAATCTAGTAAGAGTGATTTTGAGAGGATAAATGAATTATTTGATGCTGTAAATTCTTTTTTGATGTTGTATTTTTATTACAATGAGGTTTGTATTAAAAATATTCGGTTTTGATTGGTTTTTTCATTCGTTCTCACGGTTCTCGCAATATTTAGCATTCTCAAGATAACCCTCCCATATATATGTGTATATATATACGGGAGAGTTATCATGAGAACGCTAAATATTGCGAGAACCATGAGAACGAATGAGAAAACTAATAAAAACCAAAAATTTTTTAATACAAACCTCATTGTAATTAAAATACAACATTAAAAAAGAATTTACAATATCAAATAATTCATTTATTATCTCAAAATCACTCTTATTAGACTTTTTACACATGCGTAAATTTGTTAAATACAACAAATTTACACATGTGTAAATGAGAAAACTTACACATGTGTAAATTTTCAATATTTACGAATACATATAAATTTAAATGTGTTAATTAAATTTCTAACATTGTATTCGAATAATAATACAACAACAACAACAACAACAGTACCCAGCAAGTCCCACAAATAACAAAGCTATTGGTGGGGTCTGGGGAAGGTAGGATGTAGACAAACCTTACCTCTATCCATATGGATAAAGAGGTTGCTTCCAAAAAGACCCCCGGCTCGAAACCAAACATCAAGCAAGCAATGCAAACTACAGATATAGCAATAGAAATCCACCAGTCACAGAATAAGTGGTAACCGACTAATATAGTAGAATAGACACAACTATAGCCCCTAAAGCAATATATATATATATACACACACACACATACACACAAGATGATAAACACATGTAAGGTCCACCCGAAAAGTACAAAATATTAACCCCTAACCCAAAAATCACAGACACCTCATTACTCTCTCCTAAAAATCTTTAACCTTAATCCTACGTCTCCACGAACTCCTATCCTGGACCATGTCCTCAGAAAGGTGCAACTCTAGCAAATCTTGCCTAATACCTGTTGATCCTGTTATGAAAAATCCTGGACCATGTCCTCAGAAAGGTGCAACTCTAGCAAACTGATTTGGGAGGAGCAGCGGGAAAACATAACATACCGTGCCAGATCTTTAATTTCCTGAAATACATGTAAGTTGAAAAATCAACAATAATGTTGAGCGAGTTCATGTGTAAGTGAGTATGTAAAACACTTGTAAGTATAAAAGTTCCCTGGTATGTAGCAGTGTAAGGAAAAAGAGATCACCAATGGTTTGCAAGGCCATTAGTATGTGTGAAGTGCAAGTAGGAAGACTCAAACCTAGCAGATTTCGCGTTGGGTACAAAGTCACTCAAGGTCCGTTCTGCTGGGCCTCTTAGAGGTCCGTTCTGTTGGGCCTAGAGTTGGGCTCGCTACACCCAGATAGATCTACCGCTTACGTCCCTCGGTGTTTCTGCCTACCCACTCACATGATCTATGTAGTAAACCTCCTTACGCTAACCATACCGTGTATAAAGTACTTGTAATCAAAGTAACATGTATTTCACCCCCGCAGTTAAGAAAACTGAAAACAGTTAGAGAAAAGGGGGACATGAACTCACAGTGAAGCGTCTCTACCAAGTATCTCCTGCTCACGCAGCTGTGCGACGACCTACAGGTGCTAATTTCTATTAGACGGATGGCCGTGCCTTAGCTTTATAGTTTAAGTCTTTGGGAAATAGTTAGACAACTATTTCGTGTTTACGTTCTGTATATACTTGGTAGTTAATCTCCTTCCCAAGGATGGGGGATTCAATACATGTGCGTTCAAATTTTATCATTAAGTCTCACTTAATATATATATATATATATATTTCCAATTCCAAAATATAAGTATTTTTCTCAAAAATATTATATTTTCATTTCACATAGTTTTTCTCCAATAATACGTTGTTAAAATACGCGGTCATAAATATTTCCGTAAGTGCGTAAGTTACGTTTTAACAATCGAGTGGTAATATAATTACCGGTGTAACTTATATATTTATGGTGAAAGCGTTCGTATTATTTTGGATTCGTTAACGTTCGTAAGTATTATTTTTACTCTAAAAAAAATAATATCTATGTATTTTCACAAAATAATCATAAACAGTGTGTGAAAAATATATATATTTATCACGTTAAATTTTGTGAAAATCCCACCTCCGAATATTTAGTAAATAAAGTCATGGCGAAATTTATATTTCGAAAACATGTCAAAAATATTTCTAACACTTGTAGTGTAAATAGTTCTAAGTGTTAGGTTTTTAGAAAAATTTCGCCAGAGTTTCCTCTGTAACTGGAGGTGGCCACGCTTTCAAGCGTATAATTTTCTTTATCAAATCAACTCAACAATTTTCTTTATTTGATCAGAACAACTTTTAGCACAACAACTAATCAACATATGTGTAAATTGCCAAAAATTACATGAACTTGCAGTTTTTCCCAAAACTGTGGTGTAAACCCCTTAAATTTAGTAGATCTTCATATAAGGTAATTTGATCTTGTAAAAACCTCGTTTTTAGAGAAAATCCGTCTTTACAACTTCCAGTCATCTTTTACAAAAACTGTTATTTTGTCGGATCTTTTCATTTCACAAGTGTTTACACACTTGTGGTTCATAAAAATCATGTTTGTTAGTGTAAGATCTATCTTTTAAAATACATGATTTCTTTGATACGTGGTTCTTTGAAAATACCACTTGCAGATACGTAGATCTGCTAGTTTTAAACATAATTCTTACAAGTAAAACTCTTTTACACAAGTTCATGATTCGCGTGTGGTAGAGTTTCACCTTTTAACCCTTGTATTATTCAAAACAAGCTTATGTTAAGATCCATGATCTTACCAAACCGGGTTAAACGATGATCCGAGCTACCACATCATAGATCGGGCCTAAATAATCATACATTTCGAATACTACATCATTTACACAACATATGAGTTATTAACCACCATTTTTAGTGTTTTTAGTAAACTTTAAAGCATCAACTTGTATGTTAACGAGTTTTAACCGATAAAAATCCTTTTAACCACTTTATATTAGTTCAAGAAGGTGTTTTAAGCATTATACCTCTAGCTCGAGGCTAGGGAAGAATCTACGCGCAAACGAGGTGGATAAAAGCTAAGTAGAGAGGTCCTTCGCGTTCCGCTTGCTCCAAGACTCCTTGTATACGACCCTTGATGCTTGTATGATGATGGAATGTGAAGATCAAAATCGAAGGATGGATGGTTGTGTGGGTGTGGGTTCGGCCGAGAGCCAAAGGGAAAGAGAGAGAGAGAGTTGTTGAGTTTGTGAAGTGTGAACGATCTCATGTGTTAAACCTTAAACTTATAGGCAAGGTTAATGACAATTATCCAAGGGTTAATGTGCCCCCTAGATATTAAGCATTAGGGAATTAAATAATCAACAAGTACAATGGGGTGGTCACTATGTGACCGATTCGGTTGGGGGGGGGTCTAATCCGATTCCATTTCAACCATAGGTTAAGTATTAGTTAGATAATTAAGTTAAGTGTTTAACTTGGTTACTTGTGTATAGTGTGTTACAATGGGTGTTAGGGTACTCAGGGGCCCTAACTGGCTCAGAAAAAGATAAGTAATGAAAATAACAATATTTTCATGTTCCGGGTAAAGTCCGGTTGTTTGGTTGGATAGTAATCCGTTAAAGCGTTACTAAAGCTTTAAAGTGTCGTTATTACTCTTTTTAGTGACACTACTCATTCCTGACACTTTGGAAAGTGTCCAGTAATATTTTTCTCATGTTTTGGCACTTTATTAGTTAGCTAAAAGCTGAATTATTGTGTAAAGTGCTGAGTTTTATACTTAGAGTACGTTTTAGGCACATCCAGTCATCGTGACTTATTCCTAGAGACGCAGTTCTACAACCCTTGTATCCCTACACTCACTACTAGTGTAGCAAAACATTTCAGGCTCTTACAAGCCTTAGAGGCAGTGTCTGCCTGATGCTGGCTTTATCAGCATGTTCAATAGGTTATCCGCTATTGTGCTACTGTGCTTTTTGTGCATCATGGTTGTCACTAGGGTTCAGCATGTAAATAATGTAGTGACGATAAGTAAAGTATGATGCAAGTAAGTACATGTATCAGATATCAAGTAGCAGTTCATCAGCTAGTTCAAACAAGCACAGTAATTAAGTAGCAATTAATCATTAGTTAAGTCGTACGGATACCTGGTTTAGTGAGGGTTGTCACATAATATACCCCTAATTAGCGAGGTTCTGCTCCGTTGTATGTATTATAACCCCAGTTTCATAGTAGATACGATGCCCGATTGATTTAGGGTTCCGTAACAACTGTCGTGGTTCTGCCTGACGTAGTTGTTGGAATACCGTCTCGGGGAGGGTATCATTAATAATTTCAAAGGGTTATGATACTAACCTAGGTACATTTGTGTAAATTATAGATTATTCCTAGGAAATCCTTACGCGAAGTCTAAAATAGCAATGTGAGTTTATCCTCTTTTTGTTAACCTTTTTGGAATATTTTACAAAACCTTAATTGTATTACAATGTGATTAAGCGGTGATTAAGTCTTTGTAGTTCTTCAATTACTGCCGGTATGTTGGGGTTTTGTATACAAAATTTACTACCTTGTGTGTAGTAAGTCGGGGATGACAGTACGTTACCATTGGACAACGAGTTAGCCAATGTGTAATATGACCCACAGGTCAGGATTGACAGTACTGAATGAGTAATTGTGTAGAAATAAACAATGTGATCGCTCTCAATACTGTTTTAATTGATATAATGTTTCTTGATTAAATTGGGATTCACTCACCAGTATTTCCCACTGACAAATGTTTTTAAAACGCGTTTCAGGTAACACAATGTGACAGCCAATTAGTAAAAAGCCAGCTGGAGAGCACTGAAGGCTTGGGAAAAATGTGGCTATAAAAGTTACCTAATAAACGATGTTTTAAAATTCAATAAAATAGGGTTTATCCCTATAAATGTATTGTAATAAGAAACTTGGGTTTTACCCATGTGATTATTAATATTAAATATGGTGGTTTTACTCTGATAAACATTTCCTAATTACGGTCCTGATGTAATTTCCGCTGCCAAATTAACACAACTGATACCACCGAAAATCTGAGTTCGCGTCCGCCCGTTCCCGGGACAGATAAGGGATCGGGGGTTGCGACAGAAGGTGGTATCAGAGCCTTGCCACTGGTCTGAGCCAAAGAAGTGTTCTGCTGACACTTAAATTCTAAATTTTGTGTTAGGAAATAAATTACAGAAATACGTGCATAACTGTATTTATTTGTTATGTGTTATTTGACTATTTGTTAGTTTACAGTATGAGTGATCAAGGACCCTCAGACATGAGTCGTCAGTTGTCTGATTCACCTAGGAGTGAAGGTACCTCTTCACAGCCTGCCCTTTCTGGGTATTCTGCTGATCAGGAAGAAGGAATGTTTGCTTTTAAAGCTCAGTCTGAAGAGCCATTCCCTCATAAGAAACGAGGATGGTTCAGTAAGGAAGCCTTTGCACGTAGGAAAAGAATGCGAAAGTTGCAACAGCAAAGAGTTTTAGCAGCCGCTAAGCGAAAGACAGATGCCCATACACAAGATATGCTTAATAGAAGCCTAGCCAATTTCCATATCCTAGCTACAACTGCTGCTGACCCAAGTCTGGAACAACTAGTAGCCCCACAACCACTAATCCCAGACCAACCCATGGAGATAGAAAACTCTGAAAACCAAGTGGAGATGCATGATTTCAACCCAGAAGAAATCCCTAGGGTACCTGCACCAAACCCCCTAGACCCAAATTACGATCCCTGGTGGGACGACAATAGGGACTTTGTGCAACGTTACCCGATACATGAGGACACCCCCATACAGAACATAGGAGCCTACCCAGGTATGGACCCTTTAGATCCCTATTACCATGATAACTATATTAGGGAGATCTTAGAAGATCCTTACCGATTTCAGGCACTTTCACCCCCATATCAGGAACCCGCACCCCAGATTCCGAACCCAGTCCTAGAACCTGCACCCCCAATGAGTGCAGAAAACGTGCAAGAACTTAGGACTTTTGGAGAAGAGATTTTAGAAAGCAGTGAGAGAATGAGACAGGTGGGAGAGCGTCTCGTATGGAAATACGATGAGCGCAATATGGATTTTTGGATAAATCCATATCCGTGAGGTGATGGAGGAGATGGTAATAATAATATAATATAATAAATAAAAATAAAATAAAATATGTGTGTACGGATGCCTATTACCATTAGTGTGATTCTATTTCTGTTGGTATTGTAATTTTTATTTCAGTACTAGAATGTAATAGATGCATAATAGTCTATGGAAATAGAGTAAAAGTCGCAATGATCGACGTTTTTTACTAGATTGCATGTCATATGATTAACTATATTAAATAGTATCTTGTGATATTAATATGGGATAAATGTTTAAAATTCAGATGGCCGATGAAGGAAATCAAGGAAATCTAAATAATGATAACCAGAGTAACATTAACGTGGTTAATGAGAATCCAAGCATCAATAACAATGGAAATCAAATGGATAATAGTGATGTTCAACATATAGTGGCACAAGGAATCATAGATGCAATGCCATTTATTATCCAAATGATTCAAGAAGCGAATAATAAAAGTAAGCATAGCAGTAAGCGACCAATCGAACCAGAACACAGCGTGAACAATGGACCTATACTTCAAATGCCCATTCCCAAAAGGAGAAGAACCGTGTCTTACGGTTGTTCTTATAAAGAATTCTGGTCTTGTAAACCAATGGAATTCTCGGGCAACGAAGGGGTCATTGCAACCCTACGCTGGATAGAAAAGACTGAGGCAGTCTTAAGAATAAGCAAATGTGCTGAAGAAGATAAGATATTGTTTGCTTCTAATCTGTTTAAAAACTCAGCACTAGAATGGTGGAATACTATCCTCCAATCTAGAGGAAGTGATAGAACTTACAAAATGGAATGGGAAGAATTTAAGAACAAGGTAGAAAGGAAATTCTGCCCACCCAATGAGAAGGAACAAATAGCAAACAAATTCCTGAACCTTAGAATGACTGGTGTGGATAGTAAGGGATACACTAAAATATTCTTCGAATATGCTAGAATATTGCCAACTCTTGCTTCACCAGAACCAGTATTAATCTCCCGTTATATCTGGGGATTAATTGGAGAAATAAGACACGTAGTCAAGGCAGCTAGACCTCAAACCATAGAAGAAGTTGTAGAACTAGCAAATACCTTGACAGATGAATTAGTCCGTACCCGAGAAGAGGATCAAAGAAGGAACCTAACCCAGAAGCTCACACAAGAATTTCGTTCTGGAAATTCTAACCGTGTGAGAAATGTAGGTTCTACCTCTGCACCTTACTGTAAGAATTGCAAAAGAAAGCATTCAGGAAGATGCTCCATATATTGTAACTTTTGCAAAATATCGGGACACAAAGAAGAAAACTACAGGAAGAAAGCTAATAACAGGATATGTTACAACTGCAGAGAACAAGGTCATATCTTAATTGCCCAAAATTAGCTCCAGCTACAAACAACAAGAATACTCAAAATGCTAGAGCATTTGTTCTGACTGCAGATGAAGCCAAGATGATTCTAGATGTCATAGCTGGTACGTTTTTAGTTAATGATATTTTTGCTAAAGTATTATTTGACTCTGGTGCAAACCAAAGTTTTATTAATACATCATTTTGCAAATTTCTAAATCAGTCATTAACTAAACTACCACAAGAATGTCTAGTAGAGACAGCTAATGGAGAAACCGTTAGGATTTCTGAAATCTTGCAGGGAGCAAGAATAGAAATTTTAAATCAGAAATTTATTGCAAACCTTTATCCCATGAATCTGGCAGGATTTGATATTGTTTTAGGAATGGATTGGTTAATAGCCAATAAAGCCAGTATTTTATGTGATCAAAAGTCAATCCAAGTAAATTCACCAAAAGGTAAAACGATCACAATAAAAGGAGATAAACCATCTAAATCCACAAAATTTATCTCTGTGATGAAAACTGCAAGTTATATAAGAAAAGGTTCTAGAGTGTATTTGATTTCCATAATCACTAACACTAAAGGAAAGGATTTAAAAGATATTCCAGTAGTATCTCAGTTTTCAGATGTATTTCCAGAAGAATTACCAGGGCAACCTCTAGATAGGGAAGTTGAATTCAGAATCCATTTAATACCAAGAACAGCCCCGATTGCCAAAGCACCTTACCGTTTGGCACCTCCAGAAATGCAAGAACTGAAGAAACAATTAGAAGAATTGTTAGAAAAAGGATTCATACAACCTAGTTCATCACCATGGGGAGCGCCAATATTGTTTGTTAAAAAGAAGGACGGATCAATGCGTATGTGCATTGACTACCGTGAATTAAACAAAGTCACGATTAAGAATCGGTACCCATTACCGAGAATCGATGATCTGTTTGATCAACTACAAGGAGCTCGATTTTTCTCTAAAATCGATTTAAGGTCGGGATATCATCAATTAAAGGTACAGGAAGAGGACATTCCTAAGACCACATTTAGAACAAGGTATGGTCATTATGAATTTACTGTCATGCCATTTGGTTTAACCAATGCCCCAGCTGCATTTATGGACATGATGAACCGAATATGTAAGCCATATTTGGATAAATTCATAATTGTCTTCATAGATGATATTCTCATTTACTCTAAGAATAAGGAAGATCATGCAAAGCATTTGCACGCACTTTTAAGTTTATTAAGAAAAGAAAAGCTTTACGCTAAATTTTCAAAGTGCGAGTTTTTGTTAGAACAGGTACAGTTCCTTGGACATTTAGTCGATCATGAAGGAATTCATGTGGATCCCACAAAGATCGAGGCGATAACTAAATGGAAAACCCCTGAGTCACCAACCGAGGTTAGAAGTTTCTTAGGATTGGCCGGTTATTATAGAAGATTTATTCAAGATTTTTCTAGAATAGCCATTCCCTTAACTAAGCTAACCTGTAAGTCTGTTAAGTTTGAATGGGGATTAAAACAAGAAGAAGCATTTAGAATCCTTAAGCAAAAATTAACTAATACACCCATATTAGCGTTACCAGAAGGAACTGAAGATTTTGTAGTTTATTATGACGCTTCTAAATTAGGTTATGGATGTGTATTAATGCAACGACAAAAGGTTATAGCATATGCATCTAGACAACTTAAGAATCATGAAGAGAATTATTCAACCCATGATCTAGAGTTAGGAGCTATAATTTTTGCTCTTAAGATTTGGAGACATTACCTTTATGGTAGTAAGTTTACCATATTCACTGATCATAAGAGTTTAAGGTATATTTTCAAGCAAAAGGAATTGAATATGAGACAGAGACGCTGGATGGAAATGCTCAGTGACTATGATTGTGATATCCAGTATCATGAAGGAAAAGCAAATGTAGTGGCAGATGCTTTAAGCCGAAAGTATCACGAAAAGCCAAAAAGGGTACGTTCTCTCAAATTAAATCTACAAGTAGATTTAAATAATCAGATAAAAGAAGCACAAGAATCAGTAATCAAGGATGATTCTGAAAAATTAAAAGGAATGCTAAAAGAATTAGAACAAGGAACAGATGGAATTTGGAAATTCCATAAAAAGAGAATGTGGATACCTAAATTAGGAAACCTACGCCATCATATATTAGAAGAAGCCCATAAGTCTAAGTATACGATGCATCCAGGAAGTGATAAAATGTATCAGGATTTAAGGAAAAATTTCTGGTGGATAGGAATGAAGAAGGACATAGCAGCCTATGTTTCTAAATGTTTAACTTGTTCACAAGTCAAAGCTGAACACCAGAAACCCTCAGGATTTCTACAACAGTTAGAAATGCCAGTGTGGAAATGGGAATTAATAACAATGGATTTTGTTACCAAATTACCCAAAACAAAGAAAGGAAATGATACAATCTGGGTAATTGTAGATAGGCTAACCAAATCAGCTCATTTCCTACCAATGAAGGAAACATTCAGTATGGAACAACTAGCTAAATTATATGTAAATGAAATTGTTTCTTTACATGGAATTCCTTTATCAATTGTTTCTGATAGGGATAGCCGATTTACTTCTCATTTTTGGTCAAGTTTCCAAAAGGCAATGGGAACCAAGTTAAATATAAGCACAGCTAATCATCCTCAAACTGACGGACAAAGCGAAAGAACAATTCAGACAATGGAAGATATGCTTAGAGCTTGTGTAATTGATTTCGGAGGTAATTGGGATGATCACTTACCTTTAATAGAATTTTCTTATAATAACAGTTATCACACAAGTATCAATGCTGCACCTTTCGAAGCACTTTATGGACGAAAGTGCCGAACCCCAGTCTGTTGGGCAGAAATTGGGGAAAAGCAACTGTCTGGACCTGAGATAGTACAAGAAACAACTGATAAGATTATTCAAGTCAAGGAACGACTGAAAGCAGCACGAGATCGACAGAAGAGCTACGCCGATAATCGACGTAAACCCTTGGAATTTCAAGTAGGAGATAAAGTATTATTAAAAGTCTCTCCTTGGAAAGGAGTAGTAAGATTCATCAAAAAGGGAAAGTTAAGTCCCAGGTATGTTGGACCTTTTGAGATTATTAGAAGAATAGGACCTGTAGCCTATCAGCTACAACTGCCAGAGGAAATGGCAGGTATACATGATGTGTTTCATGTATCTAATCTCAAGAAATATTTAGCTGATGAATCACTGGTAATATCTCTTAAGGATATAGAGGTAAATGAACAACTCAAGTTTGTAGAAAGACCTCTACAGATTGAAGACAGAAACGTCAAGAATCTCAAGCACAAGAGATTAGTTCTGGTCAAAGTGAAATGGGACTCCAAAAGAGGACCTGAGTACACATGGGAGCTTGAATCGGAAATGCCAAAGAAATATCCGCACTTATTCCAGTAGATCTCGAGGACGAGCTCTAAAATAAGGTGGGGAGGATGTAACAACCCTCAGTAAAACCGACACTCTCAAATATTTCCGACACCCTAGTATATTTTAAAAATACCCTTATATGTCTTTATATACACCCTGTATGTGAAAACCGAGCCCAAAATACGTTATAGCATCAAAAATAAAATATAAAATCTGAAATATTAAGTTGAGACGGGCCACGTAGACCCACCTCAATTCTTACGCGGGCGGTATAGAGGTTGTAAACCTGATTTCGTTGGTTTCTTTAGTTTAGGCGGGCCGCGTAAGAGTTCCCGTTTAGTTAACGCGGGCCGCGAGAGATCAACAACGCGGATACACCCCGAGCCGACACGTGTCGACATCGTGGCAGACCTACATGCTGACCCGGCTAAGCAATATTTTGACCGGATGTTGACGCGGGCCGCGTAAGGCCTTGCCTACTCTTACGCGGGCAGCGTGAGAGTCGAGATCAGCAACTATATAAAGCCTCGGGCTTCAATTCAGTTTGTTCATTTCTCAATTCTCAATCACAATTTCTGAATTAGAGGCTTTATAGTCGGGTATTTTACCCCTAATTAGCGAGGTTCTACTCCGTTGTAAGTATTATAACCCCAGTTTCATAGTAGATATGATGCCCGATTGATTTAGGGTTCCGTAACAACTGTCGTGGTTCTGCCCGACGTAGTTGTTGGAATACCGTCTCGGGGAGGGTATCATTAATAATTTCAAAGGGTTATGATACTAACCTAGGTACATTTGTGTAAATTATAGATTATTCCCAGGAAATCCTTACGCGAAGTCTAAAATAGCAATGTGAGTTTATCCTCTTTTTGTTAACCTTTTTGGAATATTTTACAAAACCTTAATTGTTTTACAATGTGATTAAGCGGTGATTGAGTCTTTGTAGTTCTTCAATTACTGCCGGTATGTTGGGGTTTTGTATACAAAATTTACTACCTAGTGTGTAGTAAGTCGGGGATGACAGTACGTTACCATTGGACAACGAGTTAGCCAATGTGTAATATGACCCACAAGTCAGGATTGACAGTACTGAATGAGTAATTGTGTAGAAATAAACAATGTGATCGCTCTCAATATTGTTTTAATTGATATAATGTTTCTTGATTAAATTGGGATTGACTCACCAGTATTTCCCACTGACAAATGTTTTTAAAACGCGTTTCAGGTAACACAATGTGACAGCCAATTAGTAAAAAGCCAGCTGGAGAGCACTGAAGGCTTGGGAAAAATGTGGCTATAAAAGTTACCTAATAAACGATGTTTTAAAATTCAATAAAATATGGTTTATCCCTATAAATGTATTGTAATAAGAAACTTGGGTTTTACCCATGTGATTATTAATATTAAATATGGTGGTTTTACTCTGATAAACATTTCCTAACTACGGTCCTGATGTAATTTCCGCTGCCAAATTAACACAACTGATACCACCGAAAATCTGAGTTCGCGTCCGCCCGTTCCCGGGACAGATAAGGGATCGGGGGTTGCGACAAACAGTGTGTCTAGAACAATTGTTAACTTTATTTGAACAGTTGTAAATTCCACAGATGTTTCTAACATATGTGGCTATGGATTCTTTTCTTTTAGGAATGTTAGATGTCACTATCAGGGTGACGTCAGCCTTGATTGCAAACAAATGTTTGTACTTAGCATAAATAGATCTCACATGTTAGAGATCTATTTCATAACTTTACACGCATTCCTTTTGTACGAACAATTTGTGAGTGATCTGGCTGAGAGGGAGTTCGTATAATCATTATTGTAATCTTTTGATTATCAATATAAAACAGTTTTGGTATAACTCTCCACTCTTGTGTTCTCATATAATTCAGCTAAAATTCCATATTATTCTTTCATTCATCCATAATTGTTCACCTTAAGCACACAAGTGAAAACTCAGATCCTAACAAAAATGCCTCAACTACACTTGCTAAGAAGCAAAAGAAATGTTTTATAATACTAGATATGTTGATAAAAGACTCAATGAAGAAGACGATAAAACCCAACAAAGAATTGGACTTTTAGTATTTAAGTTGGAAACTTATGTGAAGATTTTGATTTCTTATTATGTATATCATTTGTATTTTAGGTTATCTCATGTTTAAAGTTGTTTTTAATAATTTATAAACATATAAAAAATTAAAATGGCTAATGACACATAAATGGCCACACGGAACCACACTAAATATGTGTGACCAAAGTTTAGACAATAACCACACTTAAAATTATAAAATTTCATGCGACTTTACATAACCATTAGCCACAGTATGGTTCCTATATATTTTTGTTTTTTGTGATGAATGATAGCAAACGTCATGGGTAAAGGAAAAATATTTATGACCAAAGATTAAGAAATAGCCACACATAAAACAACAAAATTTCATGTGGCTTGACTTAGCCATTAGCTACACTATTTTACTTTGTTTTTTGTTTGTATGGTAGAATGATAGCAAACGTCATGGGTACAGAAGGAATAAGTGTGACCAAAGATTAAGCAATAGCCACACCTAAAACTACAAAATTGAATGTGGCTTTACATAACGATTAGCCACACTATGGTACTTTGTTTTTAGTTTGTGTGACAGAATGACAACAAGCGTCCTGGGTAAAAAAAAATTATGTGTCACGAAACATTAAGTAATAGCCACACATGAAACTAGAAAAAATCTTGTGGCTTTACTTAGTGTAAAGAGTAAAATGCACGGATAGTCCCTGTGGTTTGCAAAATAACACATATAGTCCCCAACTTTTGGAAATTACACCGGTGCTCCCTATGGTTTGACAGTTTTTTACTCGGATAGTCCCTGGAGTGGATGCCAGTTAGTTTTCTCCGTTAAGTGGATGTGAAATGACAAATTTACCCTTCATCTTCTCCACTCTATAAAAACAAAACAACCCAACTCCGGCCAACTTCCAGAGCCACCCAACTCCTGAAAATCGGAAACAGTTCAGACCTTAATTCAGATGGTTTCGAAACTGAAAGTTTAAAGATGTTAGAACATCAACACATCTTAATTCATATGGTGAACATCGTGCGTATACGAATCCTGAAAATCGGAAACAGTTCAGACCTTAATTCATATGGTATGGAAACTGAAAGTTTAAAGATGTTAGAACATCTGCAAATCTTAATTTTGTGATGCACAGATTATAGCTGTTTCTTCTTCAACAAGCAAACAAACATTCAACACAAATCTGCTTCTCCTTTATTTTACAACAAATCCGAACAACAACCTCTACTCGAATTCAAAACACATCTGAAACTTCGATTCAATCTACAAATGCGGACGTAAAGAGAATTCAGATCAAATCTCGATTTTAGATCTGAAATTCTTCGACTTATGAACAAGTTCAATACATGACATACCCAGATGTTAAATTCTTATAAGAATCATCAACATCACCCCACCAATAAACATCAGAACCCCCATTGATCATATTAAAATCTTTAACCTTAAAAGCACAGTCATTTATCACACTAAATGACCCTCTTACCTGATGCTGAAACATAACAAATTCACTTGTAAAATTGATCACAGATGTGTTGCTTTTCGGGCAATTCGGTAGCAAATGACGACTGGATATAAATAAACTAAACATACTGATCATGGGTATGAGGAAATAGAATGAAATTAATGAAAAAGATTGTGCATTTGCCATTAATATGAACAGATTTTTGAGATCTGAGGTGGGTATTTTATGATTTGAAAAGGGTGTTGTTAAAGATTGTAATGGGGGAGAAAGTTGGGATTGACATATGGAAACGACGTCGTACCGTTGTGATCGCCGGAGTTGGGTGGCTCTGGAAGTTGGCCGGAGTTGGGTGGCTTTGGAAGTTGGAGAAGATGAAGGGTGCTTTGTTTTTAAAAAGTGGATAAGATGAAGGGTAAATTTGTCATTTCACATCTACTTAACGGAGAAAACTAACTGTCATCCATTCCAGGGACTATCCGAGTAACAAACTGCCAAACCACAGGGAGCACCAGTGTAATTTCCAAAAGTTAGGGACTATAGGTGTTATTTTGCAAAACCACAGGGACTATGCGTGCATTTTACTCGGAAAAAATGTTTGATTCCAGCAAAAAATGTTTGATTCCAGCAAAAAATGAATGTGATCGTTGCTACCCTTTTAGACATTTAACGGAAAAAATGTTTGATTCCAGCAAAAAAATATTTGGTATCCTTTAGCCACAGTTTAAAGGTGTTACGGTCACTAAAAGTCTAATGTGTTCGTATCATACCTACGATGACTCGACCTTTGGTGACACTTGAGCCGAAAAAATAAATATAGCCAAAGGCCTATGGTCATAGTTTTTTTATATGACCGAAGCCCGTTTTTGACGCTGTGTGTCTAGATTTTCTAATGTATGTCGGTGGTATGAATATTTACGGTGACATTTCATTAGCATATATAGGAGGTTTTGAGTCGTAAGATGAAAAGGTATTTTCCAAATGTTTGTCAAAGGCATTATGAATATTGTGAGTCTGTAGCATTGATTCTACCCTTTCTTTGATATCTAAGCGTCGTTGGTTGTGTAATGTAGTTGGTCTTGGGGTAACCCTACGTAGTGTCCTAGAAGTTCCAACTATCTCATCTGTGTTTCACTCTAGCAAGGACATAACTTTTTGAACTACCATCATAATCAACTCATCAATCATGATGGTCATTCACTAGGTCAAGGGGGTTGGAGACCTAGATGATATATTCTAGCATATTTTATTACTTCCTTACTCTCATTTCGATGCCTTTTTTGTATTTATTATGCTATTGATAACATCTATAATATGCCCAATGACCATATATTGATGATGATGCAGTCGTAGTAGTTGTCAGTCCTTATGTCTTGAGGATGATATGTTCTTACAAATACTATACTACATATACGATAGATGTGTTTGTCTATGTGTAGTATATTAGTAAATATTATTTTATAAAACAAAAACTCAACTTTGAGGATTCTTCGGATTTAACTCTATCTCGATCTGTACACACTAAGTTTTTGACGTCATTATCAGAGACAAAATTGCACACCATTAATCGATTTTGGGTTTAAATATTTAATTAGTTCATATGTAGTTTGTTACACTGGATAGTCATAGTTTGATTTTAAATGTTTGACAATGCATCTGTTAATATGATTATTGTTGTAATTGTGGTTATGTTTTATTTTTTAGGGTAAACTGTGTTGCTATATATAGGGCTATAAACGAACTGAATGTTCAGCGAACAGTTCCTCGTAAGTTAAAAAATGGTGAACTTATCGATATGTTAGAACTCTACAAGGTAGTAGAATATCATGGTGGTTTTAAGCAAGTCAACAAGCACCGAGTTTGGACCAATATCTCCATCTTTTTGGGACATGGTATAGATAAAGGAAACAACGTTCAAATGGTTTATTATAAGTATCTTAGGACATTAGAAAGGTACTATGATACAGTCACAAAGAGAGGGTACAATGAAGAAGTTGATGTTGAAGAGAAACAAAGCATGGAAGAAAAGAAAAGGGAAGTCTTGCCTATAAAGAAGCGCGACCAGTTTCATGTCCAAGATTACCCTACATGTTACACGCCGATCTTCAACAACTTTGCACCACATCATGATATAGGACCAAGTGGAAATGAAGATGGAATTGGCTGGATTGAAGCAAGCACAAGTGGAGAAGACGGAAGCGGGCAAGACTCAAATGACTCAAGCTCATTTGAGATTATCCAAGTCTAATCAAGAAATGCAGGCTGAAAGAATCAAAGGGGAGTATTAAAGTTAATTCTTCATCCTTCTTTATTTGGCTTATTAGCACAAACTTGAACTTATTATTATGTTTGGTCATTGTTTTATGTTTGTCTCTGTGGGTTATTAATTGATTAATCATAAGCCCGGATATTAAGTATTGTATGGGCCATAGGCCAAGTCAAATGGGTCGGATAGGACTACACACAAGGAACGACGTATTTGATACGGTATAACTGTCTTATGAAATGTCGTGTCCCTTCTAAACCTAATATATATATATATATATACTAGTGGGAAACCCGCGCGTTGCGGCGGGGTTAACAATACAGGTCACTTGATAAAAAGGAGAATGTGTGCAGTTGGGTTGGGATGAATTGGCTTGGTTGACCGGGAATGCATTTTGTCTAAAAAATTATAGATAAGAGTATAGATTATAAGCATATATTATAGACTTGATTACCTATTAAAATATAACTTTCGTAGAATATTTTACGCAATCTTCTTATAAAATACTCGTGGATAATATTTTTTAAATGAACCCTTATTGAAAAACTCTCTAACCAATGTTCAAGCTATATACCATAAGGTCGAATTATCATAAGCTAATTTTGTATTACACTATACTAAACATGGTAGGCCCATACTTAATTCAAAATAATATCCCCCAGTCCATAGCCCAACAATATCTTTTATTTTTTACAACTCATAGATTGCTGATCCTTTAAAAACCCCTAAAAAATAAACAAAAATATTAACTTTATTTAAAAGTAATGAGTTGTAACAATCAAGTTTGGTACCAAATATCGGCACATAAATGAGACAAAACAAAAACTCGGTTTCTGCATACTAAATTTGAAACAATCTGATCCAGAAAAAACATACCTACATGGAAAATCCAATAGATCACAATAACATTAACGAAAAGAAAGCTTTTGAGTACCATGTAATGAGGAAAAAATTGGAAAATGATAAAATAGAGAAAAGGTTGGACACAAACGGAAAGCGGAAAAAAGGTACAATACTTGTCATAGGTTATGTGGTGTTTTAGACTTTAGAAATACAGACTCTTCGTGACGTTATCTGATTATTAAGTGCTCAAATAGTTGACTTTGAGTTATCAAAAGAAAGCAATAATTATTCACCCACCCTAACTCTAAATCAGACAGGTTTGCATACCTTTTTGATCATTATGTCAATTTTGAAGTTGTGTAGGCAAAATGTAATATACTATAATGTCTCGAATTGTACACTAAATAGATTAAGTGCAAGAAATTGTACCTGAATACCCATACCCGTAAACCAGCAGCTATGAGTTCATTGTCCATGTGAAATTGCTGGCTCATATAGCCTGCTGAAACAAAGCTACGATTCTGATAAAACAGAATTACACTCATACAATTTAATGAAACTATAACGTTCCTTTTCAGGAGCACGAAAGTGAAAACAAAGTCGGACCGTTTAATTGGTTGGTCGGTTTCAACTTTCAAAGGGCTAGATAATTAGGAAACTTGTACCGCGCTATAAGCTTAGTTTTCAAGAAAAAAGAGGGTGCATGTGAATATGTACCTGGTTAAATATCATGGGTTTGTTGCCAAAATCCAGAAGTGGTTTTGGAACGCCAAGAGTTCATGGTCTTAACTGAGTTCCAAATCCTCCAACAAGAATGGGTGCCTTCATATCGGTATGTTTTTTATGTAGATAATCAACGAAAGAAAGCAAAATAAGCAAATAATAAAGAGTGGAAACTGCCAGAGAGTTGCAGGTGGCAGCGTTGTGAGAAATAACAAATAAAGAACCGTATCAACTTGTTAGGAAATTAATTAACTCCATAACCTGGCACATACAGAACCAGATGCTAGTTTCACTGTAAGCATTGTCAGTCACTTAGTCCAAACATGAACACCCAATTCGCTTCGAGGTGTACTCAAATATGGAAGAAGTAACTGTATAAAGAAACCAAAGCTGCAGATTAACGTCTAAAATATTAAATAAAAAAATCATATTTATATTACGAAAAATAGTATAAAAAAATCACCTGTCCATGATCACCATATATTTGAGTTTACATTGGCATGCTCAAAGTACGAACCGAAAAGCGCATGATACAACTGTTTAAGATGTCGTATTTGGGATGACGGCTGAGAGCATATGACTTCTATAGCTGATTTTAGATCAATGTCGGTTGTTAAATCATCTTTTAATATGATTGCATCCCTTCGAGCTGGATCAAGCATCGAAAGTCTTTCTAAATCTATTAATATCATCATTTAGACTATAATATTATCTTCTTAAATTGTTAAATTATGAACGAAAATGATGGTACCTTGACATTTCCACTGAGCTCTGAAGAGAGTCTTTTGGTGAGCTCTTCCAAGTACATGATCTTATATTTATTTTCAATGAGAGCACCCTGCGATGCATCACCATTTTAAGTGTGACTGGGATTAAATCTAATATATTTAACCCGTTGGATAGATAATTCATGTTGGTCATCCATTCAACCAGTCAACTCGAAACTGACTGACACTCGTAGAAGTGAATTAATCCTATCATGTTGCATATCCCTTTATTCTAAACCCCTACTTGCTAATAGATGACACATTACCTGACATCAAACCTGCAAGTGATTACATCAACAGTGAACTTCCCTACGCCCCTTCCACCAGCAAGGATTTGGCTCTTCACCAGCAACCTGAACCAAATGAAACAGTACCACTGATTTAAAATTTCAACTTAAAATATCAACATTACACATAAGCACTCAGAAACAAGAAATAAAGATCACAGCCTCTAAAGACTAAAATGTGGTAGTGTGTCATTTTGAACCTGCTAAAAAGAATTAAAAAGGGTTGAAGGACCGAAAATGTAGCTACCAAATAAGAAGATGAGAAGAACAAACCACCAAAAAACAAGCAGAAATTCTATACGGGTCAACTACTTGCCACCCCTTATATCTCCAGCCCAAACCAAAAGACCCAAAGCCCACAACATATCAAACATACCCCAACCCACTCCCACTCCCACTCCATCCAATAATTGGTAACCGATACCCATGGCTAATAGTGACAAATGTTATGAAACATTCTATAAAACTCGTGAATAAGTGTATATGTGTGCGCCCCGTGTATGAATGTGAACTCTGTACATCCACTTGTTACAATGTGCCATTTATATGAAACAATGAAAACAAATAATATCAAGAAACTGGCACCGACTCCCTTAACCCGGCACTAAAATCATGTAAATTCATTGTGTATCAATGTCGCGCTTCCATTGTGCACTATTGCTAAAAATTCATTATAATATACGGCCATCCTGCAAGTCAACATTACAAAAGATTTCAACACAAATTCTCAAAGATCTGAGTGTCTTTTAACACAAAATGAATACTCAATCATGTAAATGATATATTGGTAGTGAAAACATACATTATTTGTTGGATCAAGCCCCACAAAAATACACACTCACTGTCGCAACCCCCGATCCCTTATCTGTCCCGGGAACAGGCGGACGCGAGCCCAGAGTTTGGTGGTATCAGGTATTTAATCTTGCAGCGGAATTTACATCAGGACCGTAGTTAGGAAATGTTTATCAGAGTAAAACCACCATATTTGATATTAGTAATCACATGGGCAAAACCCTATTACAATACATTTATTACAATACATTTATAGGGACAAACCCTATTTTATTGAATTTAAAACATCGTTTATTAGGTAACTTTTATAGCCACATTTTCCCTAAGCCTTCAGTGCTCTCCAGCTGGCTTTCATTAATTGGCTGTTCACATTGTGTTACCTGTAACGCGTTTTAAAAACATTTGTCAGTCGGAAATACTGGTGAGTGAATCCCAGTTTAATCAAGAAATATTTTATCAATTAAAACAGTATTGAGAGCGATCACATTGTTTATTTCTACACAATTACTCATTCAGTATTTGCCACTCGACCGGATCTATGGCTATGGTCAAATTACCCATTGGCTAACTCGTTGTCCAATGGTAATGTACTGTCATTCCTGACTTACTACTACTCGTAGTAATAAATTTTGCATACAAAACCCCATAATACCGGCAGTAATTGAAGAACTACAAAGACTCAATCACCGCTTAATCACATTTGTAAACAATTAAGGTTTTGTAAAACATTCCAAAAAGGTTAACAAAAAGAGGATAAACTCACATTGCTATCTTAGACTTCTCGTGAGGGTTTCCTGGATATAATCTATAATTTATACAAATGTACATGGGTTAGTATCATAACCCTTTGAAAATATTAATGATACCCTCCCCGAGACGGCATTCCAACAACTACGTCGGGCAGAACCACGACAGTTGTTACGGAACCCTAAATCAATCGGGCAGCGTAACTATTACGAAACTGGGGTTATAATACTTACAACGGAGCAGAACCTCGCTAATTAGGGGTATAATACCCGACTATAATGCTTATAACTTCAGAAATTCGTTTAGAAAGAAAGATGTGAGCGACGGAAAGTGAAACCCGATGGCCTTCTTATATAGTTGCTGATTCTGGTCCTCTTGCGGCCCGCGTAAGATAAGGCAAAGCCTTACGCGGCCCGCGTCAACATTGGTCAACGCTGTAGCTTAGCTGGGTCAGCTACTAGACTCGCCACGATGTCGACACGTGTCAGCTCAGGATGTCTCCGCGTTTCATGATCTCTCGCGGCCCGCGTCAATGTAAGCTTAAGCTTACGCGGCCCGCTTGAACTAAAGAAATCAGCGGAGTCAGGTTCTAGCATTGATACCGCCCACGTAAGCTTGAGGTGAGGTCCTACACGGCCCGCCTCAGCTTAATATTTCTTGTTTTTATTTTATATTATATGTTATAACATATTTCGGGCTCGGTTTTCACATACGGGGTGTAACATAAGACATATTGAGACATTCGTAAATATATTAGAGTGTTAGAGATATTATAAGGGTGTCGGTTTTACCGAGGGTTGTTACATTCTCCCCACCTTGTTTTAGAGCTCGTCCTCGAGATCTACTGAAATAAATACGGATATTTCTTTTTCATTTCTGCTTCAAGCTCCCATGTGTGCTCAGGTCCTCTTTTGGAGTCCCACTTCACTTTGACCAGAACTAATCTTTTATGCTTGAGATTCTTGACTTTCCTGTCTTCAATTTGTAGAGGTCTTTCTACAAACTTGAGTTATTCATTTACCTCTATATCCTTAAGAGGTACTATCAATGATTCATCAGCTAAACACTTTTTAAGATTAGATACATGAAACACATCATGTATTCCTGCCATTTCCTCTGGCTGTTGTAGCTGATAGGCTACAGGTCCTATTCTTCTAATAATCTCAAAAGGTCCAACATACCTGGGACTTAGCTTTCCCCGTTTAATGAATCTTACCACTCCTTTCCAAGGAGAGACTTTTAACAATACTTTATCTCCTAATTGAAATTCTAAAGGCTTGCGTCGGTTATCGGCATAGCTTTTCTGTCGATCACGTGCTGCTTTCAGTCGTTCCTTGACTTGAATAATTTTGTCAGTTGTTTCTTGTACTATCTCAGGTCCAGATAGTTGCTTTTCCCCAATTTCTGACCAACAGACTGGGGTTCGGCACTTTCGTCCGTAAAGTGCTTCGAATGGTGCAACATTGATACTTGTGTGATAACTGTTATTATATGAAAATTCTATTAAAGGTAAGTGATTGTCCCAATTACCTCTAAAATCAATTACACAAGCTCAAAGCATGTCTTCCATTGTCTGAATTGTCCTTTCACTTTGTCCATCCGTTTGTGGGTGATAAGCCATGCTCAACTTTAATTTGGTTCCCATTGCCTTTTGGAAACTTGACCAAAAATGAGAGGTAAATCGACTATCCCTATCAGAAACAATTGATAAAGGAATTCCATGCAAAGAAACAATTTCATTTACATACAACTTAGATAATTGTTCCATACTAATTGTTTCCTTCATTGGTAGTAAATGAGCTGACTTGGTTAGCCTATCTACAATCACCCAGATTGTATCATTTCCTTTCTTTGTTTTGGGTAATTTAGTAACAAAATCCATTGTTATAAATTCCCATTTCCAAACTGGTATTTCTAATTGTTGTAACAAACCTGAGGGTTTCTGGTGTTCAGCTTTAACTTGTGAACAAGTTAAACATTTAGAAACATAGGCTGCTATGTCCTTTTTCATTCCTATCCACCAGAAATTTTTCTTTAAATCCTGGTACATTTTATCACTTCCTGGATGCATCATATATTTAGACTTATGGGCCTCTTCTAGTATACGATGACGTAAGTTTCCTAATTTAGGTATCCACATTCTCTTTTTATGGAATCTCCAAATTCCATCTGTTCCTTGTTCCAATTCTTTTAGCATACCTTTTAATTTTTCAGAATCCTCCTTGATTACTGATTCTTGTGCTTCTCTTATCTGATCATTTAAATCTACTTGCAGATTTAATTTAAGAGAACGTACACTTTTTGGCTTTTCATGATATTTTCGGCTTAAAGCATCTGCCACTACATTTGCTTTTCCTTCATGATACTGGATATCACAATCATAGTCACTAAGCATCTCCATCCAGCGTCTTTGTCTCATATTCAATTCCTTTTGCTTGAAGATATACCTTAAACTCTTATGATCAGTGAAAATGGTAAACTTACTACCATAAAGGTAATGTCTCCAAATCTTAAGAGCAAAAATTATAGCTCCTAATTCTAAATCATGAGTTGAATAATTCTCTTCATGATTCTTAAGTTGTCTAGATGCGTAAGCTATAACCTTTTGTCGTTGCATCAACACACATCCATAACCTAATTTAGAAGCATCACAATAACCTACGAAGTCTTCAGCTCCTTCCGGTAATGCTAGTATGGGTGTATGGGTTAATCTTTGCTTAAGGATTCTAAAGGCTTCTTCTTGTTTTACTCCCCATTCAAACTTAACAGATTTACAGGTTAGCTTAGTTAAGGGAATGGCTATTCTAGAAAAATCTTGAATAAAACTTCTATAATAACCGGCCAATCCTAAGAAACTTCTAACCTCGGTTGGTGACTCAGGGGTTTTCCATTTAGTAATTGCCTCGATCTTTGTTGGATCTACATGAATTCCTTCATGATTGACTAGGTGTCCAAGGAATTGTACCTGTTCTAACCAAAATTCGCACTTTGAGAACTTAGCATAAAGCTTTTCCTTTCTTAACAAACTTAAAAGTGCGTGCAAATGCTTTGCATGATCTTCTTTATTCTTAGAATAAATTAGAATATCATCTATGAAAACAATTATGAATTTATCCAAATATGGCTTACATATTCGGTTCATCATGTCCATAAATGCAGCTGGGGCATTGGTTAAACCAAATGGCATGACAGTAAATTCATAATGGCCATACCTTGTTCTGAATGCGGTTTTAGGAATGTCCTCTTCCTGTACTTTGAATTGATGATATCCTGACCTTAAATCGATTTTAGAGAAAAATCGAGCTCATTGCAGTTGATCAAACAGATCATCGATTCTCGGTAATGGGTACCTATTCTTAATCGTGACTTTGTTTAATTCACGGTAGTCAATGCACATACGCATTGATCCGTCCTTCTTTTTAACGAACAGTATCGGCGCTCCCCATGGCGACGAACTTGGTTGTATGAATCCTTTCTCTAACAATTCGTCTAATTGTTTCTTTAATTCTTGCATTTCTGCAGGTGCCAACCGATAAGGTGCTTTGGCAATCGGTGATGTTCCTGGTTTTAAATGGATTCTGAATTCAACTTCTCTGTCTAGAGGTTGCCCTGGCAATTCTTCTGGAAATACATCTGGAAACTGTGATACTACTGGAATATCTTTTAAATCCTTTCCTTTACTGTTAGTGATTATGGAAATCAAATACACTATAGAACCTTTTCTCATACAACTTGCAGTTTTCATCACAGAGATAAATTTAGTGGACCTAGAAGGTTTATCTCCTTTAATTGTGATCGTTTTACCTTTTGGTGAATTTAATTGAATTAACTTTTGATCACATAAAATACTAGCTTTATTGGCTATTAACCAATCCATTCCTAAAACAACATCGAATCCTGCCAGATTCATGGGATAAAGATTTGAAATAAACTTTTGATTTAAAATTTCTATGCTTGCTTCCTGCAAGATTTCAGAAATTCTAACAGTTTCCCCATTAGCTGTCTCTACTAAGCATTCTTGTGGTAGTTTAGTTAATGACTGATTTACAAATTTGCAAAACGATGTATTAATAAAACTTTGGTTTGCACCAGAGTCAAATAATACTTTAGCAAAAACATCATTAACTAAAAACGTACCAGCTATGACATCTGGAATCATCTTGGCTTCATCTGCAGTCAGAACAAATGCTCTAGCATTTTTAGTATTCTTGTTGTCTGGAGCTGGAGCTAATTTTGGACAATTTAGCTTGATATGACCTTGTTCTCCGCAATTGTAACATACCCTGCTGTTAACTTTCTTCATGCAGTTTTCTTCCTTGTGTCCCGATATTTTGCAAAAGTTACAATATATGGAGCTTCTTCCGGAATGCTTTCTTTTGCAATACCTACAGTAGGGTGCAGAGGTAGAACCTATATTTTTCTCACGGTTAGAATTTCCAGAACGAAATTCTTGGGTCAACTTCTGGGTTAGGTTCCTCCTTTGATCCTCTTCTCGGGTACGAACTAACTCATCAGTCAAGGTATTGGCTAGTTCTACAGCTTCTTCTATGGTTTGAGGACTAGCTGCCTTGACTACGTGTCTTATCTCCCTAATTAATCCCCAAATATAACGGGAGATTAACACTGGTTCTGGTGAGGCAAAAGTTGGCACTATCCTAGCATATTCGAAGAATAACTTAGTGTACCCCTTGCTATCCACACCAGTCATCCTAAGGTTTAGGAATTTGTTTGCTATCTGTTCCTTTTCATTAGGTGGGCAGAATTTCCTTTCTACCTTGTTCTTAAATTCTTCCCATTCCATATTATAGGTTCTATCACTTCCTCTTGATTGAAGGATAGTGTTCCACCATTCTAGCGCTGAATTCTTAAATAGGTTAGAAGCAAACAATATTTTGTCTTCTTCAGCACACTTGCTTATCCTTAAGACTGCCTCAGTCTTCTCTATCCAGCGTAAGGTTGCAATGGCCCCTTCGTTACCCAAGAATTCCATTGGTTTACAAGACCAGAATTCTTTATAAGAACAACCGTAAGACACGGTTCTTCTTCTTTTGGGAATAGGCATTTGAAGTATAGGTCCATTGTTCACGCTGTGTTCTGGTTCAATTGGTCGCTTACTACTATGTTTACTTTTATTATCAGCATCCTTAACAGTTTGAAGAATAAATGGCATTGCATCTATAATTCCCTATGCTACTATGTGTTGGATAGCACTATTATCCACTTGATTGTTATTGTTATTGATGCTTGGATTCTCATTAACCACGTTAATGTTACTCTGGTTATCGTTATTCAGATTTCCTTGATTTTCTTCGTCGGCCATCTGAATTTTAAACAATTACCCCATATTAATATCACAAGATTATAGATAATATCGTAATTCACATGACATGCAATCTAGCCAAAAACGTCGATCATTGCGACTTGTACTCTATTTTCATATACTATGCGTCTATTACACACTAGTACTGAAATAAAGATTACAATACCAACAGAAAGAAAATTACACTAATAGTACTATGCATCCGTAAACACATATTTTATTTTATTTTATTTTTTTTTTTTATATTATTATTACTACTACTACCGTTTCCTCCATTCTCACATTCAAGGATATGGATTTATCCAAAAATCCATATTGCGCTCATCGTATTTCCATACGAGACGCTCTCCCACCTGACGCATTCTCTCACTGCTTTCTAAAATTTCCTCCCCAAAAGTCCTAAGTTCTTGGACGTTTTCTGCACTCATTGGGGGTGCAGGTTCTCAGACTGGGTTTGGAATCTGGGGTGCGGGTTCCTGATATGGGGGTGACAGTGCCTGAAATCGGTAAGGATCTTCTAAGATCTCCCTAATATATTTATCATGGTAATAGGGATCTAAAGGGTCCATACCTGGATAGGCTTCTATGTTCTGTATGGGTAGGTATTCCTGGATAGGGTAACGTTGCACAAAGTCCCTATTATCGTCCCACCAGGGGTCGTAATTTGGGTCTAGAGGGTTTGGTGCAGGTACCCTAGGGATTTCTTCTGGGTTAAAGTCATGCATCTCCACTTGGTTTTCCTGGTTTTCTATCTCCATGGGTTGTTCTTGGATTTATGGTTGTGGGGCTACTAATTGTTCCAGACTCGGGTCAGCAGCAGTTGTAGCTAGGATATAGAAATTAGCTAGGCTTCTATTAAGCATATCCTGTGTATGGGCATCTGTTCTATGCTTAGCAGCCGCTAGAACTCTTTGCTGTTGCAACTTTCGCATTCTCTTCCTACGAGCAAAAGCTTCCTTACTGAACCATCCTCGTTTCTTATGAGGGAATGGCTCTTCTGACTGAGCTCTAAAAGCAAACACTCCTTCTTCCTGATCAGCAGAATACCCAGAAAGGGCAGGCTGTGAAGAAGTACCTTCACTCTTAGGGGAATCAGACAACTGACGACTCATGTCTGAGGGTCCTTGATCACTCACACTGTAAACTAACAAATAGTCAAATAACACATAACAAATAAATACAGTTATGCATGTATTTCCGTAATTTATTTCCTAACACAAAATTTAAAATTTTAAGTGTCAACAGAACACTTCTTTGGCTTAGACCAGTGGCTAGGCTCTGATACCACCTTCTGTTGCAACCCCCGATCCCTTATCTGTCCCGGGAACGGGCGGACGCGAGCCTAGAGTTTGGTAGTATCAGGTATTTAATCTTGCAGCGGAATTTACATCAGGACCGTAGTTAGGAAATGTTTATCAGAGTAAAACCACCATATTTGATATTAGTAATCACATGGGCAAAACCCAAGTTTCTTATTACAATACATTTATAGGGACAAACCCTATTTTATTGAATTTAAAACATCGTTTATTAGGTAACTTTTATAGCCACATTTTTCCCAAGCCTTCAGTGCTCTCCAGCTGGCTTTCATTAATTGGCTGTTCACATTGTGTTACCTGTAACGCGTTTTAAAAACATTTGTCAGTCGGAAATACTGGTGAGTGAATCCCAGTTTAATCAAGAAATATTTTATCAATTAAAACAGTATTGAGAGCGATCACATTGTTTATTTCTACACAATTACTCATTCAGTATTTGCCACTCGACCGGATCTATGGCTATGGTCAAATTACCCATTGGCTAACTCGTTGTCCAATGGTAATGTACTGTCATTCCTGACTTACTACTACTCGTAGTAATAAATTTTGTATACAAAACCCCCTAATACCGGCAGTAATTGAAGAACTACAAAGACTCAATCACCGCTTAATCACATTTGTAAACAATTAAGGTTTTGTAAAACATTCCAAAAAGGTTAACAAAAAGAGGATAAACTCACATTGCTATCTTAGACTTCTCGTGAGGGTTTCCTGGATATAATCTATAATTTATACATATGTACATTGGTTAGTATCATAACCCTTTGAGAATATTAATGACACCCTCCCCGAGACGGCATTCCAACAACTACGTCGGGCAGAACCACGACAGTTGTTACGGAACCCTAAATCAATCGGGCAGCGTAACTATTACGAAACTGGGGTTATAATACTTACAACGGAGCAGAACCTCGCTAATTAGGGGTAAAATACCCGACTATAATGCTTATAACTTCAGAAATTCGTTTAGAAAGAAAGATGTGAGCAACGGAAAGTGAAACCCGATGGCCTTCTTATATAGTTGCTGATTCTGGTCCTCTCGCGGCCCACGTAAGATAAGGCAAAGCCTTACGCGGCCCGCGTCAACATTGGTCAACGCTGTAGCTTAGCTGGGCCAGCTACTAGACTCGCCACGATGTCGACACGTGTCAGCTCAGGATGTCTCCGCGTTTGTTGATCTCTCGCGGCCCGCGTCAATGTAAGCTTAAGCTTACGCGGCCCGCTTGAACTAAAGAAATCAGCGGAGTCAGGTTCTAGCATTGATACCGCCCGCGTAAGCTTGAGGTGAGGTCCTACGCGGCCCGCCTCAGCTTAATATTTCTTGTTTTTATTTTATATTATATGTTATAACATATTTCGGGCTCGGTTTTCACATACGGGGTGTAACATAAGACATATTGAGATATTCGTAAATATATTAGAGTGTTAGAGATATTATAAGGGTGTCGGTTTTACCGAGGGTTGTTACACTCACAACACACACTCAAACTCTCACCGTATGTGAAATATGTGGTATGCAAAAATGAAAGAAGCTTCTGTGTATTCGATAATCAATAGAAAGGGTACAAACAAACTACTACAACTACTCCCTATTTATATTAAATAAACAGCAAAAAAACACATGCTAAATAACCCACTACTTGCTGAATTTTAGAGCTATTCTAACGATTCCCAACTCACAAGATCATGTGCAACAAACCCGGTCAGCCTTGACCAAGTTTTACTAATTAGTAATTTCCCACATGATATTTTCTTCCATGCAACTTTCAATTCTCACGTAAACCATTGAACTTTTAATGCAACTAATTAATTTAACCTTCTTCTAATTTTACTTGACTCGTTAGCTACCGAAACCGTGACCTGCTACCCACGAACAAACCCGAATAAAGCCAACATTCACCCCCTTAGTCCGTGTTTGTTCGTACCAGTCGTTCACGACACCCGAATTGGCGTCTCCTATCGAACCATCTCAACTTCTACAGGACACCCGATCTTCACCTCGATCACGTCCAAAGTCATCTCGGTTCAACCCGAATAAATTCACCACACTTGTAACATCTCACATGGCATCACGCTGGAAACGTTCACTAACATCACGACTTTTTCACGGATCGACGACCTCTCCCCGGTCACATCCAAAGCCACCCGATTTGAACTCCAACGCCATAATGTTTACAACGGTGTAGTTTCTCCACTCTTTTCTTGTCTCAACAACCCGCACCTTTTTCCGATCACACCCGTTCCAAGAGGCCTCTCCACTGACAAAGAAAACAAGCTACCCGCTTCTTCCGTTTTCTCACCTTGCCAAACGAGACAAATCCAAAGCCACCTGCTTTGACGGATCCCTTTTGCCCGCTTTTCACGCACTACGCCGGTCTCCTCTTATCACAAAACAAGTTGATCAAGGCTTCCGCAAAACATTCTGCTGTTGTCACCGTTGTATAACAGCTGCGCAAACCCGCAACTAACATCCGAACAGCCTTGAACCCTCTTTTGATCACTATTAACAGCCCTGGAAAACAAGTTTTTATCACCGGTCACCCCCGTCGTCTTAACCGGTACGTCTACCACAACAACGGCCTACCGAAAACACCATAACGCCTCCGTCTTCTGCTGTAAAATGACACCGAAACAACCCCGAAAACTGATGTCGGTCACCACGCTGTCATACCGGCACTTCCCCGAAACAACAGTCAAACTGAAACACCTTTCTATTTCTGTCTAACGCTGCAACACAGTCCCGAACAACCTGTTTCCTGCTGCGTTTGTCCCGCAACGACGGGCTAAACCTTTCTTCACCCTGCCCTCCACCGACCGACACACCCGCCGGCGGCGGAGGCTTCCTCCGATCTTCTTGAGCCCTAGGCTCTGATACCAAATGTTGGATCAGGCCCCACAAAAATACACACTCACAACACACACTCAAACTCTCACTGTATGTGAAATATGTGGTATGCAAAAATGAAAGAAGCTTCTGTGTTTATTCGATAATCAATAGAAAGGGTACAAACAAACTACTACAACTACTCCCTATTTATATTAAATAAACAGCAAAAAAACACATGCTAAATAACCCACTACTTGTTGAATTTTAGAGCTATTCTAACGATTCCCAACTCACAAGATCATGTGCAACAAACCCGGTCAGCCTTGACCAAGTTTTACTAATTAGTAATTTCCCACATGATATTTTCTTCCATGCAACTTTTAATTCTCACGTAAACCATTGAACTTTTAATGCAACTAATTAATTTAACCTTCTTATAATTTTACTTGACTCGTTAGCTACCGAAACCGTGACCTGCTACCCACGAACAAACCCGAATAAAGCCAACATTATTCTGATCAGTTTCTTTTATAATTTATTGTAAATGAACATCATTTACTTTGATTTCTTTGCAGGCTTGTTGGAATTCATCAAATGTGATATAGCCACTGCCATCTTTATCAAAACAAAGTAAAAACCTAGATTGGTAGCCAACATTGTGCAAGCCAGCCATATTCAAAACCTAACGATAATCAAGAGTCTGGCCCAATCTCCACATCATAAAAAAAACACACAGATCACGATCAATTAATCATAAAACACGCCATCACATTGTGCCATAACTAAAACAATACTGATAAACAAGTAAACACAAAACTTAAAACTCACCAGGGGAAAACAAAGAAGAAAACTGCCACACTTCTCAACCGTCTGACTAATCAACAACAATCCAAGCCCCGATAAACCGTACACCGCCAACGCATCTGAAGCGTACACATAGTAATTGAACTCATCTACTGATCCGGCACAACTTTCGCATGTCGATTACAATAATATATGATAAATTAAGATCCTAAAACTGATTAATCCCACAAAAAGGAACCAAAGATGCAAAATAAGAAGAAGCAAGTTATTACCTACTGAATCCCTAATCGACGCGTGACTGAGGTTCCATCTGAACCACCACTGCCTGAAAATTATATTCTAAATCTGAAAACGCACGATCCTTCAATATTTTCATTCAATCAGGCTGCAAAATATAATGGGAATTGAATAGAGAGAGAAAGAAGATGAAGTGAATGTAAATCAATGATGAGACCTAATTGATTGTATTAGAAATTGTAGTGACGCTTTGCGTCATCTTTGTTGTTCAGGTCTAGACTTCATCGGGCGTAATACATTGAATTGGGGCAAAATTGGGAGAAGAGGATGAAAGAACAGGGAATAAGGCATGACCCTTCGACTACCGTCTTAAAATTTCAAAGGGAAATTACCTTTTAGTACACATGAGATGTATTATATAGTATATATAGATATATATATATATATATATATAGGGAGAGTGTAAAATACAATATCCCTTAACGTACATTACGTACGATATAGGTAAATCGCATGTTATAAAATAGCATTGATGAAATCGCATGTGATAATTTTGATGAAATCGCATGTTGGTTTTTTGTAACTATTTCGCATGTGTTAATTTTAATGAAATCGCATGTTAAAAAAAACAACATGCGAAATTGTTAAAAAAACAACATGCGATTTTAACATGGGATGAAGATCTGACGGCTGAGATTAGCGGTTACATATTGTACGATAAGGGCATTTGTACGTTAACCTAACCCTATATATATATATGCCGATAAAACAGTTGTATGAATGGTAGTTTCTGTTGCAACAGTTAATCGACAGAAAGTTTGTGTTCTCATTTTGTGTTCGTTTCACTTTCAAATCCCAATCTGCTTTCTATTTCGTTTATCAACTTTGTTCTATGATGTATCCGAAACGTAACAGCTTTGGCTAGCAGCTTTTGAGCAGCGACAACATTGCTCTTTGACTACGCTACTTTGATGATGACAATAAGCCGCAGGCTGCTTTGGCATCGACTAAAGTTTTCTAATCTACAATCACACTTTGTGTTTGAAGTTAGGTGTGGCGCCATGACTTTAAGTAGGTGATGACGATAGTAGTTGGCGGTAAAAGAAGGTGTTATGGTGATAAAGAAATACGGTATGCTAAATTGTGATGAAGATAAAAAAAATGTTGATAACGTGATGGTATCTGATACGATTCCAGCCAAACTCAAGAGGAGAGTTGAAGGGCCGAATTTAGGGGATGAAATTTAAGATTAGTAACTTATATATTTGTTATTTAGGTATTTCAGTTCTGTTTATTTTATTATGTTCTTGTATTGGAGATTAGCCCCTCTCGAATCGGGCCACTTATCTTAATTTTATAAATAAGCAGCCTTTGATTTTATAATATCTATCGTTTGGTTCCATTACCGGGAAATCAAAGTGAAGATGAATCAGAAACCCGGAGATTACAGAGTTGTTATCGCTGCTCAACTAGCAGCCATTGGAGCGTGACTAGATTCAATTTTGGTAACCATGAAGAATGATGTTGAAGCAATCAAGAATCAGATGATCTTGCACACAAGTTTTGACCCGGATGATCCAGATCCCGAAGTCATTGAGAATCACCAGAAGTTTGAGCGGGTTGATTACCGGAGTCAATTGTCAAAAGATCAAGAAATCGAAGGCGGTGAAGATGATGATTTCATTCCAAATGTTAATTCTCCCAAAGACGATGGTCCTATCCAGATTACTATTCATCACTCAACCAAAGGTGCTGAAGTTTTGGATCTAGATCATGTAAGGAAGGACCCACAAGTGGTATGGAAGAAGACGGTTCCTAAGCTTCCCAAAGAAGTTGCAAATCGGAGAGATGGTAGCGGAGACATGAAGGACAACCACCATGGTCCACCGAATGTCGTGGCTAGGCTCGACCTACAACTACAATCCATTTGGGCTAACCTATTGGTTTATGAAGTGTATCAACCTATAATTGAATGGCTCATCGCTTGGCACAACTATTGAATATTCGACTTGAGGACAAGTCTGTTCTCCGAGAAGGCTGTATTGATACGATTCCAGTCAAAGTCAACCTCAAGAGGAGAGTCAAAGGGCCAAATTTAGGGGCTAATTTTTTTTTTTTTTTTGAAAGGTAAACTTCATTAAGAACCGCCAACCCAAGCCAGGCCGGCAAAAAACTACACAAAACTTACATATTTACAAAGGAACTCCATTCCCCCCAAGCTACTTCTTTATGTCTAGATCTATTTGCAAACCATAAAAAACCCAATGCCTTAACCTCGCTAATAATGCTATCAATCCTAACCGAATAATTGGAGAATTTCGCCAAATTCCTAGCTCGCCAAAGACTCCAATAGACGATCATGATAATACCTAGAATTGCATCCTTCTTTTTATCCGAAACTCTGAGGTTCTTGTGAGTGACTAGAAGATCTTTAAGCGAAAAAGCGAAGATATTAGGAATCTTGCACCAAAAACTAATACCGTTCCAAACCACCGAAGCAACATGGCACCCGATGAAAAGATGTTCAGTTGTTTCGTCCTCCGTCTGGCATAAGGGGCACATCGAATTACCAATATTCACGTTTATTTTCTTGAGCGCTTCAACCGACGGGATTTTATCCATCTCCATCCTCCAGGCGTGGATGTTAACCTTGGCGGGGACCCAGCTACACCAATCCATAACAAAACAGTCTTCCTGTGAGTCATCTAACTTCAGCAGCCTTTTTACTGCCATAACCGAGAAGAATCCATCCGGGTCCGACAGCCAAACCCATCGATCCATAGCCGACGAGACCTGCACATCGTTAATCGCTGAACACAGCTGAAGCAGACTATTCTGCTGCACTGGGGTCTACGGCACCGATTTCCAGCTCCACTTCGGAACTGATTGGCCACCTTCACTCTTAATTCTGGCCGCTACCACACATTTTTTATCTGATTCTAATGAGAAAAGTTCAGGGAATTTACTTTTTAAAGGTTCGCTAAAGAGCCAAGGATCTTGCCAAAACGCGATTTGTTCACCATTGCCGACCATGCCTTTCAAATAATTCCTTAAAGGAACGCCACCGATCTTTGTATGCGTGAATATCTTCGCTATATTGCACCAAACTCCCCCGAAAGCCTTTTTAAACGGAATGCACTCCCAACCCACCCTACTAGAGTGAAGAGCAACAATAATTCTTTTCCATAAACTGTTCAAATCCATTTTAAACATCTAACCCCACTTCGAAAGAAGCGAAATGTTGACGTTAAGAAGTTTATTAAGCCCAAGACCTCCCTTTTTCTTATGCCGAGCCACTCTATCCCAAGCTACCCATTGCATCTTTTTTTCTTCCAAGGAACCGCCCCAAAGGACTTTTTTTATCGTTGATTCTAGTTCGCCAATTACCGCCTTAGGAGCTTTATAAAGTGAGAAGTAGCACGTAGGTAAGCATTCCATAACAGATTTTATGATAACCACCCGACCCCCAATAGACAAGAGATGGGATTTCCAATTCGCCAATCGAGCCCGAAACGTCTCTATGACTGGGAAATCAAAGTGAAGATGAATTAATATATTTTTTATTTAGGTATTTTAGTTCTGTTTATTTTCTTATGTCTTGTCTAATTTAATTATCAATGTTCTTGTATTGGAGATTAGCCCCTCTCAAATCAGGCCACTTATCTTAATTTTATAATTAAGTAGCCTTAGATTTTCTAGTATCTATCATTTGGTTCCATTGCCGGGAAATCAAAGTGAAGATGAATTAGAAACCCAGAGATTACAGAGTTGCTATCGCTGCTCAACTACCAACCATTGGAACGCGACTAGATTCAATTTTGGTAACCGTGAAGAATGATGTTGAAGCAATCAAGAATCAAATGATCTTGCACACAAGTTTCGACCCGGATGATCCAGATCTCGAAGTCATTGAGAATCACCAGAAGTTTGAGTGGGTTGATTATCGGAGTCAATTGCCAAAAGATCAAGAAATCGAAGGCGATGAGGATGATGATTTCATTCCAAATGTTAATTCGCCTAAAGACGATGGTCCTACCCAGATTACACTTCATTATTCAACCAAAGGTGCTGAAGTTTTGGATCTAGATCATGTAAGGAAGGACCCACAAGTGGTAGGGAAGAAGACGGTTCCCAAGCTTCCCAAAGAAGCTGCAAATCAGAGAGATGGTAGTGAAGACGTGAAGGATAACCACCATGGTCCACCGAATGTCGTGGCCAGGCTCGACCTACAGGCTACAACCACAATCTGTTTGGGCTAACCTATTGGTTTATGAAGCGTGTCAACCTATAATTGAATGGTTCATCGCTTGGCACAACTATTGGGTATTCGACTTGAGGACAAGTCTATTCTCCGAGCAGGCTATATTGATACGATTCCAGTAAAAATCTAGTCAAAGTCAAACTCATGAGGAGAGTCAAAGGGCTGAATTTAGGGGCTGAAATTTTGGATTAGTAACTTATATATTTCTTATTTAAGTTTCAGTTCTATTTATTTTCTTTTTTGGGTAAAAGGGTATACCCCGGTGATTGTATTACTATAAACCAAAATAGAAAACAAGTAGATTGGCAGAGTACCAATCTAGTTCAATAATGTAACAGGCCACACTAAAGTAAACAAGCTATAAAAGCAGACAACGAACGAAAAACACCTAACTTCTATACATCACAGAAGAGTAACAAGCGAAAAAATTTAGGTGTTGTCAAAATCATTCAGCGATGATATCTTCCATATCTCCAAGAGTCTTGAAACCTGCTCATTTAAGTTGTACTTGAACGAGTGCAGCTTCCGCCGGACTGTTTCAACAATTAAATTTTCTAATATTTCCGTTGGTCGTAATTGATTATTAAAGAATCTAGCGTTCCGTTCCTGCCACACAAAATAAGCTATCGCAGCAACCACAAGTTTGCGAATCACCCATATTAGGCATTTAGATTTCGCATTAGGAATAATCCAAGCCATCACTTCATCCCATTTACCATCAATGTGAAGCATATCCATCTTTTTTCGGATTGAACACCAAATCTGGTTAGAATACAAGCACTCGAAAAAGAGGTGTTCATGAGTTTCCAGCCCTCTATTGCAAAGGAGACAGCACATCATACTTACCTTACCCGCAGCATTATTCCACAACTGGATTCGGTCCTGAGTAGCTAGCTTCCTCCTACAAATCAGCCAACAAAGGAACACATGTATAGGTATAGTGAATGAAGACCACACCATATTGTACCAGCTAATATGTTGACCAACCCTCCTAAGCGAGTTCCACGCAACTTTGGTTGAAAAAGGTTCATTAGAATCACCTTCTGTTTTCCACATAATAGTATCTTTTTTGTGCGGCCCTATTGTAACTGGCGCTAACTGAAAAAGAATAGGGAACAGGTCCCGCCAAGCATCCGGCCAACTCCATGTATTTTCTTGAATAACATCGGCCACTTTAGAGTATATAGACAACCCTTCTCGGTTCATTTGCCTCGGAGTAACATAAGAGCTTAGAAGGCAATGATCACTCCAGTTATCAAACCACAAGAAAGTGCTCCTTCCATCACCTATTTTGGACACAAAAAACTTGCGGACAATCGGCCTCAGTTGAAGCAACTTCCTCCAGCTCCAACATGTGTTATTCGGCATAGGGATATACCACAAACTTCTGTCTTGCAGATGATATGAATATACCCATTCCACCCACATCGATTTCCTTCGTGAAAGAATACTATTCATATGGAAAGCCATTAGAGCTTTATTAACATCCGCAATTCTCCGAATCCCCAATCCCCCTTCCTTCTTCAGAAGGCAAACAACATTCCATGATACTTTGGCTTTTCCTTTAACGAGATGAACTTGACACCATAGAAAACTCCTCAATTTTTACTCAAGTTGCTTAACAATACTTGCCGGTAAAACGAACACCGAGGCCCAATAAATATAGAAAGCTGATAGAACCGAGATAATCAGTTGCAGTCTACCCGCAAAGGATAGATATTTGGCTTTCCAATCCGTTATTCTATTCTCCATCTTTTCAACCAACACTTTACAATCAGAGTATAAAAGTCTAGAAGCAATAAGAGGGACGCCTAGGTACCTGATAGGTAGTGTGCCTTCCTCGAACGGCATGATAGAACGTATACTACTTTTAACTTGACTCGGGACATTACAGAAAAAAGTCGTACTCTTCGTAAGACTAGGAATCAAGCCAGACATCTCCTTAAACCCGTTTAGAGCATCCATAATAATCTTAACAGAATTTACATCCCCTCTTGAAAACAGGGAAAGATCATCGGCGAAACACAAATTCACAATTCTTTGCTTTTCACATTTTTTATGGAATCTAAAGGCCGATTCAATGGACGTTGCTAGTTGAAGCATAGAAGTTAAAACTTCCATGACCAATGTGAAAAGATATGGGGACATTGGATCCCCCTGAGGAAGGCCCCTCTTTCCTTTCAAATATCCAAAAATGTTACCATTCACACTAACTGAGAAGGACGAGGATGTGATACATTTCATAATCCATTCAACCATAATCGGATGAAAGCCATACCCCTTTAATATTTCACCAAGAAAGTCCCAATCCACTGTATCATACGCCTTTTGGATATCTACTTTGAAAGCACATCTTGGAGATCCGATATCCCGATGATAATTATGCATAAGCTCTTGAACTAGTAGAAAGTTGTCAGTTATTCTTCTACTCGGCACAAAAGCTGACTGATTCAAACTAACAACCTTATCAAGACCCTCCAAAATTCTATTGGATAGAATTTTAGTAATGCACTTATGCATAACATTACAGCACGAAATTGGGCGATAGTCGGTCACCCTACTAGGAGTCGGAATCTTAGGAATAAGATCAATAGTTGTATGATTCACCTCTAGGAGCATTCTTTTTGAAGTGAAAAAATCTTTTATGGTAGTGCAAACTTCATTTCCAACAATCGGCCAAGCCTTTTAAAAGAAAGCTGACGAATACCCATCCTGTCCCGGTGCTTTATTGTCATCAATAGAGAACATTGCCTACTTAATTTCAGCTATAGTAACTTCACGAACCATGTGCTCAGCCACCAAAGGGTCTAGCACGTTAGGAAATAAATCAGGAGTCAGAATCCGTGCTGTATTTCCTTTCTGACCAAGAAAAACGCTGAAGTGGTTCACAAATGCTGTAGGAACATCATTCCCCTCATACAAGTTTCCATCAGCATCTTCGATAATATCCACACGGCTTCTATTGTTTCGACATTTTATTGAATTATGAAAGTAAGCTGAGTTAGCGTCACCCACCTCCAGCCACTCCACCTTCGCTTTCTGTTTCAAGAACCTTTCTTCGTCCAGAAGGGCTTCTTGATAAGAAGCCAGTAAGTCTGACTCCCTTTGTCTCGCGTTCTCGTCCGTTGGGTTTTGATCAACTTTTGCTTGAACTTCATCCAAAGCTTCACGAATAGATTTAACTTTATTATGAAGGTTGCCTTGTTTGTAGAGAAAACTGCGAATAAGATGTTTAAGAGCTCTCAATTTTTTCACCACTCTAAACATAGGAACACCATCAATATGCTTCATCCATTCAGATTTAACAATCTCTCCAAACTCCTTTTTATAAGCTGAGAAATTCGGGAATTTAAAAGGTTTTGGTTTAGTAATTTTTGTACCCGGAATCTTAAGCAGGCAAGGAGTGTGATCCGAGATCCTATACGGATGGAAAACATCACAAGAGCTTGGAAACTCATCCGTAAAATGCACGTTTGCCATAACACGATCAATTTTTTTCAAAATTCCAATTCCCTTTTTTGGCTTTTGGTTCCAAGTAAAGTGAAAACCCGAACTATTCACATCAAAAACTTCAAGATTCTGAACACACTCTTTGAAATCTCGCATTCTTGTTGTAATTTTAGAAGTTCCCATGGCCACATCCTCAAGATACAAAGATGAGTTAAAATCACCCATAATAACCCACGGTTTATTCTGGACAAAAAGTTTGTGCATACAAAGGCTTTCCCATAGCTTTCGACGTTCCATGTAGTAATTATCCACATAAACAAAAGAACATAACATAGCTTTATTGACATCCTTGAAAACAAGTTGAGCATGCATAACTTGCGGAGTAATGGATAAGACCATGACATTTACATAATCAGTATTCCAACCCAAGAGAATACGCGTGCCCTTTGAACAAATACTACCATTAGAAGACCAATTCCAAGAGCGACAAATCCTTTTACACACACCCAAAAGATTTGACACATGAACATGAGATTCCAAAATAGCACACGCCTGAATATTGTTAGTATTGATGACACTATGAACCTCTCTTTGTTTCAGGGGTCGGTTCATCCTCCAAAACAGCCTCATTCGAGTCAAGACACCCAAAAGAATTCCCAAGCTTTATGCTATTCGTATGAACTGTATCCTCCCGTGGAATAGGTTTAGTCCGAATGTTACCCTGCGTATGAGCTGAACTAGAAGTGCTAGGCCGAGAATTTGGCTCCTTAATAACCAGATTGCCTTGTTTTTTAATAGGCATGTATTCAAACTTAGGCTTTTCCTTGATTACAACCCCTTTTTTTGCGGCTTTTTTCTTGTTTACATCCATGAACCCATCACCATCAATTTGTTCCTTTCCCTTCCGTCTATCTTGATTATCAATCTTAACCTCTTTAGGGCAGTTCTCCTTAGTATGACCAAAGACACAGCATGTAGGCCATCTCGGCGGAGACCATTCATATTCCACTTTGACCACACTCAACAAGAAACCCCTACCTTCAACATTCGGAATAGCCACTGAGACTGACTCCTCTAGATTCTTTTCAGCATCCAATTCAATCACCGCTCGAGCATAACTATTGCGGCCCCAATACTCCAAACACATATTAGAAGTTTCATTATCCAAGAATTTCGGGGACCCAACCTTAGAGGCTATCAAGCTTAATCCGTCCTCCGTGTAAGCCGCCAACGGAACATCATGCATTTTCACCCATACCGGTACCTTTTTAAATTCTTCCTTTTTAATCTCTGTCTCAGAGGACCATGGCTTAAGGAATATTGGAATATTACGAATAAGCCATGGCCCATCATGCAACACCTGATCCATACCTTCCCTTGTATCAAATTTGAAGAAGAAAAAACCTTTGGCATTCATCATACTCTTTTGCAGGCCATACTTTTTCCATCGGTTTTTTACGAAATACTCCACCACTAGAAAGGCTAGTCTTTTTCCCAGAAAATATCCAAAGAGGACATTACTACACTTTTCTTGAACCTTCTTAACCGATTCCAAAGGAATTGTAACATCCGCACTACCATGGTTTTCATTATTCGTGAGGAAACGGAAATTTACTTTACTCGGTTTAGCTCCACCTTTTAGTTTTTCAGCAAAAGTAGTAGTGAAAAGATCATTCTTTTTCTTGGTTACCTATCTTGTTATCCATCGCACTTATGTTACCCCCCTCTAACTTTGAGTTTACTGCATTATGGTTTGCATGAAACAAGTTCATACCCCCCCCCCTCATATTCCAACCCCACAGGTTTCGAAATAGCAGCTAAGCCATCAATTACCGACGTGCTATTAGTAGCATAGATTCCCCTCCTAGGCATAAGAGGATTACCTTCAATGTTAGTGACTCGTAACCCAATCCCGCAAACAGGAGCCGTACCCGGAGTTACTTCAGAATCATCAACCACCGTCTCTGTACGTACGTTTTGTAGATTATCCAGTTTGGGGTAATCATCCCCACCAGGATCTGCACCTCTCTCCATCAGTATAACGAAACACGAACCATGCAAAGGAAAACAACGTGAAACCAAATCAGACCAACAATCGTCGCACAAGAACAAAAACTTAAAAAACCCTAATACTTAAAACCCTAGGATCAATCTTCAATCCCTAACTGATTAAACTGGCGTATCAATCTAGCTAAATTAATCTCAGTTAACCGCAATCAATAACAACCAATTTAATAAATCAGGATTTCATATTGATTTCTAAGGCGGCGATTGAAGAAAAACAAAACAAGAACCCTAGTTTCAAATCGATCACTATTGCTAACTAGTTCGTACTAGATGTTTGATAAATCAAACCTCTAATAACAGACTGTTATACAAAAGATCACAAAGAAAAAGCTAGGGTTTCATGAGGAACAGAAATCGCCTAAGGTCGAGATCAAATGGGGGGACTACAGGTTTATTTCATGCTTCTATTTATTTTCTTATGTCTTGTCTAATGTAATTATCAATGTTCTTGTATTGGAGATTAGCCCCTCTCGAATCGGGCCACTTATCTTAATTTTATAATTAAGCAGCTTTTGATTTTCTAGTATCTATTAATATCACTCATGAAACTGTGTCAATCAGACATGCAAAAAGTTTTGCAATTTCTAACACAAAAAATGTGTATTATTTGGCCACTGCAAATTATTTAAATTCTTAAAGTATGTGGTTCTTTTTAAGCTGAACTCATCCTCATCAGTGAGATGAAATCACATGATCACGAAATCCGACTTAATCAACAACTTCGATAAGCGTTGTCTCATAGTCATCAGGAGCCACAAACCCATGTAGATTAATCACCGTTGCAGCTACATTTGCCAGTCCGCCATTTGGTACATCCTTGCGGTATTTCACACCTCCTGCTAATCCGGGGCCTCCAATTGCAACAGGCACCTAATTCAACACCATTCCATTATTAGACTGATTATCGTTATATCTCCAATAGGTCAAATGAGTTAAAGCTAAAGTATTGCCAATCAAACACATCCAAAATGTTGAAAGATAAACACGTTTTTAATTTTTTTTACTAGCAATTGGGAGCGATAAATGGCTTAATTACCGGTTGAAGAGTGTGAGAAGTTTGGATCTGAACTTTGCCATCCTTGCCAACAAGAGGCTCCCCCTTCTTGTCTCTCTTCACCATGTCTTCTGCATTACCATGATCTGCGGTCACCACATATATTCCACCAACTTCTGCTATAGCATCAAGGATCATCTGTCACCAAAGTTTTTATTACTTTTTTGTAACCAAATAAACGATATGAGCCATGAATATATATTTTATATTACATAACACAATCAAGTTGGTGGCTCAACTGGTTTCAAATGCCAAAATTGGGGAAGTAAAACAAAATTGTTTTGACCCGCTACCCGGATTACTGGTTCAAGCGCCCAGCCAGTCTGAAAAGGAACGTTTAAAAGTACCGAACCAGTCCAGGGTCCGTCTTCTCGTCCAGTTACAATAAATAATGATCAAAAGTCAACACAGTCAAAAGCTACGAACATGTCGACTACCATGTGAACATTTTTGCTAGTTACTCGTTAGATTACGATATATGTTTTTTTTCTCTAAATTGGTTACCTTTAACATGATTACAAGAATTGGAATTTTAGCTAAAGAACAACTCATAAAATAACTGCCTATGTTAATTACCTTAACAGCCTGATCAGCAGCCTTGCAGGCCACAACAGTAGCCTCAATGTCACCAGTATGCCCAACCATGTCACCATTTGGTATATTCACTCTTACCTACAACCATATCAAAACGCGATACTAGAAATTAGAGATGGAAATTTGACTAATTAACTTATGCAACAGACAATTCAGTTAATCTCTCTTAACGGACTTAACAATAAAATCATAATAGTGTCTTAAAAGGTTCAAACGGGTCAAACATGCTGAAAGTCATCCAACTCCAAAGTGTATTTCAAATGAATAAAACCTCATTATTATACACACAATTTTTTTTCTAACTATTGTAATAATATAACTTCTTGCAATCATATTTGAAACGCTAGCTATTTATTAAATAACAAAATTTTGGATAGTAGGTGTTTCAACTTTTAAGTCAACCCAACCCATGGATAGTTTACCTGGTCATAATTGCGACTGAGAATGGCGTCTCGGGCCTTCTCACCAATCTCCAAAGCCTTCATCTTCGGTTGGACATTAAATGTTATTCCACTATCGCTTGGAATTTCCACATATTTCTCTAACTCCGAATTAAAATATCCCGAACGGTTCCCATTCCAGAAAAATGTAACATGGCCAAATTTGACTGTTTCACTGTTAAACAAGGAAACAGAAGCCAGCTCTAAAATTCTTATGATCAAATGAGAATGACAGATTTTGTACAGTAAAATAAACATATTTCTTCTAAAATCCATTGTCACACATTTCCATAGTTTTTACGAGTAATTTCTAGTTCTACACACTTATAAGTGTGAACTTTCATTTGCATTTACTGGTTTACAAATGTTAAAAAGATTATTCTTTCAACATACTTATAATTGTAGATTTTTTATAATATCATTACAAGTGGTCAAGTGTGACAAAACACTATTTTTTTCTACACATCTGCATAGATTAAGAACTTTTTTTTTGTCTGCAAGAATATGTAAATAAACATGGGTCAAGTTATTCTACAAAGGCTTCTAATTGTAAGAAGTGTAAGAAAGATTTATAGAGTGACAAGTGTCCAATAACCTAAAACTAAACCCACTACATCACCACCAAAAACCTAAACACCCACCTCTACCCCACCACCACCACCACCCAAAAACCTAAACCCCCCCCCACCCCACCCAAAAACCTAACCCCCCCCCCCCCCCCCACCCCCCACAAAAAAAACAAAAAAAAACTATACCTCACCAAAAAAACCCCCAAAAAACCTAACCCCCCCCCCCCCCCCACCCCCCAAAAACCTAAAAAAAAACCTAACCACCCCCCAAAAACCTAAAAAAACCTAACCCCCCCCCCCCCCCCCCCACCCCCAAAAACCTAAAAAAAAATATAAAAAAAACTAAACACCCACCCCCACCCCCCACCACCACCCAAAAACCTAAACCCCCACCCCCCACCCCCTCGGCAAAAAAAAATAAAAAAATAAAATAATTTTTTTTTTTTTTTTTTTTTTTGGTGGGTGATGTGGGGGTGGGGGGGTGGGGGTGGCGGTTTTTGGTGGTGGTGGATGTTTAAGTTTTTTTTTTTTTTAGTGGGTTTTTTTGTGTAGTGGGTTTTTTTAGGTTATTGGACACTTGTCACTCTATAAATCCTTATTACACTTCTTACAATTAGGATCCTTTGTATTTGATCCTAATCCAAATAAACATATAATCTAACCTGCAAGCAAAGGTGCGGACACCGTTATTAACTAGATATTCACCAGAAGTCCTCTCTATCAGTGGAGGAGAGACAAGGTAATGATTTGGAAGCTTCAACTCCCCATCATACTGCAGCATTCCCGCAAAGCGGATTTTGGGGAACCTCACTCTATCAAATTTATCAAACTTCTCGTACTCGAGAGCTTGTGCAAGCATTGTCATACGATCAGCTCTGAAGTTGACCGTGACAACAGCATCACCGTCGTTTATGGGACCAACAGGCTTCCCGCTTTCGTCAACAATCACGAATGGTGGTAAGTATTGGTCATTAGCATTAAGAGCTTCCCTCAGCTTCTTGATGGCCTCAACTACACTTGTGAATTTGTGTGGGGCTTCACCGAGTACCTGTGCGTCCCAACCGCGTTTCACAACTTCCCAGTCGTTCTGCAAATGTAACAGCAAGAGTTGAAATTCTTCACATTAAGTATGGGTGACAGTTTATGTCTTTATGACACGACCTGTTAGCAAAATGACTCCACATGAAGTTAAACGGGCTAGTGTTTGAGGTAAAGGGTCCAGGTCATTAACGGGTTGATGCAATTAAAGACGTGTTTAAACAGGTCAACCCGTTTACGACACCTATAACACGTTTAATTTATGGTGTTAAATAGGTTAATTAGTCGACACGGCATGCTAATGACCCATTTTATCAAAACGTTATTTCTAATCGTGTTAATGGTGTTAACCGTGTTAATCGTGTCTTGTTATTTCTAATCGTGTTAAAGGTGTCGTGTCATTCATGTTATTGAGCAACTTACATTTAATCGTGTAAAACGTATCATATTCTTTCATGGGTCAAGTTATTCTACAAAGGCTCCTAATTGTAAGAAGTGTAAGAAGGATTTATAGAGTGACAAGTGTCCAATAACCTAAAATTAAACCAACTACATCACCACCCAAAACCTAAACACCCACCACCACCCAAAAACCTAACCCCCCAAAAACCTAAAAAAAATCTAAAAAAAACTAAACACTCACCACCACCCAAAAACCTAACCCCCCATAAACATGTAAAACTTATAAACAATTGCGCACAGACATTTCTCCACACATGTAAAATTTACCTCATAACGATCCATGGTGACATACATGCGGCCTCCACCCGAAGCAACCTGCGCATCAATGCCTTTACCACGTAGCTCAGCAAGATCCTTTTCAAGTGTTTCTGCAAAGCCGACACTTGACCCATCCACAACATCACGGCCATCAGTAAGTACATGAACACGTATCCTCTTGGCACCGCGTTCACTAGCACCTTTGAGCAGCAACTGCAGACCAATAAGTTAGACATACGATGGTTATCAATAAAAAGTAGATAGATACTTGTTGGTCTGGTTATATGTTGAAAGCTACGCACCTGTAACTGGTCAAGGCGCGAGTGCACGCCCCCATCACTCATCAATCCAATAAGGTGCAAGGTGTTATTTGCGAAAGATTCTTTGATGTAATTGAAACCTTCGTCTTCGTAAATTTTTCCAGTGGCAAGAGCATTATCAACAAGTTTTGCACTAGTTGAACAAGTATAATCTTGTTAGTAAACATAATCAACAATCAAGGATCATTATTATAACAACTTAAGAACCCTTATGTCGTTTATAACAACAAGAATTTTACCAGTAATATAATACCGAACATCAAATTATCAAAAATCAATGATGAAAAATAAAAGGGGATTAGAGAAATCACCCTTGAGCAAAAATTCGTCCGGCACCAAGAGCATTATGCCCGACTTCACTGTTCCCCATGTCATCGTCAGTGGGAAGCCCGACGGCCTTACCATGAGCCTTCACCAATCTCCACCGATCAGGGGCGCTCTGTAGACAACATATACCAAATTATTTTACTTTCAATGCCAAGGGCAGTCCAACACACATAATCATCATAGATATAAACATTCTGTGAGCGAAATCAAGCGTATATCAAATGTAAATCTATAAAGATTATGCCAGTGTGATTGCTCTAGGCAACGAAAGTAAACGATTGTGAGTGTCATTGGTTACGCCGCATGTGTGAATTATTATCCACTAACTAGTCATAGTTTGGATTATAAAAATTCAAGTTTCCTTTTTCTAATACATAATATTATGATTTTAAATCAATACTTTCGTGTGAATAAACAAAAAATCAAAACAATCGATTTTCTAAATTCAGATGTGATCATTATGAAATAATATCAAATGAATTAAGAAAGATGACGAGTGATCATGGAATGCGATATCGACAAATCAATCAATCAACATGAGATAGAGGGTAGAGTGTACGTTTTTTAAAGAATCCATCATTGGTGTCTCGGCAACATGGATGCAATTATATTTGTCCGGTGAAGCTTCACCCCAACCGTCCAAGACGACGACGGCGATGATCTTTCCTTTCGGTAGTTTCGGGTGATCGGCCAGTTTCCATGTCGTTCCGGAGGTTGCCATTGTTGCTTTTGGTTTGAATGTTTGTGTTTCCAAATGAGAAACAGAAGAAGTTCATGATCACGAGTATTTTATAGTGCTTAGAAACTCCCTAAAGTGTGGAATGTTGTTTAAAAGCGGTCCTTGGTTATGTTTGGCAAAGTGGGTATAAAATAGCTTGATTAAAAGTTATGCATTGAGAATTTTTATTTATACATAAAATGGTAAAACTTTTTTTAACTTTCATGTTTTAAAATTTGGTCATAGTTCTATTTTTTTTATAAATGATCCACAACTATTTTGTAATTTAACGTTTAGCCACAATTTTTTTATTTTTTTTATTTGATTTTTTTTTAAAGTTGAATATATAGTTATGTTAAACATTGACATCGGTACGAGTACCGATATTCGTTTTTATAGCTTTCAATTGATATAAAACTCGTGTCGCTATCTTTTTATAGCTTTCAATCGATGTTAAACACGTGTCGATATCCTTTTGGGCATATCACTACTTTATCCATTTTTATAGTTTTCTATCAATGCTAAAAATGTGTTGATATCTTTTTGGCATATCATGACTTTATTTCTTTGGTTTTTTCTTGTGTTATCATAACTGAACCGATGTCCGAATTCCCGCCGCATCACGCGGGGGAATTCGACTAGTTAATGTACATTCAATCATTCATATACTTAATACTCTCAAGTGGTTTTTTTTTTAACTTTAGATTTGTCATATAAGCAATTAAGTTATGCTTAAAGCACAATTTAGTATTTGATCAGATTACATAATTTTTCATCCTTGTGGTATGTTTAAATATACTGTTTGGATCCCAAAATATTAAGGTGCCACATGTATGAACCATTATCTTCATCGGTGGTTGTCGGTATATGTGAACGCGACAATAGAATGTTATCTACTCACCACCTACTTCGAGCCTTGATTGATTTAACCAGGAAAAGAGGAATTCTTCTTTGTTGGTTTAGCCGAAGAATGTGACATAATGGTGTAACTACAGTGTAATGTTGACGGATCATATATGTCACAAGATGAATTTGATTATAAGGTAAATCGTGAGAATTTCATGATGAATGATTAAATAGTTGGGGAATGTGGGATGAGCTGAATGTGAAAATAAATGAATTAAATAACAATGCTAACACTCAAAACAATCTTTTATATTTTATCATCTATTGAGTATCGTACACTAGTTGGATTCTCTCGCGATACATATGTGGCGGATATTCGTTCAGTATTGATTCGTTTCGTTACGGTACCTACATGATATCGACTTTCGATATAGCAACCGAAAGAGAAAATCCCAATAAATAAAGTCGTGATATGCTCAAGAGGCTATCGACATGTGTTTTATATCGATCGAACATGAAAGGAGTAGTATGTTATTTAAGTGCATCGTTTTTATTTCAATAAAAACTAATAATATTTTCCATAAACATTATTTTCTAATTCATAAAATTATCTCTCTAATTGATGATGGCAAAAAATGTTTCTTTTACTTACAAAAGTATGTTATTTATCTTCTTTTATTCAAGATAGATTTTTGAAAAGTTTTCGATACTAATGGCATGTTACTTCTACTTGACGTCTCATTTTTCTTTCTATTTTCTGGCTCGTGTGTGTTTTATATGTGTAAATTACGATTCATATTGTCATTACATATTAGGGTGTTAGGAGTGGTGTTCGGCAAACCCACTTTGCCACTTCGGTAAAGTGTGGCAAACCAATGCCAACACCTTTGCCGCGTGGGTGTTTGACGAAATGGGGGGAGATTCGGGGGGTGCATGCCGACGCGGGGAAGGGAGGAAGGAGAGAGAGAGGGGGTGTGGGGTGGGGTCCATTCCAATCTCAACCAATCACATTTTTTTCCTTTTTTTTATTTAAAAAGTTTACCACTTCACCAAATGTCTAAACCATTGCCAACACTTTTCACCAAAGTTTAAACACTTTTTACTGATTGACGTGGCGCACTCTGATTGGTCGATTTTTTAGTTTGCCACTTTCAAGTGTTTAACCACTCCTAACACCCGTAAAAGATTATTATCTATTGGATAAGTTATTAAGTTGCATGAGCTATACAAGTGAATGTCACTGATGGTTATTCAAACATCAATGATGGCTATTGGTTAGTGAAATATATGCATGTTTGCAATGGCAGACCTATGGCTTGGTCACGGGGTCGAGCGCATCCAATGGGTTTTTTGTTGTAGTCTTATATATAATAAAATCCTGAATGACCCAATGAAAATGTGACACCGGCTTCCATAAAAATTTTAAGAGTTAATTACACAGATGGACTCTGTGATTTATAGTGAGTTTCACCTCTGGGTACTAACTTTTTTTTAACAGGTTAGGTTTTATTGTTTCAATTTTGTAACACCTTTGGGTACTAACACCAAAATTATCAATATAATGACTAAAATACTCTTCATTCTTTTTAATTTTATCAATGTAACACATTTGGGTACTAACACCTAATGTTATTTAAGTTTAAATCAATTGTACAAAATCAATTTTTTTTATTTTCATCTTTTTATTATATCTCTTAATTAACATAAAATCTATTTATTTTTTATTTTTTTATAAGTAAATATTTATATATAATTGTTTAAGAAATGATAAATAATTTAGCACGATAGAAGTTGCTCAAAATCTTAAATAATTAAAAATTCAATAGGTATAGTAATAGTTGGTAATGTGCAAATAAATTATTAATATTAAGATATTAGGTTAAAACTCCGTGTATTACACGTGTTTAATGTATAAAACTTAGTTTTAATTTTTGTAATTTTAAATATATGGGATTAAATAATATAAAACCAATAACAATAATAATAAAAGATTGTATCTCATCGGAACTAAAGTGTTTTCTAAGCACATAGATACACAAATAACAATAATAACTCACAAAATAAAGGATCACACAAAGAGGAAGTTTTTAAAAATTTACCCTTTCTAATATTATATACAACCCCACCCACACACTTTATGTTTATATATAAGATTCATGGAGTATTTAAAATGCATTATGAAACAATAATATATGAACCCAAAGATTGTTATACTTGATCATCCTACATTTTCTTTGAACAAAGCGAAGCTGCAAACCGAAACAATCGTTCTTCGAGTTAACAAACCGACACCGGCAATGGAGTTGTCGTTCTTCGATTAGTATGTTGGGTTTGTGTACGTGCCAGAAAGAGCGAGGGGGAAACTGAAGGCAGAGAAGGGGAGATAGTAGGAGGTTTAGGAATGACATCAGTGTAGAGGAGGGTTTTTGTTGGAGAGGCGTGGGTTAAAGTCAGATTAGAATACCTGGTGGAGATGGTGTAACTCAACCCCGTGTACCAAAACCACCCACCTAATCCAATCATCACCAACAGCCAAGGGCGGACCTACCCACATTTGTGGGTGGGCGGGCGCACCCCTTGAAAAAAAATAGTGTTAATTTTCACCGAAAATCCCGACCGCACTCCTTGAAAATTTTCACCCACACCCCTTGAAAATTTTCAACCACCCCCATTAGAAAAAAAAAATTGATGAATTTATAAAAAATTTAAAACATTGGTTATTATTAATATATAAGTATATAATACAATTTATATAATTTATTCTTTAACCATTTAATTACTTAACCCAATCTACAATCTATTTTTATTAACCTAACTATCCAAGCCCAAACCCAACCCAAAGATTTTGAACTAAATAAAATAACCCAAACCAACCCACCCATTCGGCTTCCAAAATCCAAATCCCACCCCAAAAAAAGACGCTCAGCAACAGCAGAAGCGACTCACAACCGGACAAGTTTTTTGGCCGGAAAATTCAAAATTCCCACTGTTCCGACCATAACTACACCGGAATTCCAACTTAGAATGAGTATCCTTTCTTTATTGATTTTTTTTGTTGTTGTTTTATGTGGTGATTAGGAGAAGATATAGATGATGTATAAGGATTTGATCTTTTTATGTTTTTTGATGGTTGTTCACTTGTGCTAGACTTGTAGTTAATGATTTTGTTGATAACAAATCAACCTTTAAAAATAGGGCTTCAATGTTTAATGATTAAAACTGGAAAATATGGATATGGTTGAACATGATTGTTTATTTTGTTTAAGTATTTAGTGTTGTTTTATGAACTTATGGAGCGGTTTATATGTGATAGGAACTATGAGGGTGAAAATTTCCAAGGGGTTTTAGATAGATATGTGAATGGAACCATAAGCAATTTATATGTGATAGGAACTATGAGTGATTTATATAGAGAAAGACATGCTTAAGAAAGTATTTCTAGATGATGTTTTGGATAGATTTCCAAAAATGAAAACCTGTAGAGCACAATTTTAAATATATTTGTAATGATGTTTGACATGTTTTTTTATGATTATATAAATTTTAGTTTGATTTTCTTTTGTTTTACATGACCCATATAAATTTTAGTTTAATGTTCTTTTGTTTTACATGATCTGACCCGACCCGATCCGAATATGAACCGATTCTTTTATATAGTTAGGGGCCTAAAATCGTTAAAAATATTCCTCACCCCCATGAAAAGTATCTTTGGTCCGTCACTTCCAACAACCACTCAAACCCACCAATCACACCATGAAATCACTGTTCATTCACTTCACTTGTTATCAGATATGGCGGAGGAGTCTTCTGACCATTTATTTTCTTCTTGTACAGTGGCGACAATAGTTTGGTAGAAAATTTCAGTATGGTGTAATTTACCTCCTTCGTTTCTCTTCTCGATTGCGGATATTTGGAATATGCATAAGGTAATATCTGGTAATCAGGTTAGAAGCAAACTGGTCCAATGTTGTGACACCCTGACTTTTGCGGAAGCGTGGTTATTGGTGTGACTTCTTAATACCATAGCATTCAATCATAACAGTGCTATATGATAAAACCAAAAGATATTCATCCATAAATTTAAGTTTGAAAATACCACATCATACTTGTTTGAAACATCGACACCAAATTTAAGTTACAAACCATAATATGTTTTAATGAGTTCATGAAGACTCGACAACTTAACTTAAACCAACCCGAGCTTAGGACCATGTATCTCGTCCAGGAGTAAGATACATCTCCTAAACCCTACGACCTCGGATGGCATCTCTTATTTATAACGCAGCTTGAAACACATGCATACACCTGCCAGATCCACTTAGTTCCCTGAAATACATGTAGTTTAAAAACATCAACAAAAGTTGAGCAAGTTCATGTGTATGTGTATGAATAAACCTTTAAAGTGTGTCTGTATGTATGTATGTCCCTGGTATGTAGCAATAAGGAAAAACAGATCACCAATGGGTTGCAAAGCCAATGGTATGTGTGAAATGGTGCGGGAAAACTCAAACCTAGCAAATTTGTACCAGGCCTCCGGCTGGAAGACATAATCACCACTATGGGCCACCCTGGTCCCCATGGGTGTGGGCTCGCTACACCCAAATAGATCTATCACTCATGTCCCTCAGTCCTACGACGAGGATTAATGGCCTTAAGTGTTATACCCACCCTTCACATGATCTAGCAGTAACCCACCTTAGCGAACCATACCATGTATAAACCGTTTGTAATAATTGTAACATGTATTTCACCCCCGAAGTATAAAACTGAAAACAGTTAAAAGAAAGGGGAGACATGAACTCACTGTAATGCGTCTTCAGTACTGGCAACTCAAATCTCCCCAGCAATCACGACTACCTACAGTGTACTAACGTCTATTAGACGAACGGGCCGTGCCTTGGCTTAGAGTTTAACGTTTTTGAGTTGCGTTTCTTATGTTCCCAATATTATTCCAAGTTATAATTACTTGTTAAAATAATAATTATTTTAACTTTAAATTAAATTTCATTTTGGAATAATTTGTTAAATAATATTTTGTACAATACTTCTCAAGTATTTATTTTCGTATTTCCTTCCCAAGGATGGGGGTATTTCATACATGTATTTTTGTATTTGTAAGCCCAAAATAATATATTTTCGAGTCCCACTTTAGAAAATATATATAACATATTTTGTCCAAAAATAATGTATTTCAAGAAAATATATATTTTTCCCAAAAATCATATATCTTCTAAATATACTAAGAAAATATATTTTTACTTCCAAAAATAATATATTTTCTCCTTGTCAAAAATATGATACAACTTTGTAATATTTACAAAAATCATATATTCATTTCTTGTATCCAAAATAATATTTACCAAAAATATATTTGTAACGGTATTTTCCGGAATATTTTGTAAGTTACGTTCTTGTTTGATTTCACAATATTAAGTGTGTAACTTATATATTTATTCCTTGATATTCTTGTTATTATTTTGGATTGTAAATTCTTGGTATTTTGATTAAGTTATATTATTTTACCCTAAAATAATATAACTTCTACACAAAGTATACAAATAATCACACACAATGTGTCTTTAATGTAAATACATATTCTAAACACATATTTATCCATTTTTATTTATAAAAACCAACCTCCAATACTTGTATTTTTGTAACAAATTCTATGGCAAAGTTTATATTGAAAACCATAGTTAAATACACTTGTAAACACTTGTTAGAAAATATTTTTCTAAGTGTTTAGATTTTTAGAAAATTTTGCCATAGTTTCCCCTAAAAATGGAGGTGTCCATGCTATCAAAGCATATCATTTTCTTTTCAAAAATCATCACAACAATCAACAATCAATCCCTAAACAACTTACACTTACCAAGTGCAAAAACTATTCAATTTACATAATAACATGAACTTGATCCTTCATAAAAACTTGTAGTAACTTGGTGGTGTATTTAGTAGGTCTAGTAATCCTTTAAAGTGTGTTTATTTCTTTAAAAATCTCATTCTTAAAAAATTTAGGTGTTTACAACTTGTAAACATATTTTACAAAAATGTTTCTTTGTGAGATCTTCTTGTTTCATGAGTGTTTATACACTTGTTTTACCACTAAAAATAGTGTATATTTAAGTAAAAACCAAGATCTTCTAAGAATCACATTTTAAACTTGGTTCTTTTGGAAAACCATTCATAAATCTTAGATTCATAAGATTACTAGCTTACTTTGTTTATTATTTTTCAAGAAATCATCTTTTTATTCAAGTTCATGCTTATATATGAGGATGATCTTCTTGTGTTAACACATAATCATCCTCTAACTTGCTAGATCATGTGTTTAATCACAATCTAGCAAGCTCCTTATAATGATCAACATCATAATCTCAAGTAAACAACAACAAGTATCATACATATACTAAACCACACTATTTCATCAAGATTTCATCATACATAAGCTTTATGTTCATGATTCATGTTCATGTCTTTTAGTGTTCTTGTGATTTACAACATAATACATCTTTTAACCGATTAAAATAGAAGTAACAAAGGGTTACAAAGGTCTTACTACTAGCTCTATGGCTAGGGATGAACTCTTGAAAATGAAGGTGATAAAGATGGTGGATAAAAGCAAGCAATAGAGGTCCTTCAAGTTCCACAAGCTTCACACTTCGTTAGACACCTTGTGAATACTTGAGATTGGATGAATGAAGTTGGAGGATGATGGTGGTGCTTGTGGTTGTCTTCGGCCGAGAACAAAAAGGAGAGGGAGAGGAAGAAGTGTGGTGGAAGTGGTGAGATGAAGTGTAGATGGTGATCTAGTGGGTTGTTCTTATAACCTCCAACATTTGTTTATCCAATGGTTTTCATGTTCTTTAAGTACTAAACACAATCTATTAAACAATTCAAACAAAATCCCACTAATAGACATGTGGGCCGATTTCTAGCATGAGGGGGAGGGGGTCTAATTGTAAATTTGAACTAATTAGTTACCTTATAATCCATATCCAAGTATATAGTTAAGTTGGTTGGTTACTAGATATTTTAGTGAGTGTTAGGGTGTTCAATAATAAAACAGTGCTTCTAGCATAATTTTGGTGTTTCGAGTAGCGCCCGGTTGTTTGGTTAGATACCGGTTCGTTAAAGTGTCAAGCTATTCTGGTTAGTGATCTTTAAGTACTCTTTTGTGACACTTTTGATTCCCGGCACTTAGGAAAGCATTCAGGACCATTTTGCCATATTTTTGCATGTAACAAGTTTGTTAAATTGCTGAATTTAAGCTGAAATATGCAGAATTCTGCACTTTATGTGGGTTTTAGGCACTCTCTGGCACTTTTAACTACCACCTAGTAAAGCATTTTTGTGGTCCTTACTTCCCTACACACTATACTAGTGTAGTACTTGGTTTCTGGCTCATACTGGGTCTCAAAACATTGTCTGCCTATGTACTGAACCCCGTCAGCATATTTCTGTTTTATCTGTTAACTGTGCTAACTGTGCTTTGTGCATCATGTACATCAATATGGTTTGTATGTGATAATGATGTGACATTATGTAATATGTGATGCACATGTAAGTATGATGCAGTAATCAGAAAGCAGTTAAAGTCATTAATTGTAATTCAGCACAGTCATTAAGCACTAATCATAGTTAATTAATCGTACGGATACCTGGATTTATGAGGGTTGTTACATTCTCCCCCTGTTAAGAAAATTTCGTCCCGAAATTTAAGTTCTGCAACTAGCTGCAGGGGTCTTGGGGAACAAATGTGGATATTTTGCTTTAATGCGATCCTCACGCTCCCAAGTGAACTCTGGGCCGTGTCGCGCGTTCCAACGAACCTTGACGAGTTTAACACTACTCCTGCGAGTCTTGTTAACCTTCCAATCAGTAACCTCAACAGGTTCTTCAGTAAAGTGGAGTGTGTTGTCAATGTGAACTTCGTCGGCAGGAATGACAACTGTTTCTTGAGTTGGACTCTTTTTCAGATTAGATACATGAAATGTATCATGAACGCCATTCAATTTTGCGGGTAGATCCAACTTGTAAGCTACAAGACCAATCCTTTCCAGGATTTTGAACGGTCCAATGTATCGCGGGTTCAACTTCCCACGCTTCCCAAAGCGTGCTTCACCCTTCCAGGGTGAGACCTTTAACAAAACCATATCTCCTACCTCAAACTCCAGAGGTTTCCTCCTTTGGTCCGTGTAACTCTTTTGTCGATCACGAGCCACTTTTATGCGCTCTCGGATCTGTATAATCTTGTCTGTTGTCTCTTGAACCAATTCAGGACCAACAAGCTGTCTATCACCCGCGTCTGCCCAGCACAACGGTGATCGACACTTGCGTCCATAGAGAGCCTCAAGTGGTGCAGCTTGGATACTTGCATGGTAGCTGTTGTTGTACGAGAATTCTACCAAGGGTAAGTGAGTGTCCCAACTACCACCCAAATCCATCACGCAAGCTCGTAACATATCTTCCAATGTTTGAATTGTTCGTTTGCTCTGGACATCAGTCTACGGATGGAATGCAGTACTCAGATTCAAATGAGAACCAAAGGCTTCTTGGAAGGACTGCCAAATCCTTGATACAAACCTTCCGTCTCTATCAGAGATAATCGAGAGAGGCACTCCATGTCGTGCAACTATCTCTCTCGGGTATAGCTCAGCAAGCTTGCTAGTGTTGTCTTTCTCCTTGATGGGCAAAAAGTGTGCAGATTTGGTCAGATGGTCCACAATTACCCAAATCATATCGTGACCTCTGGGTGTCCTTGGCAATTTTGTTATAAAGTCCATTGAAATCTGCTCCCATTTCCACATGGGTATTTCAGGTTGTTGCAGAAGACCTGAAGGCTTCTGATATTCGGCCTTTACCTTGGCACAAGTTAAGCATTTGCCAACATATGTTGCAACATCGCCTTTCAATCTCGGCCACCAATAAAAATCCTTTAAATCCTGGTACATTTTGTCAGATCCTGGATGGATCGAGTACCGTGACTTGTGAGCTTCATCAAAAATAACGTCTCTCAAACCACCAAAGAGAGGAACCCAAATTCGTTTCATGAAGCACAACATTCCTTCATCATTGGGTACTAACTGTTTCTCCATCCCACGGAGATATTCATTCTCAAGATTCTCTTCCTTAAGGGCTTCTCTCTGCGCGGCACGAATGCGCAACGAGAGGTCCGTTTGAATAATCATTTCCAAAGCCCTGATCCTTATGGTCTTGATCATTTCCTTTCGACTTAAGACGTCCGCTACCACGTTCGCCTTCCCTGGGTGATACTTAATTTCGTAGTCATAATCGTTTAACAACTCAACCCATCATCTCTGTCTCATGTTAAGCTCTTTCTGATCGAATATATGCTGTAAGCTCTTGTGATCAGTAAAGATTGTGCATCGCGTGCCATACAAGTAATGTCGACAGATCTTTAATGCAAACACCACCGCGCCTAGTTCCAAATCGTGTGTGGTGTAGTTTTTCTCATGAACCTTCAATTGGCGCGAAGCGTAAGCTATAATTTTCTGTCGCTGCATCAACACGCAGCCTAAACCTTGACGCGAGGCGTCATAGTATACCACGAAGTCGTCAGTGCCTTCGGGTAGGGATAAGATCGGTGCATCGCAAAGCTTGTTTTTCAACAACTGAAATGCTTCTTCTTGCTTGTCTCCCCATTCGTACTTCTTGTCTTTCTGAGTAAGGGAGGTTAACGGTTGTGCGATCTTTGAAAAATCCTCAATAAATCTGCGGTAATACCCTGCCAACCCTAGGAACTGACGGATCTGTCTCCCAATTTTTGATCGCCTCGATCTTTGTGGGATCCACATGAATTCCATTTCCATTTACCACGTGACCAAGGAACTGGACCTCGGGTAACCAGAACTCGCACTTTGAGAATTTAGCGTACAACTTCTCTTTCTTAAGCAGCTCTAAAATAGCTCTTAGGTGTTGCTCGTGTTCTTCCTTCGTCTTTGAGTAGATTAAAATATCATCAATAAACACGATCACAAACTTATCGAGGTACGACTTACAAACTCTATTCATCAAATCCATGAATATTGCTGGCGCGTTTGTCAGACCAAACGGCATAACCAGAAACTCGTAGTGCCCATATCGAGTCCTAAAGGCCGTCTTTGGAATACTCTCCTCTTGAATTCTCAACTGGTGATAACCTAATCGAAGATCGATCTTGGAGTAACAACTCGAACCTTGTAGTTGATCGAACAGGTCATCAATCCTTGGCAAAGGATATCTATTCTTGATAGTCAACTTGTTAAGCTCGCGGTAGTCGATACACATGCGGAAACTACCGTCCTTCTTCTTGACAAACAACACTGGAGCTCCCCAAGGCGAGAAGCTTGGTCTGATAAATCCCTTGTCTAAAAGTTCCTAAAGTTGTGTTGACAGTTCTTGCATCTCGGAGGGCGCAAGTCGATAAGGTGCCTTAGCCACAGGCGTAGCGCCTGGAACTAAGTCAATGTGGAACTCGACTTGTCGCTGCGGCGGCAATCCTGGCAAGTCTTCGGGAAAGACTTCAGGATATTCCTTCACGACTGGAATGTCTTCTAGCTTTGGCTCAGCGGCTTCTTTATCCACAATGTGTGCCAAGAAGGCGACACATCCTTTCTGCAAACACATTCGAGCCTTCAAACAACTGATGATCCTTAGGGGTGTATCATGCTTCTCTCCATGTACCATAATTGTTTCTCCATTCGCCATCGGAATGCGAATGACCTTCTCATGACATACAATCTCTGCTCGGTTGCTTGACAACCAATCCATCCCCACTACCACGTCGAAGCTTCCCAACTCGACTGGCAGCAGGTCTAGTGTAAACTCGTGCTCCCCAAGCTCTATTACGCAACCCCTAATAACTTCATTTGCTTCTACTAGCTTTCCATTAGCTAGTTCTATTGAATACGAAATGTCTAGCTTACTGGCTACCAACCCAAGTATATTCTTAAATTCTAGCGATACAAAACTATAATCGGCTCCGGTATCAAATAATACAGATGCAAAGCGTTGGTTGATAGGGAACGTACCAGTAACTACATTTGGATCTTGGCGAGCTTCCCTCGCTCCGATGTTGAAAACCCTACCATGAGCCTGGTTGATTTTCGGGCATTCTCGCTTGAAGTGCCCAACGTCTCCACAATTAAAACAACCTGGTCCTTGACCATTTCCATTCCCATTACCACCTCGATTGTTGTTTGCTCCCCGGTTTCCACTACCAGCTTGATTCCCAACATTACCACGATTTCCGTTACCGCCATTTCCTCCTTGAGGGTGGTTTCCATTACCACTTCCATAACCTCTCTGACCACCACGACCACGACCAGCACCAGTACCAACCCAGCATGTCTCCTTCGAATGGCCAGCCTTCCCACAAGACTCACATTTCCTAAATCTGCACTGGCCGGAATGATGGTACTGGCATACATCACATTTGGGCAGAGCGCCCATGTAACCCTTTCCTTTGTTTTCAACCCCAGTCTTGGCTTCAGCCGGTGAGTATGACTCTTTCTTCTTGTTGACACTGCTGGTACCCTTCTTAAAGTTTGAGAACTTCCTTTTGTTCTCACCAGACGACTCCAGGTGAGTCTCCTTCTTCTTCTGGTCAGAGATCGAAATCTTGTTTAACCTGATAGCTTCTTCAGTCAGTGATACACTCAGATCGATAGCCTCGGTGATCGTAGCAGGTTTTGACGTCGTCACCATACTCATAATCTGAGGTGCAACCCCCAAATGAAACGCTCAACGCGCTTGAATTCCTGGTTAACCATGTATGGTACCACGCGAGATAGATCGTGAAATCTCTGCACATATTCGGCGATCTTCGGGCCGTCCATCTTGAGGTTCCAGAATTCAGTTTCTAACTTTTGGATTTCGGCCCTGGAGCAATACTTTTTACGCATGAGTTCCTTCATTTCATTCCAAGTCAAAGCGTATGCTGCTGCCTCTCCCAGAGTTTGGACTTGGAGATTCCACCATGAAAGAGCTCCGTCTAAGAATTATCCGGAGATGTAGGTTACTTGGTGTTCCGGAGCACATTTACTCATTCTTATCACCGAATCGGTCTTCTCCGTCCATCTAACAAAGGCCATAGCACCCCCGGTGCCGTCGAAATTCAGCGGTTTACAGTCTAAGAACTGCTTATAGGTACAGCCTGTACAAGTAACGTCATTCACAGAAAGCATTAACGAACGCACATGGAATATCGAAATGTAACGTAATGTGTCTCAAGCGACTTAAACATTACCATGAGGTGGGTTGTTCCTCAAGGTACCCCCTTTAGTTTCAGCGCGTGAGGCCTCGTAATCTGCTATCGCTCGTGAAATCCGTTCTTGTAACTCGGCCTCAGTAATGGGCAATCGAGTCTCTCTTCGTGGAGGCATCTTCTATAAGAAGATTGTATAGGTCAGGTCTTATGCATATAAGTATGTAGTATGCGTATGTAATATTTATCAACGCAAGTAAACACATAACATCCCATGTCATAATTCAAACAAGTAATTCAACAATGTATGTAATGAGAATGTTGCGATTGAGCTTTCATATATCGATGACCACAATTACAGTTTTACAAGTTCACCAAATGTATCATATCACAACCAAAAAGGACTACAGGGTTACATCACCCTTGTCCAAACTATCCATCAAACTACAACAATCAAAAGTCAAAAGAAATGTGGTCTTCAAAAAGCTGTGCAATCTGGGCTCAATAGCTGCACTCTCACCAAAAGTATGCTACCTGCATAAAACCAAAAACTGCTACGCTGATGGTGGTGGAGGAGGAGGTGGAGGAATAAAGAGCAACCTGCGCAAATGCGCTAAATCCTCCTCCAAAGGATGAACGATACGCAGCAGGTAACTAACCTGCTGCTCCATAGTAAGAAAACGTAAGTCAAAATCTGGGTATGGCATGAGAGGAGCGGGCGGAGTCGCGAATGGTGACTGACAAAGACAAGGCGGAGGACGCGGGATCCTCTCTAACTCCATGACTCTCCGATACAACATCTCCTGCTGGAGCTGTAACGACAAAAGCAAATCATCCCTCGTATAACCAATGTGGAAGGGATGGTATGGATCAAAAACAGGCATCGTGTTGGGCGGAAACCAAATCAGTGGCTCGCCCAATGGTGTAGAAACAAAAGGTGCAGTATGTGTAGCAGGTGCAAACGGTGGCATGAAAGGAAAGGCTGCTGACACAGGTGGTATGTGACCGGGCTGCCGACTCGATGGACCTTCCCCTGGACGGGGTGGTGGAATATCCTGTAGGAACGTGACCGGTAGATCTGTGCGGTGAATGTCAGACACATGTGGGTGAAACAGGGCGATATCAGCTGGTGCATGTGTATGTACAGGTAGGTGAGGGGGAGTAACAGGTCTAACAAAAGGAGGCAAGTCACCATCGTCCTCGATCCACCCATTGTGGGTGAATGCATATCTGGGGTCAATCTGGGCCGCAAAAGGAGCATGATCAATAGGTGCAGGGATCGGGTCAGGCAAAGGTGGTGCAACAACTGGAATGTCAACGGGTATCGGGTCATACTCGGCCAAAGGATCGTGAGCAGGTATGGGCTCGGGTGCAATCAAAGGCTCAGGGTCAGCTGGTGCAAGCTCATGATCAGCGGGTATATCAAAGGGCTGATCGTCAGGAACGACAGGTGCCTCAAAAGGCTGATCATCGGGGACAAACTCAATCTCATGCTCAGGGTCAAAGTCGTGTGGAAAGACAGGATCCAACTCATCATCAAACTCAAAATCCTGATAATCGTCGTGTGGACCAACAGGCGCGGCAGACATAGCTGTGTCAGAGTCCGAATCGGTGGGATATCGCTGTAATCCCAAAGCATGTAAAGTAGTAGATGACACAGACTCGAATGAATCAGGGGCTGAATGATCAGAAGAGATCTCAACAATAGGAATCTCAATAAGCGGAACAGCAATGACATCGGCGACTGGAACTCCATCATCCTGGGCACCCTCAGGGGGACCCTCAATAAAAAGATCGATGTCATCGTCAGACATAGCGTCAAGAGGCAGATCCTCAAGAGGAAATGCAGCAAGAGGAAAAGGAGCAGGGATCTGAACAAGAAGTAGATCCTCGCCAGAAAGACCATCAGCTAGCGGTATATCATCGCCAAAATCTGGTAAAGCAAACGGCTGGAAATCATCATCGTCGTCACTCGTGGTGTCAGATGTAAAAACCTCATCCTCTGGGATGATCTCATCATCCGAAACTATGGTCATAGGGTCTACAGTGTCAGATACTCCACTCTCAGAGGAGGACATGGTGTCTGTAACAAATCAATCACAAGTATGCACATATATCAACAATCATCAATTAAGCATGTAAGTAATAACAATGTAAGCATGTATGCATTCCTAGTCTTCCCAAGACTATCCCACCCAGCCTCTCAGACTGAACTACTTAGTCTCTCAGGCTAAACCTCCCAGTCTCTCAGACTGCCCCAACTAGTCTCTCAGACTACCAGTCTCTCAGACTGAATACCCAGCTAGTCTCTCAGACTAACTCCCCAGTATCTCAGACTGTACTACCCAGCTAGTCTCTCAGACTAACTCCCCAGTCTCTCTCTCAGACTAACTCCCCAGTCTCTCAGACTGTACTACCCAGCTAGTCTCTCAGACTAACTCCCCAGTCTCTCAGACTGAAATATAAATGAATTCTTTGAAATGTATTTTGTGTCTTTTATTTGTAAAAATGTTTGTTTCATGGATCTGGACGCTTTGTGTATGCAATGAAAACATGTTGTAAAAACATTTTCGTGAGAGCCCTAATGATCGTAGTCTAGACTTGAGAAGGAATCCTAGTTCGCTACGATCGAAGCTCTGATACCAAGCTGTCACACCCTGACTTTTGCGGAAGCGTGGTTATTGGTGTGACTTCTTAATACCATAACATTCAATCATAACAATGCTATATGATAAAACCAAAAGATATTCATCCATAAATTTAAGTTTGAAAATACCACATCATACTTGTTTGAAACATCGACACCAAATTTAAGTTACAAACCATAATATGTTTTAATGAGTTCACGAAGACTCGACAACTTAACTTAAACCAACCCGAGCTTAGGACCATGTATCTCGTCCAGGAGTAAGATACATCTCCTAAACCCTACGACCTCGGATGACATCTCTTATTTATGGGAAATATGGGAAAAACCCCTCTTATGGGAATCGAACTCAAGGCCTATTGGTCTCAAAGCATTATCCCACCCCCAAGATACCACTAGGCTATAAAGCCAAGGGCGCAAGTTAGTTAAACTATAAATAACAATTATATATATTGCTTGTGTTGCTATTGTAAGGATACTTATTTCTATATTATGCATTCTATTCACGATTGATGTATTTTTGTTATTTATTTTGATTTAATTTGGTTTTATCTATTTATAATTTAATCCGATCAGACCCGAACCGAAACAAAAAAAAAAGTTAATATATAGCTATAGACAACCGACCCTCAAAAAATTTCGACCTCCGTGAAATAAGTTCTTGGATCATCCACTTCATGTTTGTAGGCTTGTAAAGGAACCCAACATTCAGTGAACCAGAATGTTCGTTTATTTAATAAACGGACAAATATGAACAAAACTTCTTGTTTATTTAACTAAACAAATGAGCATAAACACGAGTCTCTTTCGTTCAATTACCTTCATTTATGTTCGTAAATTTACGTTCGTTTCGTAAGGTTTATTTGTATTCGTTTGCTCATGTTTGTTTAGATATTCGTAATCCTACTTTCTTATTAATTTGGATGTTGTTTATTTTCAGTTGATCTCACTTTGTGTTCTTTTATCTATTTTTTGTGCTTGTTTATTTGGTTTGTCTTCCTTCATATTTGTTTTTATTTTTCAATTATGTTCTTTATATTGGGTAGAGTTAAAAGAACAAACACAAAATGCTCATGTCGTATTCCTTGGGTTACTTATATGTTTGTCCTTTTCAAGTAGTAAGAAAATATCGAGTCGTTTACAATGCTTGTGACGAACTCATATGGTTTTAGATTCGTGCTAAAGAATCGGTCATAATATCAACGTGAATTGAATATGCCATCATGTAACTATCGTGAAAGAAAACTAATGTCAAACTCATGATTTCAAAGAGAAATTAATTGTATATAATTAAAACGCAACTAGCCACAACTTTTTCTTGTACAAGTAATATGATGTTGAAATTGGCACGCTTGTTACTTAAGATATGACAAACTTGTGGAATAAAGAACTAAAGAATAAAGTTTGCGAATTTGAGGACAAAGGTTTAAAGTGTGGGGCATCTTGAAAACCCAATGTGGTATGGCTGTTGCTATCAATTTCGGGACTAAAAAAATAAATTAATTAGTTATTTATATTGTTGATTAAATAAACTTTATTAATTCAAAATAAATGTGATATGTTAAAAGTTTTGGTTTTCTATTTAATATAAAAAATAAGAATCAAATTGATTGTAAAAGTTTAGTAATATGTTAAGCGAATTGAAATTTCATTTAAACATTATAGTAATTTAAATAACGGAGGACAAAAGTTAGCTCACTCTTACAGAATCTCTTAAGAAGTTTATAATATTTTAAAGCTCATTTTCTTTTTAACATACTATATTATATTATATTTATTTTAATTTCCGATGAAAATATTGCATACAGAGTAAACTATTTAATTTCAATCATCTCAAGAAATATTTAAGACAATGACTGTTTTGTCGTTGCATATGTTTATTATTAGAAGCATATAGAAAAGGAATAATTAATAAATTACAACCCTGATAGAATAGTTTTGTATGTACGTAAGAGTTATCTCCGAAGAAAAACTTTTTTAAATTAAAATCAAATAGGGCTAATAGAATAAATTTTTATCTGAAATTAACTCAAGACACCTATAAATTAATATTTACCCTCACTTATCGTACAAAACGTATGAAAGATATGAAAAAACCAAATAAAATGCGGTGACTTTTTCGTAATTATTTACTCGTAAGGTAATTATCAAAATTACTCTACAAATAATCATGTAGAGTAATTTTGTAAAATGTTCTTGTAGAGTAATTTTGACCTTGTAAGTAATTTTGTAGAGTATCATATTTACTCTACAAATGATCTTGTATGGTAATTTTGATTTTGTAAGTTAATTTTCTAGAGTATTATAATTACTCTACAAATGATTTTGTAAAGTAATTTTGATTTTGTATGTTGTTTGATAAACTTTTAGAGTAATTTTGATGCAGAATAATTTTGATACACTTGTAAAGTAATTCTGATAATTACCCTACAAGATCAAAATTACTCTACAAGAACATTTTACAAAATTACTCTACAAGATCAAAATTAATCTACAGGATCATTTATAGAGTAATTTTGATAATTACTAATAATTACGAAAATGTCACTGCGTTTTTTCAGTAAAACCTTCAGTTCGTACGTTTTGTACGTTAAAGTTATTTGTATTCGATCTTTTGCCATAAGTAATAATCATCAATCAACAAATTTCACAATAAACCAAATCATATCTACAACATCAAACTTCATTATATATATATATGATGATGATGGTATATATGCTGATACAATAATACATACACACATACTCCATCTGAGCTTGATCTTTTATATAAAAACCAAAAGCACCAAGCCCTCAATTCACGAAATTTCAAAAACAAAATCCTTAAAAAAGTTTTGTTTTGTTTTGATTAGTACCAATGATCATAATTCATAAGCACTGTCAGTTGATCCGATTAATCGAAATCGAATCTTGTTAAATGGTTATTGGAACATCTGATCAAGGATGATGACTAGTGCCATTGCAACCGTTGGATCAATCTCCGGCTGCACAACCAAACGAAATACATCACCACCGAACTTCACACCTCCAACCGCCTCCTTGCGGTTGATTTCAGCTACGTGGCGCCGCTTTTCATCGTAGACAACGCAGCATCTGTGCGTGTATGAGCCTTCGATCTCGTATATTGGCTTCTTTGTTTTGGATCCTGTTATGCTTACGTGAGCTATGGACTTTGTGTTGAGGAGATTCACGTGTTTTGTCACTGTGAATTTAGGATTCGCTGCGGTTTCTCCATCATACACCATCCAGTTGTCCACTAGACTTAACCTCTGTCGGATTAATCATTAAATAGTCAGTAGGTAAGCAATGTTTTCAGACACTGACTAGACCAGTGGCGGATCCAGGGGTTCCTGAGTTTGGAAAAAAATAGTAAAAATTACTGAGAATCTAGCAAAAGGAACCCTGTTGGATCTGCCACTGGACTGGACGGATTCAATAAATGAATATCGATGTAAAAAACAAAATACATACATATATCTATTACAAAACAATATATGAAAGGAAACACTTGTTTTAATGTGAAATAAAAAATGAAATGAAAAGTGTTTCATGCACAGGAAGGCGTAAAAATACCTTGCGGCGGAGGGTGAGAAGAGAGCGGCCTGCAGCGTCCATGAGGAGGATCTCGGCCTTGGTTCCAGCAGCGTAGTTATCGACTCGATAAACAAGATTGCCATTGGAATCGTAGACGGTAAAGCCATGGCAATTGAAGAGCAGAGACTTCTTCCAAATAGTGAGGACAAGGGGACTACGGGTAGGGGCGGTGACGGTGGCAGACTGGGGAATAACGGCGTTAGGGTATACCTTTGTCATAACTCTGTGTTTGATAACAGAGAAAATTTGAAGGATTTTATTGAGGTTGCTTGCAGGTGAATAGAGGGTGAAGGGGGGTCTTATAGTCTCACCAATACAACCTATTTGTTTTTGGTTATTTGTCAAAAAGAATATTTTATTTTTTAAATAGTTTTTATGGTTTGTATATTTTTTTTATGGGTCCTAATATTAACACATGGGAAAACTTATTTACACATGGTGTATACGGGCCGTATACTGTTATACGGCCCGTATAGAATAAAAACAACTGACAAAGTCTGCTGGCACAGACTTTGTCAAGTTGTTTTATTCTATACGGGCCGTATAACAGTATACGGCCCGTATACACCATGTGTAAATAAGTTTGAATGGTCGTATACAATGTATACGAACGTGTATACGGGCCGTATAACAGTATACGGCCCGTATGGAACGAAATTTTGATTTTTAAAATATTTTAGAGTGGTGAGGTGCTCAAAATAAAACATCAACAAGTAATAAAGATTGAAGAACAAGAAAACGTGTCGTATGACTGTAATAAAACGGAAGCTATCAACGCGGGATTACGGGCATGGTGTTATTCTTTATTTAATATTTATAGAATAAAAGGAAGGGTGAGGCATTTGATGAGAGTTGTAAGGAGTCTGAATAAAACGGAAGCTATCAACGCGGGATTACGGACATGCGTTTAATTCCCAACATATTTGTTTTGTCACGTACATTTCGTAAGAAACTTTTCGTGCACTGAACCTTCACCTCCAATCATTTCCTGGTCAAATCACACACTATAAAGTTTAAACTTATCGTGTGTTGTAGTTTGGAAAGATGACCGAATAGAGATCTGAATAACAAACTGTGGAGAACTTGTTTGCGTTATCCACCAACAATCCGTTCATTATCTGTTGTTATTTAAAACAAATAGCAATTAACGTTCGGTTGAGATAACGGACATCCAACTTTCAAAATTCAAATCAAACTAACACGAAGTATCTCGAAGGTATCATATTCTTGGTTCAATACCATGTGAAAAAAGATTCTTGCCAGCAGACTTTTGTTGGTTCAATACCAACTGCTCGAAATCCCTTTCGTTTCATGGATTTCCCTTTGGTTGAAACTTTTCATCACCGGTTTCTACAGCACAAGCACATACACAGGGGAGAATATTCTCGAAATTGAGTCGTCGGGAAAACTTTTCCTCAGGGGAGGGTGAGTAGTATGAGTCTGAGTCCATTGTGGTTCGTGAATGTTGGAAGAACCTGACACGTCTTCTGCTGCCTCTTCGGTTGGTAAAAGACATAGGATGGCTTTTAATACAGGCTCTTTGTCGGTTGTGGTTGATTTATAGGAGGAGGTTATGAAACGAATATATGTTTATGCGAACATCCTTATTTTGTCACGTACATGCGTTTAATTCCCAACATCCTTATTGTATCAGACTCTCTCCCCTCCTGATGCAATTTTCACAGTGGTACCAATGTCCTGCTACTACAATCCTTCCAACGATCCTTGTCTTGAAAGACAAGAATACAACGTTCATGTATCACAAGGAATGACCGATCTAAGGCAGAGAACCTGATTTAGATACACAAATTCATCACCGGTTTCTACAGCACAAGCACATACGCAATGAAGTATTAAAAGATGTTAGTTTCTTGACAGTATGGTTTCTCGACAAATGATTTCTCTATTACAGCACTCTTCTGAAAGACAAGAATACAACGTTCATGTATCACAAGGAATGACCGAGTTTGGAAAACGGACGGAATCCACGAAGACACTGTTGGAATTTGTGGATTTCGGTTGGTTCAGAAACTTAACAAGAGAAGCAACTAAAAAAAGGAAAGAAAGACCTTATTTTACCATTTTTACCATATGTATACGGGCCGTATACCGTTTATACGGCCGTATACGCTCGGTAAAAAACAAATTTACCGATCGTATACAATGTATACGACGATTGTATACGGGCCATATATTCTGATACGGCTCGTATACTATGGTAAAAAATGGTTAAAAAATGGTGTATTCTCTTTAATCTCTTAGAACGATCCTTGTATTGAGAACCTGATTCTGGTTTAAACAATGGAATTTGTGATTCAACAGAAATAACTGAAAAATAACTCGCCATTCTCTTGCACCTGTAAGACAAGATAATGGTTTCTCAACAAATGAAGATGAAGATGAAGAAACGAGAGTTTGTTTTGAGAAATTTACAAGGTAAACCTGAATTTTTAGATTTTTAGACACTTACTTGAACATGAGTCTGAGTCCATCGTGGTTCGTGAATGCTTCGATTTCAACAAATCTTTCAAGGTCTTAAGTGATGGACAACTAGTTAAAAGATGTAGAAGAGTTTGTGTATAGATCTTTAATGTGAGATTCTTCAAGTTTGCACATTTTGAGAAAATACCAATGTGGTCATTTTCACGTGTGAGATTAGCCAAACGAGGATGAAAGATACTCAAACCATCTGATCCCGTTGTTGCAAACTCCTTTAATGTGAGATTCTTCAAGTTTGCACATTTTGAGAAAATACCAATATGTTTGTCAGCTTCGTAAATACACAACTTAACAAGATAAGCAACTAAAAAGTTAACATTCAGATTCAGATTCAGAAAGCAGATGTTTAGTAGTGTTTGAGACAATTGATTTCTCTTGCGGTTACCAGGCCTATCATCTCCGTCTACGTTTGGTTTCTTCGTTTATTGGATCGTTCTAATAGATTAAAGAGGATTTTACCATTTTTTACCATATGTATACGAGTCGTATACGGTTTATACGGCCGTATACCATTGGTAAAAAATATTTTTACCGATCGTATACAATGTATACGATGGTTGTATACGGGCCGTATATTATTATACGGCTCGTATACTATGGGTAAAAAATGGTAAAAAAAAGGGTTATTCTCTTTAATCTATTAGAACGATCCTTGTCGTGATGATTCGAAACATTCACGAACCACAATGGATTCAGACTCATACTACTAGCAGTAGAACCCGACACGTCTTCTGTGATGATTCGAAACATTCCGAATAACTAGCAGAAAAACCCGTATACGGTGATTGTTTATCCATACTATTCTTCATAGCCATATTCCCACTCACAATTTGTTGATACATATCGTCCGTTCAACTTGAGTATTTTTTCTAACTTTATGCTTGCATCCACCACAATGAATATTAACTTTGTGTGAAAGAGTTTGGAAACCGGACGAAATCTATGAAGAAACTGTTGGAATTTGTGGATTTCGGTTGGTTCAGAAACTTAACAAGAGAAGCAACTAAAAAAATACAATTGATTTCTCTTCCGGTTACCAGGCCTATCATCTCCGTCTACGTTTGGTTTCCTCAACGAAGAACCATCAGCCATTATCAGCCCTTTTTTCCTTTGGTTTCTGGTTGATTTTTGAGGGTGAGGGTTTTGAATTGATTCCTGCGCTCAAGTTTCAACTACTGGAGTGAAAATTGGTAAAAAATGGTTTATTCTCTTTAATCTATTAGAACGATCCTTGTAACCATCAACCGTTCAAGTTGATATAGGAGAGTACTGAACAACCGAGATAACAGATACACAACGGTCTCTTTGCTTCGTCTACTAGAACTATTTGTGTATGCATTCTTTTGGTAGTTAACAACGCTAATTAGAAAAAAATCTGAAAAAATTAATCATATCGATTGCAATAACAGGATGGATGTGACACACAAAGATAGATAAAATGTCACAGTTGTCAAGACTGTTTGTCGGGTTTCCAATGCTCACACAGGGTGATAAACAACGCTGATACACGTAACATCTAGTTATATTCAGATTTAAACAATGCCCGCCTCAATCTTCAATACTTCAGTAAAATACCACTAGTAGAAGAACCTGACACGTCTTCATGTAACAGAGAATGTTTTAGAAATTGAAGGAAAATGAAAAGATTTGTTGAAATCGAATTTGACAACTATGACAGCTTATTAAAAGTATCGTGTGTTGTAGTTTGGAAAGATGACCGAACAGAGATCTGAATAGCAAACTGTGGAGAACTTGTTTGTGGCAGGTTCTTCTACTAGTTACTCGGAATCGATAAATAACCAACACGAAGATCTCTGCGATCGCTAAGGTTTTCATCAACGGACTGATCGGTAACGTTACTCTACCTGTGCTCCGATTTAAGCGGCATGTTCCGATCAACGTTTATCGACATTGTTAAAGGTGATGAAGAGTTTTAGAAACCCTAGAATGATTGTGTTTTTACGGGAATAAAACGTGATACTTGAAAAAAGCCAATATATACGGCCCGTATATAGTTATACGGCCCGTATACATGTCCTAACATCAAAAACCCACAAAAATAAATCAATTGAGCCGTATACGTTTTACAAATCGTATACACATGTATACGACTCGTATAACTGTATACGGGCCGTATATAATAAAACAAAAAAAAAACATTCTCTGCGCATTTTCCTATTCAAAAACATTCTATACGAGCCGTATAATTGTATACGGCCGTATACAATAGGGGATGTGAAAATAAGATATAGGGTATGTGGGAATAAGGCACCCCTTCTATTTTGATTATGACTTAAAGTTGGTTGGTTGACCGTGCCCTCTTGCGTGTTTAAAACTTTATTTTATGTTTCTATTTATCTTTTTAAAATGAGATATTTATGTGTAGACTATTTAATAAAAATCAAATTATACTTGCTTAAAATACTCCGAATTATGAGACCAATATCAATATTTAAGCCATCTGTTAGAACAGTATCAAATATTTAAGCCATCCTACATTCCTACCCACATTCTTTTCATTCTAGTGTGAAGCATTGCATATGGTCAACGCAAAAGAAAATTTGAATTTGAAATTCATTTAAGAAGATTTGAAAAGCTAAAAAAGTAAAGCAAGCATGATGTTCCTTCTTTTTAAATGTTGTCATTAGGATTTATATTACAGTAAATTACAAAAATCGTCCTTTATGTATGTCACTTATTGTAAACTATGTCTTTTATCTTCAATAATTAAAGAAAACGTATTCGATGTTTGCAAACCCTTGCAAGTTATGTCCTTTAGTCCCAACTCAGTTAATTTTTGTGGTTAAATCTGACCAAATGGACCCCACATGAGGGTATTTTGGTCTTTTTATCCTAAATAAAATAATTATTTTTAAAAAAAAATTGGTCATCTTCTCCGGTGAAGCACCACCGCCCAACTTCGGTATCTCCTACTTCCTAACAAACACCGCTTCCTTCTCCACCAACACGGCCTCCACGATCCGCTCATACCCGCCCAACTCCTCCGATGAAGCACCACTGCCCAGCTCCTCCTACCTCATTCCAAATGTATTTAATTTTGTCTCTACATTATTACTTACAAAATTCACCAAACCAGTTCCAAGATACACAATCGGTTCAAATGTATTTAATTCCATATCTATAAATCCTCACTATAATATGCCCACATTTTTCAAGCAAACAAATCAATCACAGTACAATAGAAATTGTCAAAATTAAACAAAAGCAACAGAATTCTCGAACTTCTCTTACCCATTCTTAAAACCACAAAACCACCACAATTTGACAAAAAAGAAACAGAGCATTAACAGATATGGTCACGCACCACCCAAACGCCACGCGCCGCCTCTCCGGCTGCTGAAACGAAACCCTCTCACCATCGATCTGCCAGATCCCAAGCCGTCAATCTGTTCGTTTTCTACCCCCAAATCATCATTTTTTCAGCCACATCTTGAAACTCAAACATGTTAGATCTGAATAGTCGAACAGAGAGTTGGAGGTGGTGGTTAAGGTTGGGGTTTTAAAGGCATAGGCGGTGGTGCTAGGAGATGGTGGAGGTGGAGGTGGTGGCTGATGGTTAGGCGATAGTGGAGGTGGTGGCTGGTGGGGGAGGTTGATGGTTCTGGTTAGGTCAGGTCAGGTGGTGGGGTGGTGCGGTGGAGAGGATGGTGGTGGTGGTGCTATGGGAGATGTGGGTGGTGGATGGTGGTAGGAAGTGGTGGCGGCGGCAGCAGCAGGTGGGTGGTGGTGGTAGGGTAGCAGGTAGCTTTAGAGGGAGAGAGATGAGATACAGAAAGGATTTATGTGTCTAATATATATATATATATATATATATATATGGTAGAATGACCAAAATACCCTCATATGGGGTCCACTTAGTCAGATTTAACCAAGAAAACTAAGTTAGGGCTAAAGGACATAAGGTGCAAGGGTTTGCAAACATCGAGTACGTTTTATATAATTATTGAAGATAAAGGACACACTTTGCAATAAGTGACATACATAAAGGACGATTTTTGTAATTTACTCTTTATATTGTGGTATCACTTTACCAGATCAAATGGTTGTTTGACGTATACACAAACGACCATCTTGGAAATTTAGGGGCGTATGATTTGACATTCAAACCTGCAAACGGTTGTGTGACATATACGCAAATGATCATTTGAAATTTATGGGGGCTATGATTTAACATAAATATATGCAAACAGTCGCTTGGAAAGGGTTCAACCGCTAAAATAAATTCTCTAATTTTATTTTGTTAAGTCAATGCTATATTAAACATAACTTATTGTAGAAAAATTAGTTTAATTAGTAAAAGATGTATAGGTAGAGGATCCTGTAAAAAGTGCTCAAAGTGTGAGAAGTGTATTATAACACTATATATAATACTATATAACACCATATAAACACCGTATAACAATATATAACACCATATAATACCATATAACACTATGTAACACTATATACCATTATATAACAAATATAACACTACAGGTTGCCTGATAGCATGTCTATGATAGATGTATAGTGTTATATTTGTTATATAATGATATATAGTGTTACATAGTGTTATATGGTATTATATGGTGTTACATATTGTTATACGGTGTTTATATGGTGTTATATAGTATTATATATAGTGTTATAATACACTTCTCACACTTTAGGCCCTTTTTACACTATTCTTACCCAAGATGTATATAATATTCGAAAATGTGTTGATATACGGATCCTATGAGCATAGAATAGAGAAAATGGGTTGAAATTTGTTTCTAAATCCTACTATAATCTCAATGATTATACTTCTTATTTATTGTTTGAAAAATAAGAATTGTAAGTTTTGTTTATAGAACTAATATATAGTTAAGAGGACAAAACTAATAGATTAGAAAAGCTCTGATAGATTAAAATAATAATCCAGACAGACTCAATAAGTTTATGATATCTCAATACTTGAATGGATTTGATCTTCAGTTTTATATTGCTAGGGCTCACGTGTCGCAGCCCCCGACCCCTATCTCAGGAGCGGGCGCCGCGAGCATCCAGATAGGTGGTATCGGTGTTTATTAATTTGGCAGCGGAATACATCAGTACCGTAGTTAGAAAATATTTGATTAGAGTAAAACACCAAACTTTTATAATAATAGCGTTTTGGGATAAAAACTCAAGTTCATTTGACAATACATTTGTAGGGATAAACCCTAATTATTGAAAACAATAACTCCTTTTTATTTAGGTAACTTTTATAGCCACTTTTCCAAGCTTTCAGTGCTCTCCAGCTGGCTTCTATTGGCTTTCACATTTTGTTACCTGAAACGCGTTTCAAAAACATTTTATCAGCAAGAAATACTGGCGAGTACATCCTAGTTTAATCAAAACAGTTTTATAACTTCACAATATTGAGGGCATCCGCAATTACATTTGTTTATATCAACTCAATTAATCATTCAGTACTGTCAACACCTGACTTGTGAGCCATATTACCCATTGGCTAACTCTTTGTCCAATGGTAACATTTTCCACATTTTGTATACAAAACCCCAACATACCGGCAGTAATTGTAGAATCACAAATACTCAATTACTGTTAAGTGTAATTTAAAACATTTGAGGTTTTGCTAAAACATTTTGACTCACAAAAATATATTTACAAAAAGGTGGCAAAAAGCAGATGTACTCACATTGTTGACTTAGGTAAAACTAAAGCTTCCCTGTTGTTCAGTTTGCGCTTATTTGTACTACCAAGTTCTTATATTTTATTTATCTCGTTTGACTTATTTGTGTGAGGTTTCATCACTTATGAACGTCAAACTTCATTCTTTATTCGACCCGTTCAACTTTAAAATAGTTGAATATAATTATTAAAATTTATGTTTGCAAAATCTTGTCGTCTTTTAGTCATAACTCTCATTCCGAGTCTTTGGACTTTCAATCCGCGCTCCCGTCTCTTGGTTTACGCGTTCACTTAGAATCCTACCCATTCATCGGGTATCTTTACCGAGGTCATCATCAAATAACCATTCTTATATAGTTTTAGATGTCGTTTTAATTTATTTGGTCGTTTTAGCGAAATCCATCGCTTTTATTTAGTCAAGTCCTTTTTTCCTTATTTAATTCATTTGACTTGTCCGTGTGAATTGCATCACTTGTGACAGTCAATTTTTTTTATGCCTTAGCATTCCTATTAGTCGGTCTGTATTTTCATTTACTTTGATCCTTGTCCCTTCTCTCGGGCTCGTTACTCTAACGTAATACGCTTCCGTCATCCGACTTGCGTTTACGTTTATTATCAAACATCTTGTCTATTTGATTCATTTGGATACCTTTTTAGTTCGTCCCATTCACCCCGCCCTTACTACATTGGATGTAAGTATGTCCATCATAAAGTTCATGGTATCACGTGTTCACTACTTACTTGGCCAGAGTAAGGGATCAACACCTAACATACATGTCCTTTTATAATTTTCACATTACACCCCATGTAATTAACGCCTCTATTTAGTTTTCTTGGAATTAATATCCCGGATAGATTGTCACACCCCCAAAATCCACCTGCGGAGTACTACCGCTTGGAGGCGTGACTGACCAGGATCCAGCCACCAATCATATTGAACAAGCAAACACGTAATTATAAAAGTTCAACCAATACAATTGGTGTTCAACAAAACATAGTTTAAGTTGCAAGCGGAAGCACAAGTCTCAAAACCAAAACATAAGTTTAATTGTTCCAAGGTTTAACATGGCACACAGCCGTCCACATCCCACAACGACCCTCTTCCATGCAAGCTCCAGTTAAGCACCTATTGTCCTGCAAAGCATGTAGTAACGAGTCAACAACAAGTTGAGTGAGTTCACGGTTGGGTGTTCGTTTTAAGTTGTTTCGAAAACAGTTTCCTTTATCTGGCATCCTGCCGTGGGGGTTACCCCATAGTTAAAAACGTGACTTGTTTATTCCTGGTTACTCTGGCAATCCAGCCGTGGGGGCTACCCCGTGTTAGTTATCTGGCATTTCGGCCGTGGGGGCTACCCCATGTATACACTAGACTCGTTACCATATCGACTGCTGACTGTAGTCATGTTTATGTGCCCTGAAACTGTCAATGTCTATCATCATTGACGTGCCCCAGATCCATTAGTTCACGCCCGTCCTCTGCGGCACGGTGTGAGGTTTGTCAGACCCAAATAGCGCTATCTAACTAATGACCCGCTCGCCATTGGCCCGGCGATTAAGTCGATATAAAAAAGGAGGGACTTCGTGATAGAGTTTTGGTCTAGTACGAGTTATCTGTCCATGCGGACGAGGAATTACATTCCTGAACCAATACTGTCCTACCCAAGAAAGGACGAGGAACCCATGTTCCTTAACCCCATTCCCAACCCAGGGAATCCCATGCTTTGTAGAGGGTGTGAACTCACCTTGGTTTGCTCGGCAGATACACAGAAAGGTCAATCGAGTTGTAAGTGGTCAACTACGTCCTAACATAGATACCATTCAAGTCAGGTTCAACCCAAGTAGTGCACGTATATTCTACACGTATTCACACACAAGTAACGATCATGGCATACACGTCTATCATGGCAGTTCAACAACAGTTCACAACATACTCAATTCACAGTAGCACATACGGCCCATAAGTTCGGCCCAATCACTTAGGCCCGTAACAGTGTGAAGGTCCAAACAGCGTGTACATGCATATGGTCTCGAGTCGAGACTGTGCGGTCTCTAGTCGAGACTGTGCGGTCTCTAGTTGTAGCTTACAAATTCTCGAGTCGCAACTGGGGGAGGTCTCGGGTCATGCATGTGTTGATCTCGAGTCGCAATCGGACTCGCAACCATAGTCTCGAGTCATGATCTTTGTGTGCTGATAAGGTATGGTCTCGAGTCGAGACTAGGGCTTCTCGGCTCGCAAACTGTGGTCTCGAGTTATCATGCGATGATCTCGAGTCGAGACTGAAGGTTTCGGCTAGAACATTTGCTGATTTCCGTCATTGTACTTAGCCAATGAGGTTTTGATTTCATGCAACAATTGTGTACTATCCACTAAACATGTTTCCTTGTCTAGCAACTTACTAAAATGGATCAAACAACAAATTTTCAAATATTCAAAATATATTCATAACATGTTCATGTTGTTCTTCATATCATATTCAAGTCATTCATCATGTTCATTCAAACTTGTTCATCCTATTTTAGGGTTTTTAGCATTAATCACAACCATATCATGAACAACAATCGAAACACTTGAACATACTCATCTAATGGTTTTAAATCATCACATAACATCTCAAACTCGGCTCTAAACTATTCCGATTTCCACACACATGTAGCCGGTTTAACAAGTCATTCGATTCTTAGCACAAGAGTGTACAATCCGATTAACATGGCATTATCTAATACATATATGCAAGCCTATTTCATGAACATCAACAATCAATGGTTAAAATCACATTTAGACACAAGATATCATTAGCTCATCATGTACTATATCCGAAATCAAAACATGTTAGCCGAATAGCATCATCATACACATCCGATTCACAAGAACATCAAGATACTTACGACTATACTTAGTTAAATCATGCCATTCATACTATCATCTAACAATAAACATTATAAAACACTAACCGGTTGATGAGGTGTGTGTGTGAAGGAGAGTAAGTTTGTTGTCCGAGAGTTTCCGAGTGAAGAACACAAGCAATCCGAGAGCTTGGCTTGTTACTCTTGATCCGGCACAAGATAAGAGGGTGGTGTTGCTAGGGTTTTAGTGAGAGAGAGTGAGAGTATGTGTGTGTAGGAGAGTGTGTGTTGTTTGCCCAAAGATGACAAGTGTGGCTAACCACAATGGTTATATACTAGTGGACTAAAGAGGTGCATGGCCCAATCCGGCCCAACCGTTACTGTTCACTCGAGACCGCATGGTCTCGAGTCGTGTCCTTGTGTCTCGGTTCACATAATCACACTCATACATACAAGCATAACACATAATCACATAATTTCACTTAGGTCATTCATTGAACCAATAAGTTAACTAATCACATAACGTTTCAAGCAAGTTACATCAAGATATAACGAAAGGTTCTAAGTTTTGAGTTGTCACATCATCCCCAAGTTGAAAGAAATTTCGTCCCGAAATTTAGTAAGCACTCACTGAGGAAGCTAGTTAGGTTGTATGGTTTTCCCGGTTTTCCTGGGGTGTCACATCCACCCCCCGTTGATCTGGAATTTCGTCCCGAAATTCCGTAGCTTCAGCCTCAGTAGTGGTTGTACTGTTTGCGAACAGTTGGGGATACTTTTGTTTCATCCGATCTTCGCGTTCCCAGGTGAATTCTGGGCCGCGCCGTGAGTTCCAACGAACTCGAACGAGGGGTATTCTAGTGCTCTTGAGGACCTTAACATCCCGGTCCGTGATCTCGACTGGTTCCTCGACGAATCGTAACTGTTCGTTGATAGTGAGTTCCTTCAGAGGAACTACGTGGGTCTCATCTGACAGACACTTCTTCAGATTCGACACGTGGAAAACGTTGTGAACTGCACCGAGTTCTGCTGGTAAGTTCAGTTTGTAGGCCACCCTGCCTATTTTCTCAATGATTTCGAAAGGTCCAACGTATCGTGGGTTAAGTTTGCCTCGTTTACCAAAACGAACCACACCCTTCCAGGGTGAAACCTTGAGTAGTACCCGCTCCCCAACCTGGAGCTCTAGTGGTTTCCTGCCCTTATCGGCGTAGACTTTCTGACGGTCACGAGCTGCCGCCATGCGTTTTCGTATCTGAGCAATTTGTTCAGTTGTGTCTACCACGTGTTCTGGACCAGTGATCTGACTATCCCCCACCTCTGCCCAACAAAGAGGTGACCGGCATTTACGTCCGTACAATGCCTCAAACGGAGCAGCTTTAATGCTGGTGTGGTAGCTGTTATTGTATGAGAATTCCACAAGTGGCAGATGCTTTTCCCAGCTGTTGCCAAAGTCGATTACACATGCACGAAGCATGTCTTCTAAGGTTTGAATAGTGCGCTCGGACTGCCCGTCCGTCTGAGGGTGATACGCTGTGCTCATATCTAATCGTGAGCCAAAGGATTTGTGCATAGCTTGCCACAGCTCTGAAGTAAAACGCGCATCTCGATCCGAGATAATAGAGGTGGGCACCCCGTGCCTCGAAACAACTTCCTTGAGGTATATGTCTGCTAGAGTGGAGAACTTATCCGTTTCCTTGATAGCCAAGAAGTGAGCAGACTTTGTGAGTCGATCCACGATCACCCAAATAGTATCGTTACCTCGTTGAGATCTAGGTAGGCCGGTAACAAAATCCATGGAAATTTGCTCCCATTTCCATTGTGGTATTTCTGGTTGTTGGAGTAGGCCTGGGGGTTTCTGGTATTCAGACTTGACTCTCGTACAAGTCAAACACTTGCTGACGTAAGTTGCTATGTGGGCCTTCATGCTAGGCCACCAATACGTAGTCTTGATATCGTGGTACATCTTATCCGAACCAGGGTGTACCGAGTAGCGAGACTTGTGTGCTTCATCCATCACAAGCTCTCGTAGGTTGCCATAGTGTGGGACCCAAACGCGTCCCGTTACGTAGTAAGCACCGTCTTCCTTTTGTTCCAATCGTTGTCTTGAGCCACGTAGGGCTTCAGCCCTGACGTTCTCTGGTTTCAATGCTTCTAACTGAGCAGCTCGTATCTGGGAAGGTAGACTAGAATGGATCGTGAGTTGCAAAGCTCGTACGCGCTTAGGCGCAGTGTCCTTTCGACTGAGGGCGTCAGCCACAACATTGGCCTTGCCCGGGTGATACCTGATCGAGCACTCGTAGTCATTCAGTAGTTCGACCCATCGTCGTTGCCGCATATTTAGTTCCTTCTGCTTGAAGATATGCTCGAGGCTCCTGTGGTCGGTGTAGACGGCACACTTGGTACCGTACAGGTAATGTCGCCATAACTTAAGTGCAAAAACAACAGCTCCCAGCTCTAAGTCGTGCGTAGTGTAGTTCTTTTCATGAACTTTAAGTTGGCGTGAGGCGTACGCAATAACTTTATCTCGTTGCATCAATACACAACCAAGACCCTGAATTGATGCGTCGCAGTAAACCACAAAATCATCTGTGCCCTCTGGCAAGGAAAGGATAGGTGCGCTGCAAAGTCTATCCTTTAGATGCTGAAATGCTAATTCCTGTGCATTTCCCCAGCGATAAACAACGCCCTTCTGCGTTAGTGAGGTAAGAGGCTGTGCAATCTTGGAAAAGTCCTTAATGAACCTCCTGTAGTAACCTGCCAAACCCAAGAATTGGCGAATTTCCTTTGGTGTACGAGGTGCAGGCCAGTTCTTAATCGAATCTACCTTGGATGGATCAACGTGTATCCCATCCTTGTTTACCACGTGGCCTAGGAAATGGACTTCTCGAAGCCAGAAGTCGCATTTCGAGAACTTTGCATAAAGCTGTTCTGTTCGAAGGAGTTCCAGGATAAGCCATAGATGTTGCTCGTGTTCCTCCTGACTCTTAGAATAGATTAGGATATCGTCGATGAAGACTATAACGAACTTGTCCAGGTAAGGTTTTCACACTCGATTCATCAAGTCCATGAAGATCGCAGGTGCGTTGGTCAGCCCAAAAGGCATGACCAAAAACTCATAGTGCCCGTATCGAGTTCTGAAGGCCGTTTTGGAGACGTCCTCTTCTCGGACTCTCAGCTGGTGATATCCCGATCTCAAATCAATCTTTGAATAGTAGCTCGACCCTTGCAGCTGGTCGAACAAGTCGTCAATACGCGGTAGAGGATAACGATTCTTCACCGTCACCTTGTTGAGTTCCCGGTAGTCGATGCACATTCTGAAGGTACCATCCTTCTTCTTCACAAATAGTACTGGAGCTCCCCAGGGTGATGAGCTAGGACGAATGAAACCTTTATCCAAGAGCTCTTGTAGTTGCGTAGAGAGTTCTTCAAATTCTGATGGAGCTAAACGATAAGGTGCACGGGCTATAGGCGCAGCTCCAGGAGCTAGTTCAATCTGAAACTCGACTTGGCGATGGGGCGGAAGACCAGGTAATTCCTCAGGAAATACCTCCGGATAGTCGCGTACAACTGGAAAATCTTCTACCTTCTTCTCTTTTTCCGAGGTGTCAATAACGAGAGCCAAAATGGCAGTGTGGCCCTTTCGTAAGCACTTCTGGGCCTTAAGGAGAGAGATGACGTTCTCAACGGCACTCCTCTTATCGCCACGAATCATGAGAGGTTCACTACCGGAACCTGGAATACGGACAACCTTCTCGTTGCAAAGAATCTCTGCTCGGTGTTGGGATAACCAATCCATCCCAATTACAACGTCGAAACTACCCAAAACGATAGGAATAAGGTCGATAGAGAAGGTCCGGTCTGCAAGAATAAGTTTACAACCCTTGACGTGTGTGGCCTCTAAGCTCTTACCGTTTGCTAGCTCTACAATGTGCTTGTTGTTCAAAGGCATTGGAATACGCTTAAGCATTCGACTAACTTCTAGGGACATGTAGCTAGTATCGGCACCCGAATCAAATAATACTGAAACATAAAAGTCGTCGAGAAGGAACTTACCCGCCACAACATTGGGGTCATTCCTTGCTTCACCTTGGCCAATCACGAACGCCCGCCCCCTGGCACCATTGTTGTTGTTGTTCCCATTGTTACCATTCCCCTGATTGTTGTTGTTGTTGTTCTGGTTCCTGTTCAGTTGGGGACAATCTCTCTTGAAGTGGCCCTCAGCTCCACACTGAAAGCATCCTTTGTTATCACCCTGCTGCGGCTGCTGGCGTTGGTTCTGTTGAGCTTGCTGACGATTCTGATTGGCGGGGTATAAGCTCCTGCAATCCTTTGCAGCGTGACCTGGCTTGTTGCACCGATGACAGTTACCCCTGGTGCATGGCCCGCTGTGGTGCAGGCTGCAGCGATTGCATTTGGGGTGATTCCCTTTGTACCCACCATGACTTTGACCACCAGATGATTGCTGACTAGGGTTCTTGTAGTCATCAGTCCTTCTCTGCTGAGACTGGGACTGAACAGAAGTTGAACCCTTACTTGAAGCTCCATCCCATTTCCTCTTGTTGTCACTAGGAACACCCGAAGTAGTTGCAGCACCTATGCGCTTTGGTAACCCGTTTTGCTCCACCGCCTGGTCCGTGAGACGGTGAGCCAATTGCACAACTTGCTGAATGGTGGCGAGGTTTGCCGAAGTCACATGACTTTGGATTTCTGGCACTAAGCCCTTGAGAAATAGTTCGATGCGTTTGATGGGAGGATCTACCATGGTAGGGCACAGAATTGCCAGTTCATTCGATCTCTTCACATAAGCTTCAATCTCTGACCCCGTCATCTTGAGGTTGAAGAATTCAACTTCCAGCTTATGAATGTCATCACGACTGCAGTATTCCTCCTTGATCATCTCCTTAAAAGTTTCCCATGGGGTGGCGTTGGCAGCAACCAACCCCAGCATTTGGACCTGAACGTTCCACCATGTGAGGGCTAAACCCTCGAGAGTACCGGTAGCATACTTCACCCTGCGCGCCTCAGGGCATTCACACATTTCGAAAACTGACTCGAGCTTCTCAAACCAGTGGAGGAGACCTACTGCTCCTTCAGTGCCGCTAAAAGTAGTTGGTCGGCAGTCCATGAAAGTTTTAAAAGTGCACACGGGTGGCTGAGCATGCTGACCTATTGTGGGCGAAAGAAAGACAGAGTTTAACACAAAGGTTGGTTCACGAGAGTAGGATCTAAAGATCCTAGAATGAGTTTGGACTGCAGGATATACCTCCTGCGTGTGCAGCTGCAAGTGCTGCGGCAACTCGTTCGTTAATCAGAGCCGTCAACTGGGCTTGTGTCAGGTTAACGCGTCCAGACATGATCTTCACATCAAGGGAAACATGAGTGAGAGAGGTTCGCAAAAGTGTGATGGCAGAAGGGAGTAAGCACACACGTGTTCAAGCAACAGTAGTTATACTAACCAAGCATACCATGAGCAATGTACTATGTAACTAATAAGTAGGCAATATATACACAGATCATATCACCTAGGATGTCGAGCCTTGCATGTGGAGTGAAGCGTCGTTGTGGACCGTTGAGCACTGTACAGGTTATAGTCTGATTTTAATAAAACTTTTCCCCTATTAAAACCAAGTTCACTATAACCAATGGCTCTGATACCAATCTGTCACACCCCCAAAATCCACCTGCGGAGTACTACCGCTTGGAGGCGTGACTGACCAGGATCCAGCCACCAATCATATTGAACAAGCAAACACGTAATTATAAAAGTTCAACCAATACAATTGGTGTTCAATAAAACATAGTTTAAGTTGCAAGCGGAAGCATAAGTCTCAAAACCAAAACATAAGTTTAATTGTTCCAAGGTTTAACATGGCACACAGCCGTCCACGTCCCACAACGACCCTCTTCCATGCAAGCTCCAGTTAAGCACCTATTGTCCTGTAAAGCATGTAGTAACGAGTCAACAACAAGTTGAGTGAGTTCACGGTTGGGTGTTCGTTTTAAGTTGTTTCGAAAACAGTTTCCTTTATCTGGCATCCTGCCGTGGGGGTTACCCCATAGTTAAAAACGTGACTTGTTTATTCCCGGTTACTCTGGCAATCCAGCCGTGGGGGCTACCCCGTGTTAGTTATCTGGCATTTCGGCCGTGGGGGCTACCCCATGTATACACTAGACTCGTTACCATATCGACTGCTGACTGTAGTCATGTTTATGTGCCCTGAAACTGTCAATGTCTATCATCATTGACGTGCCCCAGATCCATTAGTTCACGCCCGTCCTCTGCGGCACGGTGTGAGGTTTGTCAGACCTAAATAGCGCTATCTAACTAATGACCCGCTCGCCATTGGCCCGACGATTAAGTCGATATAAAAAAGGAGGGACTTCGTGATAGAGTTTTGGTCTAGTACGAGTTATCTGTCCATGCGGACAAGGAATTACATTCCTGAACCAATACTGTCCTACCCAAGAAAGGACGAGGAACCCATGTTCTTTAACCCCATTCCCAACCCAGGGAATCCCATGCTTTGTAGAGGGTGTGAACTAACCTTGGTTTGCTCGGCAGATACACAGAAAGGTCAATCGAGTTGTAAGTGGTCAACTACGTCCTAACATAGATACCATTCAAGTCAGGTTCAACCCAAGTAGTGCACGTATATTCTACACGTATTCACACACAAGTAATGATCATGGCATACACGTCTATCATGGCAGTTCAACAACAGTGCACAACATACTCAAATCACAGTAGCACATAAGGCCCATAAGTTCGGCCCAATCACTTAGGCCCGTAACAGTGTAAAGGTCCAAACAGCGTGTACATGCATATGGTCTCGAGTCGAGACTGTGCGGTCTCTAGTCGAGACTGTGCGGTCTCTAGTTGTAGCTTACAAATTCTCGAGTCGCAACTGGGGGAGGTCTCGGGTCATGCATGTGTTGATCTCGAGTCGCAATCGGACTCGCAACCATAGTCTCGAGTCATGATCTTTGTGTGCTGATAAGGTATGGTCTTGAGTCGAGACTAGGGCTTCTCGGCTCGCAAACTGTGGTCTCGAGTTATCATGCGATGATCTCGAGTCGAGACTGAAGGTTTCGGCTGGAACATTTGCTGATTTCCGTCATTGTACTTAGCCAATGAGGTTTTGATTTCATGCAACAATTGTGTACTATCCACTAAACATGTTTCCTTGTCTAGCAACTTACTAAAATGGATCAAACAACAAATTTTCAAATATTCAAAACATATTCATAACATGTTCATGTTGTTCTTCATATCATATTCAAGTCATTCATCATGTTCATTCAAACTTGTTCATCCTATTTTAGGGTTTTTAGCATTAATCACAACCATATCATGAACAACAATCGAAACACTTGAACATACTCATCTAATGGTTTCAAATCATCACATAACATCTCAAACTCGGCTCTAAACTATTCCGATTTCCACACACATGTAGCCGGTTTAACAAGTCATTCGATTCTTAGCACAAGAGTGTACAATCCGATTAACATGGCATTATCTAATACATATATGCAAGCCTATTTCATGAACATCAACAATCAATGGTTAAAATCACATTTAGACACAAGATATCATTAGCTCATCATGTACTATATCCGAAATCAAAACATGTTAGCCGAATAGCATCATCATACACATCCGATTCACAAGAACATCAACATACTTACGACTATACTTAGTTAAATCATGCCATTCATACTATCATCTAACAATAAACATTATAAAACAGTAACCGGTTGATGAGGTGTGTGTGTGAAGGAGAGTAGGTTTGTTGTCCGAGAGTTTCCGAGTGAAGAACACAAGCAATCCGAGAGCTTGGCTTGTTACTCTTGATCCGGCACAAGATAAGAGGGTGGTGTTGCTAGGGTTTTAGTGAGAGAGAGTGAGAGTGTGTGTGTGTAGGAGAGTGTGTGTTGTTTGCCCAAAGATGACAAGTGTGGCTAACCACAATGGTTATATACTAGGGGACTAAAGAGGTGCATGGCCCAATCCGGCCCAACCGTTACTGTTCACTCGAGACCGCATGGTCTCGAGTCGTGTCCTTGTGTCTCGGTTCACATAATCACACTCATACATACAAGCATAACACATAATCACATAATTTCACTTAGGTCATTCATTGAACCAATAAGTTAACTAATCACATAACGTTTCAAGCAAGTTACATCAAGATATAACGAAAGGTTCTAAGTTTCGAGTTGTCACATAGATATTCCATTCAGTTTTCCAAGTTTTTAATTTACATATGCAACGGTCAGTCTCTACGTATTTGTTGCATATTACTATTCGTGCAATAAATTTAAAATGTGTACCTGTAAATGCTTGCCCCGACGGGCTTTCCTTGCCATTACTCTTATTCGCGATTGTTACGCGATTTGGTCCTTGGTGAGCATGCTCTATTTGTCATACTTCGAACCGTTCCACCGTCATATCCGCGATTCGTTCAACTCTCGTCATTTTCAGATGCGAGTGTCCTTTCAACTAAAACATTTACCAAGATTAGTAACGTCAATATCAATAATGCCCGTATTATAATACAAGGCTTTTTTTTACTATACGTGTCAACGCACGTAATTTCGTCATCTATATCAATCATTTTAATTGGGGTAACGTGTATTACATGATAACCCTATGTGTTGTTTACCACACTTTAGCATGCTAAACCATTAACATACATGTACTTACCGGATTTGTGATCAAGCCTCGAACCGAACACACTTTACTCTTTAACCATGAGCTGTGATTACCAACTTGTAACGCCTGTCTCAATTTAATATAAATTTACTACTAAATACGCATTTATTTTGCTTAAAATACGGGATAACAAAAACTTTGTTAAGTTTAACATTCATACATGATTTGAGTAATTGGGATTCACATCCCTACGATTTTAACCATACTGAAGTAGCATCAAGAGTTACATGTTCATATTTATTGGAAACAAAATATATTAATGCGGAAGCTTCAAAAGTATGTGTTCGGTTCTTTGACATCTTGCTTAATCACCATCCGGAGTATCACCAACATCACCTAACATCAAAACCAACTTAAATGTTAGTTTTGACAACATTTCAACAAGTATAATCAAATTCCGATATCAAACAAATAAAAATAAAATATTTCTTTTACAAATCGTACCTCCCGCGACACGCGGGGGGATTCCTTTGTTCTGTCGCGTGTCGCGACAATCGCCGCGTGTCGCGCCCTAATTACTGGATCCCGTCGTGTGGCGCGGGGGAAACTAATTTCCAGCAGATCCGTTTCTGGACCTGCATTTCTGCCCTGCTTAAATTTTTAACAAAAAATAAACTTCAAATGGCCATAACTTTTAATCTATATGTCCGTTTTACGCGATTCTTTTTCCTACGCGTTCGTAATTTGATTCTCCATCATATGGAGTTAAAACCTGATATTTAACTTCTTAAAAATATAGAATTTCAAGCCTTCGACCATGAAATTATTTTACTAAAACTTTCGACCCGTTTAGGGAATTTTAAGCAATTTAGTCTATAATCCGCTCTTTTCTTTTCACACTTCAAAATTCCACCTTCAAGGTATCTACCTATATTCCATAAACATAACGCAAGTTCCTAAACAATCCATATGGGTCGTTTACCCGTTTTACCCATCAAGGGTGTTTTGGTCAACTTTAGCCCCTCATTTACGATGACGGGCTTCCACTAAATATTTGACCCAAAATCGTACATATAACTAATATCTTATTTATGCGTACCTGGCTTGGTCAACATATAGACCCGTTTCATTTTTATACCTTGCTTTTATTAGCCGCTACTCCAAAGCGACGCAATTATTCAATTTCTGTTCAATCCTGTGAACATATAACTTGACAACCAAATGTTAGTCGATATTACCAAATGGTGTTATCATCACCATTTGGCTCGTTTGGCCTATATGACCAAACGTTTACATACATAACAAAACATGGTTTTTAACTACCAATTCGCCCATCCGACCCATTTCGGATTTTACCATCAGATCCATTTTTCCATTAACCAAGGATTTTCATCATTTTATATGTTCCGATCCGTATTATTTCGTATCGGAAACGTATTTCGGATATAGCTTTTGTCATATTTACAATCTATGAATAAATGCATGTCTTATAAAAAGGGTGTAAGCTTTTACTTACCTTGCGTCCGGGCAAACATTCTTCGCATCCATGATCCGTTTGACCTGTTCCTCTCCAAGCCCCCACCTAGCTTGTTTAGAGTCAAACTATATCATAACATCCATAAGATGGTTAGATTTGTCATTTTATTCAATGGCCATCACCCTATGGACCCTTTTTTTTACACACTTATCAATCAAAGCATGTCATATATTCAACAACTAGTTTATAACATGTCATTTAGCCAAGATTAACATCAATTAGGCAAGTTCATATCACCGAAAAATAGGCTTCTTTTGGTGACCTGTTTAACCTGTTTACAAGTCTTCAAAAATTATGATTTTTTTATGTGACGTACCTCTCGGAGGGTTAGGCCTTGTGTTAAAATTTCAAGATCTAACTCTTTACCAAAAATTAGTAAAAATTCATTTACTAAGCTGCAATCAGATTCGTCACTTCTGACTGCAGCTTACGAAAAAATTCATTTAAAATTCTTCGTTTATCCGATTGACGAAATTCCAATTGGAGGTTTTAGGAATTACCTGAAGCTACTTACAGTAAAAATTTGAGATCATAAATCAATTCTTAAATTGAGTTATGACATTCGTAATGGGCTGCAAATTATGCCAGAAAACGCAGCTTGAACCTTCGATACCGAAAAATTCATAAAACATTCAATTTTCGTCAAAAAAATGCAATTCCAGTGGGGTTTTAAAGATATTTCCTGTAATTACATTTTAGACTCAAGAAACACATGTTTTTGTCATGTTTTATCCACTTTACAGCCAATACAAGTCGGCTGTAAATCCTGATCAGAAGTTGTTTGAATTCAGCTTTCAATTAAAGCATGTTTATGACATCATAACATTATTTTTAGCAAATCAGAACCCTAAAAACATCACATACACGAATTTAGCATCAACAAATCTGAATTTACTTCATGGAACTCAAATTACACTAGAATAACTATCAAAATCCTAGTGTTTAACATGTTTCTACAAAACCCACTTATCACCTTCAATGGTGATCATGAATTCACAAGAATTAGACCTAATTTCATCATATACTTGTCTAGGGTTTGTTCCTAGACACTATATTGTTCCTATTTCATCTTATAACAAGCATGCACTCATAGATTTTGAATTCCCTAAGATCACTTTGAAATTCGATTAGAGATTTCTTTTGAAATTTACATACCTTATGACTCCTTTTTCAGTGGGGATCACTATTTCGTGCTCAGATTTTGATTTAAACTGGATTTTAACCTTCAATTTGAGAGATTAAAGGTGAACTAGGGTTTGATGTGGGTTCATGGTCGCTCCCCTGCGTTTTGTACGAACCAGACACACACTTATGTGTGTGTTTGGTGTATTTTTTATATTAATATGTCAAGTTTCACACTTGACAACTTTAGTCCCTCCAATTTCGTTTTTATTTTATTTTAAGTGTTTAACCCACTCATAAGTCACTATCTAACTAGGTTAGAATTATTCCTAGTTAGTTTATTTTGCTTATTTACCGACATTATATTAGTAATAAAAGAATTTATATTTTCGGGGTGTTACATCATAGTTTATCACTTAAATTCATATTACTTAACTAGGTTAATTATTCCTAGCCAACTTAGTAGGTTCGGGAAGTTAAAAACCCGTTTTATTTTAAGTCCCGTTAACTCGGGCTCCTTATGAACTTTTGCCTTCTCAAGTCGTTTGCTCTCTTTTTATTTATTATTAGGCTTATTTATTTGAATCCTAATAATTTCCGGGTTAATCTTTTCTGCTAACGGTATTCTACCCGCTCTTTAGTATTAACGGGGTTTAATTACCAAACCCGTTTTCGGGATGTTACAAATGGTCTCGTCAAGAAGGTTAATCCTTAATCTTTCCTCGATCAATGATTGGAGTATGATCTGCAAAGCAATAACACCCTGAAACTCATTACAAGGAGGAGATGGTGGGGGGGTTCTTCTTGTAACCACCCTCTGGATGGAGAATAAGTATCATTCAAGAAGAGTAAACGAGTGTGTGTTAGAAGTAAGAGATCGAGAGAGTTGATACCTCATCCTTTGGGAAAAGTCTCATATTTATAGTCGAAGGCAGGGCCTTGATATAACTGTCATTGTCGAGGAATATCCGTATGGTCCCCTCTAACAGGACAGGAATCGTTTGCGAGGGGAGGTTGACATGGCGCCATTTGACTGGTCGACTAACACTGCCCAGGTGTGCCTTTTGTCGGCCTGCCATCAACTGTTAGCGGAGATCATGTGGCAACGACTGGCGACGTCTGGCTGGTGTCTGGTGTCCGTCGTTTGTACCTGATGACTGTCGTAAGGGTCAATCGAAAACCTAATTAAACTATGTAGATAGCGTAAGTAGGGTATCGTATCCATGGGGAATTTGTGGTCAGTGTAGAAGATTTTAACTAAAACTAAAACTATCTAACTAGGGGTTTGTTTGTTTAATTTCAAAGAAAACACGATTTGTCACGAAAAGTGTTATCAGAATAAGAAGAAGTAACCGCCACTCGGAATCCCAAATACCCGCTTTAACCCCAAAAGACCCATTAACCGATTCAAAACACCACATAGACATGGCCTTGGAATTAATGACTTTGATTAATTATTAGGGATAGTTTTTAAGACTCACCATACAACCTAATCACCCGTTTAATAATATCAATTACCCACCAATCTATTAATCCACTAACGATGCAAGTATATCGCCAATACACTTAATAAACGACAAATAATTCAAATATAATCAACGTTTCACAAAGTCAGCATAAGTGGTCAAGCTTTACCAGTTTACAAGAATCAGAAACAAGATAGTTGTGTCAAAACAAAGCAAACGTTCATCTGAGTGGAAGTCACCGAGTGTTTAGCCGCGCATGATTGTCATCACAGCTTCAATCTTGATTGGAGATGGATTAGACATGAGAAAACAACTTAAAAGATGGAAGAATGGTGCTAAAATCGCCTCCTGATTCGTCTGGACGGCTGAGAATGATAATCATGACCTAAATTGTGAATTAAGTCAAATATATAGGTTTTCCCATAAACGGTCCCCGTTGCGCGTCGCGACATCTTCAGAGATACCCCCCACCACCGCGTGTCGCGGGGGTGTTACATTTGAACGACGTTGACTTTTTAATCCCGACGTGTCGCGGAGAAGGGAACAGGTCTTGCCGCGCGTCGCGTGAACTCCCACTTTCTTCTGCTTCCTACCCTGCGTTGACCTGCCAACCCCGTTTTTTAACTCATTTTCTCTTGTTTACCCCCTTTTTGATTCATGTTTAACTAAAAACATCAACATACAATAAATATATAAACACATAGAGATTAACATGTTTAACAAGCTAAAAATCAACACTAACTAGTATAAAACAGAACGTGTTTTGACCCAACATCAGTACCCGTTGTCCCCTACACAATCTCTCCAGCAACGTAGGTGTAATTACAGGGTTTACTATGAGCTGATTGGTTGCAAGGTGTTGCCATGTGTAACACCTGTCCTTTATGAGTTGTTGGTATGCACGCACGCAAAAGCTCTCGTGCAGGATAACTCTAAAATCTGTTAAGTGTCGTTTGTCTTGATTGTGGATAGGGTCGCGTGCGCGTATGGCTAGGTGCGCTATTCGGGACCATATCCCTTCAAGTCCCCCAGTCTAGTGTTACTTCCAGGAGAAAGTGTGGAGTGGGTGTAACTCTGGACTAAATGAATGTGGTGGACTGGTGGTAGTGGTCGTTGTTGGTAGTGATGATGGTGGACGATGTTAGTGGTGGTGGTCGTTGTGGTGGTGCTAGTGTCGCGGTGATGTTGGTTTGGGATGGCAAAAATACCCGAGCCCGACGAGTATACCTGAAACCCGACACAAATGGGACGGGTATACCCGATACCCGACGAGTATTGAGTCGGGTATGGATTAGGTGATACCCGACCCGATTACCCGAAACCACATCCTCGTTTACCCGAACTATATACCCGATTTTTTTTTTATTTTTTTATTAACCTTTGTCTATTAGTGATTTATTTTAGTATGTTTATAATGTGAAAAATTAAATTTTCTTTTAATATATGTATTTGATAATAATATTTATATTTTATAAGTTGTGAAGTATATACATGTAAGTATATAAGTATTATAAAGTTATTATTAATTTATGATATAACTTTATGTATGTAATTTACATTTTTTTTATAATAGTTGTTGTATAAATTAAATTATATAATAATTATAATCGCAAAGAAATGTATTTGGAAATCCTAACGTATATCTTTTAACAAACTAATGTGTATACCCGATATCCGACGGGTAATTACCCGAGAAATACCAGGCGAGTATGTGATACGATTATACAACTGGGTATGAGTATAGGATTATCAATACCCGACTCGAACCCGACCCATTGTCATCCCTAATGTTGGTGTTGGGGACAATGCAACGAGGTGGTAGTAGGCGGCGGCATGGAGTTGACAACGTTGGTGATGGTAACAGTGGTGCTGATAGTAGTAGTGATGGTGTATTGGTGAATGTGTCGAAGGTAGTGGTAGTGCTAGTGGTATTGTGGTAACGACAAGTTGGGGAGGGGCTACCAACAATGGTTGTGAGTGGTGTTAACGTATTTAACCTGTTTAAAAATTAGCTAGTTTTGAAAGGATGGCTCGTTTTAAATTTTTGTATATTAATATATGTAGGTCTTTGATCACCTAAAAGGGGGTAAGATCAAATAAAAAGTTACTTTTCCCTAAGTAGGATGAGAAGGAATCTTAATCATTCATTTTTTAAATCAACGGTTAAGATGAAAGTGTAGGAGAAATGAGGAGTGCAAGGGTATCTTGAGAAAATCATATTTATAGACTTTCTCTCTCCTTATGCAAGGCACATGCATATTTCATCCTCATTTTTTAAACGTTCATAACTTTTTTATACGACATTATTTTTTCATAAAAATTTCACCATAAAATCAAGCGTCTTTTTATCTTTAATCTGAGTACCATATTGCTATATAAAATATGAAGACTAAAAAACCCACTAAAATGTGTTGTATTTTTATGTTGTATAACATTTTTGTGCTAGATTTTTGTACTATATTTTTGTGCTAAATTTTTTTGTGCTGAATTTTTTTGTCTTAAATTTTTTTTTCTCAATTTTTTGTGCCAGATTTTTTTTGTACCACATTTTTTTTGCTAAATATTTTCATGCTATATTTTTTTGTACTAGATTTTTTGTGCTATACTTATTTGTACTACATTTTTTGTGCTATATTTTTTTGTGCTAGATTTTTTTGTACTAGATTTTTTTATACTAGATTTTTTTGGTTGTATCTTTAAAAAACAAAAGGGATGCCACATGTCATTTTCACTCCTATTTATAAGGACCAAAATACCCTTCATTCCTACTTATTAGGAGTGACACATGTCATCATCACAATCCTTCTTAGACTACTTAGGCAAAATCCATTTTTTAGTGGACCCTTCCAGCTTCCTTACCTAAAAGTACTTGATTAATTCTAGTATTAGTTTAACCATATTCGCCATGATATAATTATAAGCATTAAAAAATAAATATCGGCCAATTAAAAGAATTATCTATTACGAAACGTCGGTGTCTTGTATATATTTTTTCCTTTTTGGAGCCATTTGTCCATTATATTGACGGGGAATAATCAGATATTCTAGACTAAGCTTCAAAATTCGATGTTCTAGATTTAAGTTATGCTCGAATGTTTATCACGTTTTTTACGTAATTGTTGTGCATAATATTAACGTTACCTTCATGACGAATAACCATTAAATCTTTCTGTAATAAACGCATTTTTGTGATTTTCATAGTTATTCTTAAACAAGCATCAGAACAAATCGGTTTTATACTATACTCTAATCAAATTTTATAACTTTCAAACCAAGTAGGACAAAATTGTCATGCCTTATCACTAATCATCTAAATTTCTAACATAATTAGCCGGAGTAGCAACGGCCGTGGACAAAGGAATGCAATGTAAACGTTTCTAGAAATGTGTTTGGTATTCATATGTGACTCAGGGAATTACAATCTATCTACACATGTGTGGTCTGTGTAGATATGACATAACCATTTGACACACTCTAATACTTGTGTTAGAATCTTAGATAAATACAAAAATTAATTAATGTTTTAGAATAACTCTCGCAGTTGTTTTATTATTTACCATAATGTATCTAATATATCCTGTATATATTACACAAGGAAAAAGTTGCGAGGGTATTTGGAAGTAGACAGTTGGTAGATAAGACGAGAATCGACCAAAACGGAAGAATTTGACTATGGGCGGTACCGTCCCATACCATAGAAGGATATCCCCCCCCCCCCCCCCCCCCCCCCCCCTTTTTTCCCAACGGCCCCTACCCATCAATCAAGGTTTTATTAATTTTGTTGACTTCCTATTTCAGGTGATTCATAACTAGTAGTTTGACGTCAACGTATTCAAATAGGGTAACCATACATATATTTAACCAATCAAGTTAAGCCAATGAGGCGAGGCAGTGCTCCAGAGCCGTCCTCGAAAACTCTTGAAAAAATTTAGGCCTCAGGCGACGAAAAGAATTGGGCCATGAAGAAACACGTAACTAATTTTAAGGTCAATTAGTTTGGTTTATGTTTCAAACATGAGGGTTAATCTTCTTAATCTTTCCTGAGCTCCGACGTGATCCAACCTTCCTGCAAAACAGCAACACCGTTAGCTCGTTAAGAGGGGAATATGAGGGTTTCCCTCTTAACCAGACTCCGGCTTGAGAATAAGTAACTGCTTTGAGAAAATAAGTGTGTGTTGGGAGTGAGTGAGAGTAGAGGGAATGGAATGTTTAACCTGAGTATGGAGGTCCCTATTTATAGCCGGAGTAGTGTAAGAGGAGATGGGCTGATGGGCCTTGGGCCGAAAGGCGACAACAAGTAATATCCTCCTTGTCTCACTGGTATCGACCGTTAGTGGTTTCTAGAAGATCTTCGGTGCTGGCGCACCTTGATTGGAGGCACGTGTCCCAGTTGTCGGCCTTGTTGTCCCTCTGCCATCAATCGGTGAGTGGAGATCATGGGGCAGTTGTCGCCGCCCCCTGATTGGTGCCACGTAGGCGTCCTTGTGTACTCTCTGTCTCCTGCACGTCAGTTGATCGTGGAGCATGATAGAGCACAGCCAGGTGGACGCTGATTGGCTCGTTCTTCTGCCACTCGTACCTTTGTTACTTTCTGAAGTGGTCTTGCGTCGTAACTCCTGCGTGACACTTGTTGTGCACATCCCGCGCAGTGTTGTAGGAGTTAAAAGGCTCTTATTCAGAATACTAAGTGTAAATACTGATGTTATCTCTTGTTTGTGTATCGCGCGAGGCTCAGGTTATATGCAAGTAGCTCGCGCGAGGTCTAAGGATCAATCAGCTTTTAATTAAGGAGTATGGTCCAGTGCGCGACCTGCATGGTCTGCGCGGCTTTTTGAGACCATACCCCTTCAGGCCCCAAATTATGCTTAAGGTTAAATGAATTACAAAAATAAAAACTTAGTGATGGAGCAAAGACTCAAACTTGAGAGCGTTGCATTATTTTGAAATAGTTTTTGCCACTACACCATCAATGTTTTTTTGCATAATGAACGGATAAATATACTAAATGTATAATTTAATAAATATATACAAGCTTATAAAGATTTTTCGGGCCCTTTGAAATTTTGGGCCTTGGCGTCGGCACGGGTTTGCCGGGCCCAGAGCCGGCCCTGCAGTGCTCTAGTGACTAGTGGTATTCAGATTACTTTTCTAGGAAGGCCAACGGTTGGAGTCTCATTGGTGACAAAATATCATGCATAACCAGAGGTTTCACCACAGTACGCGTTAGGGCGGTGAATTTCCTTTGAAATTGGTGATAGGCCAGGTTACTAGTGTTCTCGGCGTGAATGGCTTT